>JANAVB010016800.1:16606934-16756832 GCA_029216955.1 Iris pallida | reverse complement strand
TATATATATAATATATATATATATTATATAATCTATATATTATATATATATATATATACATTAGCTACATAGAGATGATTCCTATATATGCCTATAAATGATTTCATATAATTAGAATATGCTATGTGTGTATTGAATATATATATATATAATATATATATATATATATATATATATATCTATATATATATAATATATATAATATATATATATTATAATATATATAATATATATATATAATATATATATATGTATGTTTGATGGCTGTATAGCCTTGTGTGTGTGTGGATGCTAGGACAGACTTGGTTAGGCCTAGTAAGACTTGTTGGGTTAGGCTTGACCTAGTTTGACTAGAAGTTGACCAAGAGTTGACTTTTACCTAGTTTGACCTAGACAGTTGACGAGAGTTGACTTTGACCTAGTTTGACTTAGAATCATGTAGTTTGCATTGCAGATTTCCATTACTACATACTGAACACATTTTACCTGTTTACTCTAAATAGGACTCTGTGACCAGTTCAGGACATCATTCATATCAGTCATACAGGGTGACAGGCGAGTACATTCTCTGATCGTTTCATACTTGTCAGGTTATATTCTTGCTCTAGATTACTTTACTTGATACTGGCACGATTGTTATCACGGATTGGTACTATATGGATCTTCTCTTGCGATGTTATCTCCTTTGTGTTCAACAGATACATATTGTGATGTGCGTTCACGAACATATTGTATTTATTGTACACCCCTATTCATGTATCTCATTGTGCACCTTGTACTCTCATGATCACATGAGTTCATGGAGAGAAACTATTGTATAAGGTAACGTAACTGGATTGGATCCTTGTGTATTGATTGGGAGGGTGAGTAGGAAATGGTTATGTAATCAAAATCACATCTTGTACAACTATTGTATATGTCCATTATACACTTATATGATGGATTTACCATTGTTATTGTATAACCTATCCCGTTTACCATAACATATTGTGCTCTAAATCACCAGTACTTGCAATTTTACTTATATATATATTTCAGTTATAAATTCTCTCTCGTTTTCATGTACATCTTCTT
This sequence comes from Iris pallida, assembly GCA_029216955.1. NCBI lineage: Eukaryota > Viridiplantae > Streptophyta > Magnoliopsida > Asparagales > Iridaceae > Iris > Iris pallida. Next base: position 16,755,758 of record JANAVB010016800.1, on the reverse strand, counting down.
ACAGTTCATGTATCTTACTCTTTTGCATGCTTTATATTTCCTAACATGTTATGAACTGCATGAGAGTATTATGATCGCTCCTGTCCTGACGGACCTGTGAAAATATTACAGATGATGATGGTGACTGCCCTACTTCTATGGGGCACATGAGGGTGACCCTCCGGAGCCCGAGGAGCATCTAGCTCAGTAGAGGGTGCCTAGTCTAGTCTAGTATTTATAGTTTTCAGTTGTATCGGATTGTTCCGATTGTTAGTTGAGACTTTTATATCAGGACTTGTATTATTTGTGTTGAACATCTACTTTGTGTGGTGCGATAACTCTATTATATTTCAGTTTCTTTCTTTTATCTGATTCCATATCGTGCTCATCTTCCCTAGACTGTGATTGAGATATAGAGTTGAGATGTTATATTATCCTCCGTGCGGAGATGATATGTTTATATCATATTTTGTTAGATGTTAGAGACTATAGACGAACTATTAAGCATTCTACGCCGACACGCGGCGTAGGCTGAACGTACCCACGTTCTCGTGCCCTTTCTTAGGGTGTGGGTCGTGACATCCATGCATTTACGTGAGTCTAGATAAAGTCATAGGTGTGTGGTCATGGACAACTAGTGCACAAGGGCGATGTTTCTCGAACGATAACCTGGGGCCACATGACCGATCCGGCCATGGAGGAGACACGGTATAGCTGATGTTAGGTAGGCAACCGAGAATCGATGGACTTTCATTGGGGCTAGATACCGGATTGATCGATCCACCATCTTTATAGCTATATCACGATGGCTAGTTAATGCAGTGATCTTTCATATAAATAAGTGGTGTTTGAGTGGCAATCCGTATGCACGGTGTCGGTCGAATCAAAGGAGTGCAAGCATGACACAAATGAGTCAAGAAAGTATGCACGATTGCTATGCCATTATGGAGCCTAAGATTTGCTATAGAAAAGACACGTGCTTCGGCACGAGATGTGGCATCGCATTGAGTTGTCAACACAAGTTCCACAAGTTTAGGATTAAGTTTCAAGTTAAGTTAGAAAGGGCCGTAAAACAAAGTTTGGTTAAGTCATGTTGAGTTGAGAGGCACGGCCTCGATGTTGATGCACGGACAGAGATTATGGCACGACCACGTTATGCGTTTCAAAGTATGAGTAAAAAGGCAAGCACGAGTTGGTATGTTGATGTTGTTGGCACGAGAATGGTCTAAAATACTAGGATAGTAAGTTATCGGTACGAGACACGGTGATGGTCTAGAGACACAAAATAGGCCAAGAGTCTATGCCCTAAAACTGATCCTAAGGCAAGATTAGAAAGACAATCAAAGGGATATGTTGCCCAAACAAAAAACGTGTTAGTTTTCTATGGGTGGATGAGGAGCTCACACCACCAGTACGGTTGTGTACTGTACTGCCCCGTTCCGCGAAGGCACTAGAGATCGGAGAAATCAGATTGGGATCTGCAACAGAAGACGATTGGTCTGGGTGAGTGGAAGAAGATTCATTTTCTGATTCGCTTACGCCTAATAAGAATATGAGTTTTTGGAATGAATGCTATTGCTAATAGTAAGATGGTAATCAATCAGTATGCTTTTAAGAGAATTCATATGTTACTATGCTAAGTACAAGAAAAAGATAACATGTTACTAAGAAGTAAGTGTTAGGGTTATATACTAAAAGTGTCACTTTTGTAGTAACCTTATTTCCTTAAATTTTGAATGAGAATCATATGGGCAAATATTGCATATTGTATTTGTTGCAAGTGTTAATGCAAATATCTGATATTCTATATTGTAGATAATATGGTGTGTGGTGTCACACAGAAGATCATATTATCAGTTCCCTATGGAGTATATAAATAGTTCACAACCTAGATGGACTTGGACAATCTATTGGAAATATTGTAGTGTAATATGGTATTAGTCTATCTTGACTATAGGTTTACACTAGTACACTTTGTGTGTATTGAACAGGACCACTTGAGGTTGTTCTCTTTGTACTGACTACATAAGAGAACAAACACCTCAGTTATTATGGATGCTTGTGCTCTTAACCCGGATATAATAACAAACATGTATATGTAGTGTACATTACTTTGACTCATGAAAGAGTGAGATTCATTATGGATCAACAACCTCTATGAATTGGGTAATAACATTATATGTATGATGGGCTGTTGATTATAAATGGAATCCATGTCCCGATACATCGGGTTGATGATGTCCCCTTAAGGAGCTCATAAGGATTGTTATGTAAACCCTACAGGTGGATTATATCTGACATGACAAATAAAGTTTAGCGGTACTACTTAAGGATAAAAGATGTCGAATCAATATAGTTGTCAGTAACTTAATTTGATCGACGGACATACGATATTTTAACATGGGGAGCCAAACGAGCATATAATAAAAGGAGCCCACAAACATAATTTGGGATTAGGGAGGTAGTGCAACAATAGCTCATTAGTGGACCGAACTATTGTTAATAGGCCTGGATTGTGTGTTCGGGCTAAACACGGGATATCCAGATCCGTTAGGAGGCATAACCCTAATTTCTCCTCATGGCCCCTGCCGTAGCCTATATATATCCTCTATTATCTGGCCGCCAAATTAGGGATTAGAAATCTGAAGCTTTATCTAAATTCGTGATTCACGTAAGGAGTGAAAGAGAGGGCTGCCAAGGAGAAGAAAAGGTTGGGAGATCGTCGCCCACACGACGTCCAACTCGAGGAAGGAATACGTGCAGAAGATCTTGGAGTCGTCCGCTCGAAATTGCCAGGAATTACTTGTCTTCTTTCCGCCGCAGGTATAATTCGTGAACCCTAGTTTCCGCCTATGAAGGGTTAGAACACGTATTAAATCTGTTTAACTTTCTATCGATCAATACGCACACCAAAGTAAGGGTCCTGGGAATCCCCAGTTCCATCAGTAAGATTGTTGCCTGCTAATAAGAAATGAATGTTGCCTTGATCGATAGAATGTTGCCATGTTAAATCAAATAAGATGATGCCATACTAAAGTTAGATATGTTGCCTCAAAACCATGAACTGTTGCCATGCTAACAAGAAGAGAAAATAGATTGCTTATATGCCCCGAACTTGTATACTTTCAAAGGTAGAATGATATGTTATATCTGTAAAGAACTGTCAATATGGTTTCAAAGAGATGAACGATTGCATGTCCCTCAAAGATGTTTCTGAATGTTAGACATGTACAGATGGACTTGTACATGTTGCAAAGGAATGAAATATGTAGGAGCTTCGGCTCTGAGTTATCTAGGAGCTTTGGCTCTTAATCAAAGAAAAGAGAGAAGCATTAAGAGCCCTATAGAGAAAATGGGTGCTGGTAATTAATAGCCCCATAGAGAAATGGGTGCTGGTAATTAAGAGCCCCATAGAGAAAATGGGTGCCGGTATCTGTCCACTAGTGATGAGCTGAACCAAAGAGTTAGAGCAGCTAACATGAGGAAATGCAGAGATGAACAGAAATTGTCGAATATGTGTATTATGTTTTCTAATCCTTGTCTTGTGCAGGGATAGACCATCGACTATGGTAAGAATCACTGAAAAAGTGAAATATGTGTGCTTATGTTTCCGATCATGATTTGTAACAAAGAGTAATCTGTTGCCTAGTAATACTATGTCCCATAAGAAGAAAACTTCTGATATTGTGCTTGAAAAAACTGAACCTGAGAATGTCTTGAATAAGAGAAAAGAATGCAAATGCTAATGTCCCTTGATAGATGATATCGTGCTTGTAACTGACTTTAAGAGTTGCTTGAACAAAGAGAAATGATTATGTTCATGAAACACGTTGCACACTTCACAAGATTTAATAGTCCCTTGTATGCTTGAAAAGAATAATCTCTTGTATGCTTGAAATGAATTGAGATCAGTTATGGCTTTTCAAAGTGTTTTCAAAAGATGTAATATGACTATGATATGCATGAAATGAACATAGGTAAAAGTAGCAAGATCAACATCAGAGAAATGTTTTCTCACTAAATGAATTAGTGATCGTTTCAGACGATGTATCCTTTGTTCACAATCAGCAGTATGTTGATATACTGACCCACCATCATCTACATGCAGGTGCAAGATGCATCGAGATGGATAGTCCGAAGCGATAGCCCAAACCTCATCCTCAGGAGCCAGAAATCAGAAGAGATGCCAAGAGATGGACATCTGTTGCAAAGAGTTGGTTTTGTATATAAAGGGATGTAATGTATGGAACGAGATTATTGTAATTCTGTAAAGTTTCTGAGAGTATGTAAAGCCAAGTATGGCATTGTATCATAGAGAATTGAGAGCTTGTAATCTATTTCAAGGATATCAATAAAAGAGAATTTTTTATGTTACCATTGTGTTTCAGTTCATATTCTGTAATATGTCCGCTGCTACTTTAAATATCTGTAATATATTTTGCTGCGCTGCTGTCGATATTTGTCTATCTTGTCTTGTTATAGGTCTTGGCCTTGTGCAAGCGCAACTTAGGTTTGCACGGCATCACGCCCAAGCGAGAACGAACGATCTCACATAGTCTGAAGCGAGGACGAAAGGACTCTGCGAGATCGAGGCGTGACATGTACTGACCACCCAACAGTTTTCAAAGCGCAGGTTACAGGTACTTGCTCGTCGAGGCGGAGCTCGCTTGGACGCCTTGGGGCATGGAGTTCCTTGGCATTTCGAGGCGTGCGGTCGCGTTGAAGACTTCACCTATACGGGACATAATGTATGGGCATCGCCTTCCGAAGCATCCGCAGTGGCAAGCCTTAAACTTTTTTTACAGAGAGATAAGAGAGTGCTGGGTGATTGTATTCAAAGAGATTACGAGCTTGAGAGATTGTAATCTTGGCCATGTTCCCCCTTTGAAATTATGCTGATTATAAATAAAAGTTTGTCTGTAACACTTGTGTTCGAATACTTGTGTTGTTTTTGGTTATTCAATGCTTCTGCTTTGGGAATTTTGTGCGACGACCCCGTCGCTTTGTAATCGGCCGTTATGGAACCTGTCTTGCATGAGTGCAACTTAGGCTCATGCGGGATCACGCCTTAGGGAGGACGATCGGTTCTTCAGAATCGGGACTTGATAGTCTATGGCCACAATGACAGAAGAAAGCGAGAATGTCTTTGGAAGGAGATTATTCATATCAGCGTGGTAGCCGACGTACAATTTCCTCTCCCCCTTTTGATTGTCGATGATTTCAATGCCGTATCATTTAGTCATAAGAAAATTGGAGGACGGCGTATTCCTGACTTGGTTCTCGATGACTTTCGTGGGTGTCTATTACAATCTATCATCAAATGTCTAGAGAGAACATGTCACGTATGGACATGGAACAACATAGCTATTCATAAATGGATAGCTTGCCAACTGGATCGAGCTATAGGGAATAGCAGATGGTTTGACCGCATGCCTGCGATGATAGCGAAAAGTTTAGTCGCCAGTACCATCGACCACATTCTAGTTTTCGTGCGGTTGGTGGTGAGCTCGACTCCTGGGTCTCGACCCTTCCAATTTAATAATGTCTAGCACAGTCCGAAGGCTATAAGGAGGCTGCCACGACCCGCTCCGAGTTTGCTGAACACGAGTTGGACACGTCCAGCCTACGCTGTTGTAAATAGCAGTAGTAAGCTATATATACCTTATAAGTCACCAAATGATCAATGATCATGATATCCATCCTTGGTTCAACCACAGAACTAAAAAATGAAAACAACCAAGCACACACACTCATATGATCACCAGTCCACTATCTGATTTTTAGTACATCATATATATCCAATTACCGGAGACAAATCCGGTAGTCCTCATCATCATCAGTATACATCTGTCATATCTAATACATCCATAACATCTGATACATCCCAAGAGATATGTCATAATCTTCTAGAGTCTTCCAGAACCTTCTAGCCAACTCCTGCTGATCTTCATGACCTAATATGTCGTACTATACAAAATAAAGCATGTAAATAATGCAGAAAATAAAACTAGGAAATAAGACAGTGAATGTTGACATGATCATGAACCTGCAATACGAAAAACTATGAGAAACACAATAACATGATGACACAACTAATCATAGGAACAAACAATGAATAGTAAACATGAAATGAACAAGAAGAACACGACTAACCATCTATGTGTGTCGAAATACTGTTTTCAATATGTGGGCGGCTAGACTTTTACTCAGATTGGTATGGCTCAACATACGTACAGTATATGTCGAACTAGTAGTCAGAAACAGAGGGTTACCCACATAACTACTTGGTATTTCTCCATCCCCGAGATCCAGAAATAATATCAGGCAATAGTCAGATCTGATAACAGAGTACATGAACAAAAACCAGAACCATGTTGTGTTGGAATCGTGTCATAATATGAGACATGACTATCTAAACATTAAAATACAACATTTAAAATGTATTGAGAAACATCTTATAAGAATGTACTTACCTTAGGTCCCAGTTTTGCTGGCTTTGCTTCTATTCCAACCTAAGAAAATATTAAGTTGTTAGATTCTAGACTCAATCCAGTAAATCCATATAAACTTCTATATCTTAACTAAATCTCCTAAACTCAACTAAAATGGTTTCTTTCTAAATTAATAACCACCCAAACTTCCTAACTAGCAATTTTTGGTTTACAACCAACTACTAACTAATTATTGTAAATAATGTTAATTAATAAACTATTTAATCCCTAATTATTTAAACTCGTAAATCTAGCATGAACCTGAGCCAAATGGCCTATCCAATACTACAAAAAAAACCATTGAAATCTGATGGAATAAAACCTATTAAATCTACTAGCTAGCGCACAATTCCAAAACCCAAGCCTACAGAAGCTAAAGCCCAATACAAATTCTTTCTTTCCTTTTTCTTTTTTAAAGCCCATCCCATACAGTACTCCCGGCCCAATGAATTGCTAACTAACCCCCTCACCTCACCGTGCAATTCTCTCTCCAGAAATTTTGGAGAGCAAAAAAGAAGAAGAGGAAAACGAAGAAGAAGATAGAAGGAGAACGGAGAAGAAGAAGAAGAGGCTCACCAGAAACAACCTGAACGACGGTCTTCGACGACGGACGGCGGCTCCGGTTAATGCTACTCAACACTTGGTGGAGGCTGCACGGAGGCGATGGCTCACCGGAGGGAGCGACGGCCTGCTATGAGGATCTGGTGGCGAGATCGGGCTCAAAGCGGCTGACGAGGTACAGATCCGACGGATCGATGACTCTGGGCGGTTGACGCGGACACGACGACATTTGTAACAGGAAGACGGCGGTGGTCGCTCCACGAGGAAAATGACCAGCTAGCGGCAGCCAAGTTCGTCGAGGTATCGTGGCTTCAACAAAAGAGGAGGTAGAGACGATGGACCGATGACTCCAGCAGGTGGCCGATCTGGTCCTGGTGGAGGTCAAGTGGCGGAGGCGGATGGTGGCGACTTAGGGAGAAGATCGCCAAACTTCGGCCATGGCGACGACCAATTTTATGGTTAGGGTTAGGGTTAGGGTTTCTGGAACTAGGCGTGTCTGGTTCTTGGACACATAATAGTGTACATATCGAGAATGGTGTTGGAAATGTACAGGTGTGTCCGTGTCCTCGGGGTCGGACTCGGGGACATGAAGAATTTGTGGGTTTTGATTTGGAGATTGTGTCGTGTCGGACACAAAATATAATTATAATAGCTAGAGGAAATAAGGAAATATGGATGGACACACTGACACGGTTAGCGGTCATGTGGCTACGTATAAAATTGGAATGATTAAAATAATGGGGATTAGGAGTATTTACTGTTGTGATTATAAAGATTCTAGAACGGTTAAGCACATGGGCTAAGAGAGAATATTCTAGATTCTAAGCACTAATTTTCAAATAATTAGGAGATTCTAGAATATTTTACTTAATCCTAGTGGCTAAGCATTTCACCATGGACTCCTAGACAATTACTAGTAAGGGAAAATTTATGAAATGCCCAAAAAACGAAAAAGTTTTATGAAAAATCCATCGCGCAATAAAATTTCATCGCGTGCCCAGAATTAGCAAAAAATATATAAAGATGGTTCCGAATGACCTTTTTGTCCTTCCTTCTAATTTATTGAAAACATCCACGAAACTACTCTTACAAAAAACGTTTCGATACTTCATCTTCTTCCATACGCTGCTCATTTTCGAATCTAGGTTTTCTCCTCAAAAATCTTCAAAAACTAGTCAAAAAATTTCGGAAAGACCGAGACAAACGGCAAAAGTGCTAAAACGGAGGTCAAAACATCATTTTTTTTGCGATTCTAAAATTTCGGAAGGCCGTCTAACAAAGAAGCTGTTATTTTCAGGCTCCTCGAAGATACGCTCGTTTTGGGACAAATCGGGCCTCGTTTCGACCTCCCAGTCAAAAGTTATGGCCCTTCAAAGTTTCAACTGACCATAAAATGCAGGAGAATGGTCATTCTCCGTGTTAGAACACGAAAAATGTTAATTTCGCATGAGGGTGGCCATTCTCCGTGTTAGTAACACGGAGAATGTCATTCTCCGTCTTAATTTACACGGAGAAAGACATTCTCCGTCTTAATTTACACGGAGAATGGCCATTCTCCGTGCTAAATTACACGGAGAATGGTCATTCTCCGTCTTAATTTACACGGAGAATCCATTCTCCGTGTAATTTAGCACGGAGAATGGTCATTACAGTGTTAAAACGCAGGAGAATGGTCATTCTCCGTATTAGAAACACGGAGAATGCCATTCTCCGTGTTAAATAAAACGGAGAATGGCCATTCTCCGTGTAATTTAGCACGGAGAATGGTCATTCCCGTGTTAAAACGCAGGAGAATGGTCATTCTCCGTCTTAATTTACACGGAGAATGGCCATTCTCCGTGCTAAATTACACGGAGAATGGTCATTCTCCGTGTAATTTAGCACGGAGAATGGACATTCTCCGTGTAATTTAGCACGGAGAATGGTCATTACAGTGTTAAAACGCAGGAGAATGGTCATTCTCCGTATTAGAAACACGGAGAATGCCATTCTCCGTGTTAAATAAAACGGAGAATGGCCATTCTCCGTGTAATTTAGCACGGAGAATGGTCATTCCAGTGTTAAAACGCAAGAGAATGGCCATTCTCCGTGTTAGAAACACGGAGAATGCCATTCTCCGTGTTAAATAAAACGGAGAATGCCATTCTCCGTGTTAATTTACATGGAGAATGGTTATTCCCAGTGTTAAAACGTAGGAGAATGACCATTCTCCGTTTCTAAATTACACGGAGAATGGCCATTCTCCGTGCTAAATAACACGGAGAATGGTCATTCAAATGTTAAAACACAGGAGAATGGCCATTCTCCGTGTTAGAAACACGGAGAATGCCATTCAACACGGAGAATGGCATTCTCCTTATTAAAAATGCAGGAGAATGACTATTCTTCGTGCGATATCGACGGAGAACAGTTGACAGAAACCTAATTTTTTATTTTTTTGTTTTGTGGAAAGAAATTTGACATGAATAAAGATTCAAGAGTTTTCGTTCTTCTTTCAAAACGATGCTAACTCTTATGGAAAAGAAGAAGTTCTTCTCTCCATAATTGACCTAATTGTCGGATAAGAAGAAGAAGAAGAAGAAGAAGAAGAAGATAAGCGATGATCGGAGTTCGACTGAAAAAAAAGCATGGTGAACTACGAATGATCTTTGCGATCTCTGCTGAAGATGAGAGCAATAGAATTCAGATCTCTCGTGAAGGAGAAGAGAATCGCAATCCAGATCTGAGTTTGTGCGGAGGGGTAGTTATGGTATTAATTTTGTAAATACAGAGCATCTAAAGGGAATCTTGGAATACTTAACGTGGAAATATATAATTCTGGGCATTTCATAAAATCCATCATACGGGTGGATTTTTCATAAAAACCAACCCCGAAATTGGGTTCCTCAGCAATTTCCAGTACTAGTAAACCATTCCCTTTCATAATATTTACAATTATGCCATTCCCTAGTTAGAAAATTCTAGGAAATTACCAATGGTTGCCATCCCACCCTAACTATTTACGATTTTGCCACTCCCCATTCATAATATCCTCAAATAATAATTATCAATAAAATAATAAATAGAAAATAGGAATTTAGGAAGATAATAATCATGATTTTAAAAAAATAATAAAAATTAGAATTTTGAAAATCAGGAGGATACAGAGGCGGTTTTGACCGGCTTACTAGTCGAGGCGAGGGGCAACATGCAATTGTGCATAGTTCAAAGGTTGAAGGCGGTGAAGCGGTCCTTAAAAGCTTGGAACCAAGTGCGGCCCAAACTAGTGGTTGCCTACTGAGAAGAAGCACTTAAGGCAGTCCAGGAGCAGCTACAATAGGATATGCAAAATTGGAAACTCGTTAGGAAGGAGAAAGAGCTTTTGGATGAGGTGCGTAACGTGCCAAATGTAACTGGTTGAAGGATGGAAACATATGCACTAAATTTTTCTACGATATTATTCGGACATGTGAACTCATGAACAACATTAGTATACTTATCGATCCTACTGGAAAGGATGTCATTTCTCCGAAGGACATACTAAAAAAACTGTGGATTTTTATAAAAGTCTATATATCAGGTCCACTACCCACAAGAATCCCAAAGCTCATATGCAAGAAGTTGGTCACTAATGAAGGAAAACGTATGTTATTGGCCCGGTGAGGATAGAGGAAGTCGAAGAGATAGTGAAAATTGCTAATCCGAACAAGGCATCCTGGCTGGATGGACTTAATAACAAATTCTTCGAAACACATTGGGAAGAATTGAAGCATCATATTCCAGTTATTGTTCAAGATTTCTTTGTCAATAGAAGACTGGTTCGGGAAATAAATCATACGTTCCTCACACTAATTTCGAAGAAGGAGGAAGCAACTGCTCTGAATGATTTTTGTCCAATCGCATGCTACAATTTTTATCATACAAAATTACTATACACATAATGTGTTGGCGATTGGAGAGTATTTTATAGGGACTGATCTTGCCCAACCAGGCTATTTTGATCAAAGGGAGATCAATAGCCGAGAACAACTTATTGGCGCATAAAATGGTACGAGATTTCAACAAAGTTGGTGGTAACAAGGCGTGCATGAAACTAGATTTTCATAAAGCTTATTACATGGTCAATCGAAAATTTGTGTTTTAACTAATGTTAGCTATGAGATTTTCTCAACAATGGGTGAATATGATTCATGAATGTATATTAGCGCCAACATTCTCGATTCTAATCAAGGGCCAACCATATGTTTCTTCAACAGCAGCAACGATCTTCGATAGGAGACCCACTCTCCCCGTATTTATTCACTATGGTTATGGAGTGCTTCACGTGTATTATTGACATGACAGTCATCAAGAAGTGCATCGTTGCTTTTTTATATAAGAAGCTATCTCCAACCGTAACACATTTGATTTACGTTGATGATTTATTGCTCTTCATGATCCTTACAAACATGGGAGTTGAAGCTATTGCTAGGATTGTGCATGATTTCGACCACCTATCGGGGCTACATCTCAACCATGATAAAAGCAAAGTTTATTTCAATCCATGATGCCAAATCACGAGGAGTTCAGAGATATTCTACCCATCAAGAAAGGATGCCTACGAGTTAAATATTTTGGACTGTCATCATCGATAAATTATGTTCCGGCACTAGAATGCAAATCTTTGGTCGATTATGTGCGAAAAAGAGTAGAAGGTTGGCATGCGTAGTATGTCTTTTAGAGGATGTATCGAAGTGGTTCGGTCGGTCATCTTTGCCATAACTATGTTCTGGCTACAAACTATCATGCTTCCAATAGAAACCATTCAGAAAGTGATGACTTCTTTTGATAAGGGGGAGTTCATACGATTGCCTGGGGTAAACTATGCCTTCCAAGAGAAGAAAGGGGAAGTGGGCATGAGACCACTAGCAACATTACGAGATATAGCTGCACTTAAGATGACATAGAAGTTTATAGAAGGGAAATCATGTCATGCCCAGTACCGGAATACGGGGGCGGACGTAGGCCAGCTACACCGTATAAGGTACGAATACGCTATACGGCGATGACGGCTGTCAAGTCTTGCTGGGTATCCTAGCATGCAATCAATCTATGGCCTAATCCGATCTCATGTCCACAGGCAAATCACAATGAAACAATATCAAGAGAGATAATCATATGGAAAGCAGGAAATACTCATATGAAAATCCGAGAGTCTACAATAAGAAATAATGTAGACATAATACCTTCCCACACAGTTCCCTCAGGATCAGGAACTGAAGCACGTCCTCTAAGTCAAGTCTGGAAGATCCACAGGGTCGGTCACTGAAAATCTGGGAACAATCCAGGGTTGGTCAGGCCAACCGCAGCAAGTACCAGAAAGGAAGGCTCAAGGACGAGCGAAGAAAACCAGCATGATAAAATATGACAGAAATAGCATCTAAAAATAGTAAATAAGGTAAGGGATCGTGCGGTACCAACACACGATTACAGAATATAAGGCAGCAATCCAACTACTAATACGTAAGTAACCAACAATCATCACAGTCATCCAAACATCCACTAATGCTTGCATCGCCAACTGGAACTCGTAGTCTGTCATCGGAACAGTAACTCACCCCTACATCAAACAAGAACAAGAGAATGAATTACCGCACCGGGACAGCGTTACGTACCAGCCAGCTTAGCAAGCAACAAGCCATACAATTTAGGAGAATAAGCGGCCACTCAAAATGCCTACGGCTCTCTATGTGGAGGTTGGGTTACCCCAACAATGCAATATAGGAATCCTCAGATCGTGCCGTCCCAGCAGGGCTAGCGGGGCCAAGTATAGCATGTAAGAAGAGCACCGATCCCTCGTAAGGCCACCGGGCTTGCATGTCACCACCGGTCCCTCGTAAGGCTACCGTGCCGAGCATGCCATGTATATAATGTATAGTACATAAGTAGCCGGATATTGCCATCCACTAGTACGAATGGTAACAATATTCGTGGTGGCCAGCCTGCAGGTCATGACTAATGTCTGGGATAAGGCTGGTAATGTACGATCCCGGGATTTCGTTCCCCCCAATGCTTCTACCAGTTTAAGTTGCCTAGATTAAACATACATTTATCTGGAATCACATGCCGTGGTCACATGATCATCCTCCTAGATGCCGTACCTCAGTACGAGAACGCTAAGTAAGAATCAACCTCGGCACCTATAGTCCCAGTTGTGATCCATCCTTAGTGTTATGCAACAAACAAGCAAGCAATCCTAACCACGCTAAGACTATAGGCCAACTACCAAGGTACCCGTGCAGGTAATCATATAATATAGCTAGAATGTCAAGATGGCATCGCAATGCCATATAATCATGAAAGTAGCACCTCAAAGTGCCAGTAGACAAAGGGCACCGCAGTGCAAGGTCAGGGCCAGTACCTCAAAGGGTAAGCTGGATTTATAGCACGTGTACAAGTAGTCAGGTCTGGGACAAGGACAAATCTGTCAGTCACAAGAAGTCATCTGCCCACATCGTGGCATGGATATCAGGTCAAGTACAAGATCAAAACCTCTACCACAATAACATCTCAAGCATATATGGGAGCCTACAGCTCCAATCATCAAGTCGGTCCATCCACCAGATCAATCTAGCAAGAGTCTCCCATCCATGATGGAGTGAATATCACGTCAATAAAGACAACCACAAAATACCAAGCTCATCCCCCTAACAATGCTAGGCCCTCTGACTCACAAGAATCCTCCAAGTCAATGATCACAAGCCACTAGAAAACAAGCCCCTCAACTACCAAGACACAGCAATCAAACTAGGTTCTCCAACTACCGAAATACACAAAGGTACCAGGTTTTGGGCATTTGGAAAGTCGAGTAAAAATCATATAATAATACCCTCGATATTCTCCTCGTTCTGCGAGACACTCGCACCAGTATCCAAAATCCAAAAGTCCTCGAAGACATATCTGATCAAATTAGAACATCACCAAAGAACTAGCAACACTATCTAAGAATCCACTTAGTCTACCATTATCACTATCTCAATATCATATCCCCTCATAGTCCATCCTCGAATCAGATCATAATCCCAACACATGGGTCAACACTAATCAACGCCGTCGGAAGATGGCAAGGATTATGTGAACCACTCTGGATCAGATCCACAACCCTTAAACCAAACAAGGACCAGGGTTGCAGACCTTCACCCGAGTAGAACCGCTCTCCTTACACAATCCGGCGGACAGGACAGGTCAAGACGCTAGGCGACTAATCTAGTCGGGAGTCTACCTAGCAGGCAATAGGATCAGGGATGCTATACCAAGAAGAACATGCACGAGTTCAGTCCAGCAAACCAAAGGAATGGTTCTGCCTAATCCTTCGAACCAAATTCCCAACTGGGAATTCTGGAAAAATCCGGCAGAGTCTCCTTTGTAATCTTGATGGGAGCACCCTACGAATAGGGGCTAAAACCACTCGGCACAACCCGCCGCAGAATCGCAGAATCGCAGGCTGAGAACACTAAGTCTCAGCTACCAGCAGCACTACGATGTGTATTGGGAACAAATCGATAGCCGAGAACACTAAGTCCCGGCCTCCAGCAGCACTACGATGCGTACTGGAAACTAATCGAACCCGAGACCACTAAGTCTCGGCCTCCAGCAGCACTACAATGCGTACTGGGCGCCAAGCCAACATGCATAATATAATAAAATAACCGCCTCGCAGGGCGCATCACAGCACATGTTCATAATTCTAACCCAAGCGCAATCACAGCCAAAAGAATAGTTCGCCAAGCCGTTACCCGACCGCGAGTCGGACACGGGGCATACATGGACAATCCATACAAGTGAGTCGTGCTCGTGTCCTCGGAGGTGTGGATGACCCATCCGAGTTGTCCGATACGGTCTATCCCAGTATCAGACCAAGCTAGTCTAGGTTATCATGGCAGTTCTACTGCTAATCTACAGTACTCATGGTTATACAATTTACGATAAATTAAATACAATAAAATCCAGGAGAGATGGCAAGAGCCGCCGATGAGCAAGGGATACTTGCCTAGAGGGTTCGGCTAGGTAAGCAAGTCTTCAACGATCGCGATCCAAGCTAGCACGTCCATCGAGGTCCTCAGAACACACAATAAATAATCATTTGCACCAACAATAAAATAATAGGAGAAATCATAGGGGATGGCAGGAGGCTATACCGTGTGGGTCCCGCAAGCAGTGCAGGGATCTGGCACGAAAACCGAGGTACGTAGATCGATACGGATACGTAAACTGAGACGTGTACGCATATCGAGATGCGCACGAGAATCAAGATGGCACGAATATCGAGATGAACGGAAACACGTACACGTAAATCGAGACGTGCACATAGATCGAGAAAATCACAAATATCAGAATGGTCCACGAATCACGCGACACGCAAATCGAGGTGAGCACGTAAATCAAAACGACCCAAAGTCCAAGGAGCACGTAAATCAATTCGGCACATAAATCGAGGTACGCACGTAAATCGATGCGGTACGGAGTCCAACGCGGTACGCAAACCGAGACGGTCATGGAAATCGATGCATGCACGCGAATCGATGCAGCACAAAAATCAAGAAAGGCACAAAGGCCGAGGCACGAAAAACGAGACGGTGCACAAACCGAGGTGGCACGGTGCCCGAGACAGCACGTGGCTCGAGGCATCCCGCTGCTCAAGGCAACACGTAGACTGTGGTTGCACGAAAACCGAAGTCATACACAAATCGAGGTGCACGTACATCGGGGAACGCAACCCGAGGAAATGCACAGAGCACGAGGGCTCGCTGCACGAGAGTGTACTGCTCGAGACGGCACGCTCGACGAGGCAGCACACAAAACGAGAAAGAGAGAGAGATGGGAGCTCGGGAACCTCACCGGAGGACGCAAGGTGGCTCGGCCAGGGTCGGGTCGGGCTCCGGCGGAGGAGAGCAACGGCGGCAGGAGCTCCGGCGGCCATGGGGCTCGGCCAGCGGAAGAGGGAAGGAAGTGGTGGTGGTCGCGGCTGAGAGTGATGGGGATGATGATGATGGTGGTCGAAGCAGTGATGGTGGCGGTGGAGGCTGATGGCGGTGGCCGCGGAGAAGGGGGCGGCCATGGCGGATGGTGGAAGGAGGAGGCAGAGAAAGGGGGCTGTGGTGGTGGCCGCAGTAGAGGGCGACGGCCATGGGGCTGGTCGCCGGAGATCGGGTCGGGGAGGAGGTCGGGAAGGAGAGGGAGACCGGGAAAGAGGGGGCTGGGGAGCTCTTCCAGTGAGGGAGAGGAAGAGAGCAGGGAGAGAGAAGAGGGAGATGAGAGCAGTGAGAGGGAGAGAGAGTGAGCAAGAGAAAATAAGAGAGAGAGGGGGGGTTGGCTTCTCCAGCCGACAGAGAGGGAGGAGAGAGGAAGAGTGTGAGAGTGGGAAAGGTGAGGGAGGAGAGAGGGAGTGGGTGAGTGATGTGAGGGATGATTTAAGTGAGGAGAGAGGGGGTAGATATTTTGGAGGGTAGATTAGGAACAAGAAAATTAATAATAATAATAATAATAATAATAATAATAATAATAATGAGGATAAAATTACCTCCAAGAAAATAATACAAATTTTAAGAATACCCCAAAAATTAAAATTCTCCAAAATACGAAATACAGTCGAAATACAGTCATATACCTATTTCCAAAATAGGGATCTGACAAATCACTATGAGTACGATGGACCCGAAACAAGTACTTGAAGAAATCAAACTTCTGGGTACAACATGTTTATAATAAATGTTCAGTCACATACAAAACAATCCTGCAGTTCAGAGAGAAACCTCCAATGTGTTGGTTCGGATCATTAGTAATGGCGAGGATACAAATATATGGTTTGATCTGTGGCAACATCACCGGAGTACCATACATGGGATGGCATAGCTTTGAGACCATGGGGCAAGAAGAAAGAGTCAGTAGCTTGATTGAGCATGACGGTTGGAACATGAAAAGCCATCCAGTTGGACGATAATTAGCTGCAAAAATTTCTAAAGTCCCAATCAATTAGGTTAGCGGTTGTGATCGTAGGAATGAAAGGATGCCACCTCGGGTGTGTTTGAGTTTCGGTGTGAGTATGAGCATTTTCAGTCAAACCAACAAAGAAGCCCGCATCTGAAGTTTATATGGATGAAAACATTGCATCTAAAAATGAAATATAGTATGCACAAGGTGCTAAAGGGAGATTACTTACGCTAGATATACTCACAAGATTCAGGGTTCAAGTACTAGGACAAGGGTATATTTTATGCGCATAAGACAACGAATCGATTAGGCACATGTTCTTTGAGTGCCAATTTACATGGGACAATTGGTCGATACAAACAGACAAACAAACTGGATATACATACAATCACAAACAGAAACATTCACACTCAAATAGAGACTATTTTCGCCAATAGGGAGAGTGGAGCTCGTTGGTTTACAGTTGCACGCGCTAGATTATCGGCTATGGTCTAGAACATTTGGAAAGAAAGAAATATGTGCACATTCGACGAACTGCAAACGATAGCTGTGGGGATCCTACACAATATATAATATGATGTTAATAGTAGGAACTGAATGTAGTCAGGATGTAACATGTTTTAATAGCAATATAATTACCTTTTTCACAATATATATATATATATATATATATATATATATATATATATTGAGAGCTCTAGCTCAAGTGGCTAGAGGGGGGGGGCTCACCTGTGGGAGGTCCGGGTTCGAGTCCTCTATTGGGCACCGGCTGGGTGGCTCTATACCACAGGCGTGCCAAGCCTACTTGGATGGAGGAGGGCTCTTTGTCGAGCACTCTGGGTTGTAGACCTCCATCCGCGTGGGAGGGCTCCCTATTGAGCACTCTGGGTTATAGACCCTCTCCGCTTTGGTTGGCTGGATGGCCGTACCACGGGCCTGATATATATATATATATATATATATATATATATATATATATATATATATATATATATATATATATATATATATATATATATTTTGTTGGTGTTATGTCTTTGTTTCTAAGAAAATAGTCCCACATTGCTCACACCAAAAGTGAGTATCTCAATATATAGCTTTGCTTGTGTTGAGATGTGCACATGGGGTGTGTTGGGGCACACGGGTGCCATATGGGGTGTTTTTCTAGTAAGAAAAAGGATTAACTCTCATTGAAGCATTTATGGCTTTTGTCATGCTCATGGGATTATTCTCTTAGGAGCTAAACCCCGAAGGGGCTTAGCGACTCGGACTCGGACTTGGACTCAGGGTCAAGGGCGCAAAGTGGAACTTTGTTGGCGCACTTTAGACTTAGTACGTTAGCATCAACGCATGGTGCTTTGTACGTCATTGTTGTACTAGTGCACAAGTCGTATGCGTGGAGCATGCTCGACATGTGCGGCTATGCGCGTATGTGTGTTTATTGAGTATGTGCACATCCGTTGCTGCGAGGCTGCGCGCATGCACTGCTGCATCGCTGCATGCATTAGGGGATACGTGCCTGTACTGCTGAAGCAGCTGCGCGCACAGGCGCATGGGCTGATGTACTATTGGTAGCATGGGCATTGTTGGCGCATTATCTGGCTGATTGGAAGATTTGAGAAGTTATGGAATTATTGAGTCAATTATTTAGATCCATCTTTTGTATTGAATTTAATTTAATCAAATCTTTTAATTATTCTGTCCTATCTTTTAGCCGTCAGTTGGCGCCCAGGATTGGGGTTAGGCTTCCATCTAACTATATAAATACTCTTTTCGTACGTCCTTTGAGGACTTACTCCGAAATTGAGAGAAGAGAGAGTGGTGTGGCCGCTACCTTCGGAGTACAGAGGAGTTCGGCGACTTCATACAAGAGATGACAGTGAGCGTTTCAGAAGTTTCCACAGAACTTGCTGCTTCCTGGAAGCAAATCGAGATAGCGCAAATCTTGCTTTGTGCAACGATGATTCTCATCACCCAAGCATAGTTGTTTCCTTCCTTCTTTCCTTCTTCTTCATCTTCATCAAGTGGCCTTTGAAAATTAGGAGTACAAACTTGTTTGCAGGAAGTCTCTGAAATCCTACATACTCAGAACAAAGAGCAAAAGGTCTCTGCTTTTGACTATTGCTATATAAGAATAGAGAGCAAATTTATTTGTAAGCAGTCTCTGTTTTCTGATCGTTCCTCCATAAGATCTGTTTCAGGAACAACAATCTCAAACCAAGATTCAGATCCGATGGAGAACAATCATGCAAACCTTCTTGACACAAGTTTTAACAAACTTGAGAAGTTTGACGGGGAGCATTACAACATCTAGAAGAGAAAGTCCAGCTTTAATCTTCAGTGTGAGCGTAGACTACGTGTTGACAGATCCTGAGCCTGTAATTCCAGAGGGTGAAAATGCTCGGAGGGTTACTGAGGCCACTGCTTTGCAGTCTAAGTGGAGGAGAGATAACAACCTCTACAAGTTGCTTATCTTGAACTCGGTGGAGGACTCTCTTGCAGTCATACAGCAAGATGGTTGTTTGCCATTAAATATCAAAGACAAGTATTACAGAGACACCGAATTTGATTACAAACTCGCTTGTATAAAAGAAACCCTAGAAAGAAATCCTAGGAAACAATCTAAGTACAATTGTTTAGTTTTTGATTCTGGGGGTGACGATGGAGGCTCGAAAAAGTGTAGCAACTCTGCCTTACTCCTTGGACTATCAGACACAGTCTTTGCTCTTGAAAAAATTTGCCAACCTTTGATTGCCAACCTTTAGCATGGGTGTGGTACCCTACTATTTATAGTGATTCCTGCATACAACAGATTTTGGGCCGCATAGAGGGCCACATGGCCACGTGTCTGTAACAGCACACAAAGACTCGATCTTAGGCTGCCAGCTAGTGGGGGTTGTTGAGATTTCTTTGTTGTAAATCCAGGTAGTTGGGACTTGGTCAAATTGCCATGTGTCTCCTCCATAATAGTAGAGCCTGAACCGCCTTGGCCGGATAGTGGCCTTAAGAACCTTTTTTCTGCGGCTAGGGTCCGTTTGGCCGCATGGGATCTTCGAGAGCCTTACTTCTGCGGCTTGGTTCAACTTGGCCACATGGGATCCTCGAGAGCCTTGCTTCTGCGGCTTGGTTACTTGCCTGTATGGGATTTTTGAGAGCCTTCCTTCTGCGGCTCGAATCCCCTCAGCCACAGGGGGTCTTCGAGAGCCTTACTTCTGCGGCTCGAGTTTTCTTTGCCGCATGGGGTATCCAGGAGCACTCCTTCTGCGGCTAAGCTTTACTTGGCCGCAGGGGATCTTCGAGAGTCTTTCCTCTGCGGCTTGATTTTTCTTGGCCGCATGGAGTGATGATCCGCTTAAACTCTATCTTTTTCGTGCTTCTACAAGACCCCCTTCAATATTTTTAAATTGTAAATTTGGAATACTTTGAATAAGAAGCATGGAGTCATGCATAAAACTTCAACCCGCAGGGAAGCTTCGAGCCGCAGGAAGATCTTGATTTATAGGGAAATTTGAGCCACAGAGAGACTCTATCCAGCTGTCACTGCTGCATTTAATGCTCGAATTTGCTTTTTAGGTTTGGGTTCTCTTTTCGAGATAATGATGACAGTTACTAAGGATAAAATCCAGAAAGGCCATCATTATCTTTTAATGGCATAATAATTGAAGCGACACTTACTTGTTTTAGCCTATAAATATAGGCTGTGTTAGAGAGATACTTTCTTCTATTCTCTTTCGAATTTCTCTCACTTTGCTGCGTGTTCTTCATCTTCTCCGACTAGCAATAGCCTCCAAAGCTTCTAAAGCCGCTAGCACCGCCGACAAAGGGAAGGGGACCGCTTCTGAGAGGTCACCTTCCTTCCACCTAGACGTCTATCCTCTGATCAAGGGTAAGGCGGAAGAATGATCACTCGAATTTTAAACAGCCATGTCACATGTTTTATGCGCAGGTCTGACCAAATTTCGTCGCTGTGCCATGGTTTCAATGCCTTAAGTGCACAGTTGACCTTTATGGGACATGTGTCGCATGTACTTCTGTGTGACTGGGCCGCATGGACCGAGCCGCATAAGTATCCGAGCTCATACGGCTTGTACCCTGTCTGTATCTGGGCCGCATATGACTGAGCCGCATGAATCCTCCCATATCTGAGCCGCATATGTTCTGCTTGCCTAGGCCGCATGTGTTACTTAATTTGAACCGCATATGCTCCCTTCATAACTGAGCCGCATAGGCTCTGTCTGACTAGGCCGCATAACTGAAAAGGAGCCCATTCACTTTGTTTTTATATGACTATCTTTTTTTAATTTTTGTAGCATCCATGACGAAGACTGAGACCATTGTGAAGGAGGAGATGCTGCCTCCTCTCATTAAACAAGAGTCGCCGTTTGTTAAGGAGGAGGTGATACCAAAAGTTGAGGTAAAAGAAGAGCTGGCGACCATCGGGGAGGGAATTACTCCCAAGATTGAAGTTGCTGTAAAAGAGGAGCCCAAGTTCGAGGGTAGTAGCACTGGAAGTTCTGACCCTCCTGCCCCCGCCGAGGACCTTAATCAAATAGATCATTCATATGCGAAATGGCTGAGGGAATGGTATATGCCTCACCACAACTATGATCCTTGACTGTAAGGATCCGTGGGTTGCCATGTAATTGCTGTTTCCGGGAGTATGAATAGAATAAATGTCCATATTTTGTCTTGGTGTTTCTGTCTGTCCTTAGCTGTAGTTTGTGTTTTGCTTCTTTTGGACATCAATGTAATTCTTTACTTCCTGTCTAGATACAAAAATGAAGAACTTTTTGGTTTGCTCATTCTTGTGACGAATCTGTGTTTTTGTGTGTGCTTATTATCCTTTTGTGCACTGTGCACCGGTAATAGATTTAGATAACCTTTGGTAGACCTATTACCCTTTTGCGCATTGTTAGTGCTGGTAGTAGATTTGAAACAATTTTGTGGACCTATTACCCTTTTGCGCACTAGTAGTGCGGGTAATAGATTTGAAACAATTTTGTGGACCTATTACCCTTTTGCGCACTGGTTAGTACGGGTAATAGATTTGAAACAAAATCTAACAGAGGTAATATGGACGTGATAGGTTCTGTGGCTTTAACACCGTAATTTTATCCCGGGTTGGGTACAGGTGTTAAGTCAAGAGACTATCGGTACCAGAGGTAATATGGACGTGACACACGATAATCAGGAATAATTTTTGGTGGACCTATTAATCTTCTGCGCACTGATAGTGTGAGTAACAGATTTTGAGACAAAACCCAACAGAGGTAATATGGATGTGATAGGTTTCGTGGCCTTAACACCGTAATTTTATCCCGGGTTGGGTACAGGTGTTAAGTCGAGAGACTATCGGCATCAGAGGTAATATGGACGCGACACACGATAATTAGGAATAATTTTTGGTGGACCTATTACTCTTTTGCGCACTGGTGGTACGAGTAATAGATTTTGAGACAAAATCCAACAGAGGTAATATGGACGTGATAGGTTTTGTGGCCTTAACACCGTGATTTTATCCCGGGTTGGGTACGGGTGTTAAGTCGAGAGACTATCGGTATCAGAGGTAATATGGACGTGACACACGATAATCAGGAGCAGGAAGTTTGCTCAGAGATGACAATAAGCCTTGTGAACTCCGGTGGGGTGAAGCATCAGGATGGAAGTTCAGAGGTATTCAGTATACATGACTTGTCACCCATGGGAATGCAATGTGAATCCACTCAGAGCTAATAGAGTGTGAGTTCAGAGGTACTTGGTGTACATAACTCGATAGTCTGAGAGATTTGGTGGAACCATCATGTCCTTAGACATAGTAGTTCTTCAGGAACTTGCCGTTTATGGGCATCATGAGCAAGTCTTCGTTCTGTTTCGCGAGCCGGTATGCGCCGTTGGAGAATACGATCTCGATGATGAA
Organism: Iris pallida; assembly: GCA_029216955.1. Lineage (NCBI taxonomy): Eukaryota > Viridiplantae > Streptophyta > Magnoliopsida > Asparagales > Iridaceae > Iris > Iris pallida. The sequence continues at coordinate 16,732,862 of JANAVB010016800.1, read as the reverse complement.
TGGACCCTCCTATTTAGGCTGGAACTTGTCGGCGGTTTTGTGAGTCATGACCATCGGTCTACGAACGGCCAAGGCGAGATCGCCTATTTGGAATGCCCTCTGCTTGACTTTCTTATTGAAGGCCCGAGAGATGCATGCTTGATAAAGCTCGATGCTTTGTTGAGCTTGCAAACGCTTCTCGTCTAAGGCTTCCAATTCTTATAGCCGTCGGCGGTAGTTATCGTCCGACGTCAACCGATAAGTAAGGGCCACGCGAAGTGAGGGGATCTGGGTCTCCAATGGGAGAACTGCCTCGCTTCCGTACACCAGAGAGAACGATGTATTTCCTGTAGTCATCCGAATTATAGTGCGGTACGCCCATAAGCATTCGTCCATCTATTCATTCCAGTCGTACTTGTTTGAAGACACAAACTTCTTGAGAAGCTTGATTATGGTCTTGTTAAAGGATTCAGCCAGACCATTAGCCGATGTGTTGTATGCCGTTGAAGCCACATTCTGAATCCAATTCTTGTCATACAATCGATAGAAGGCATGGCTTACGAACTGCAGACCATTGTCATGAATGATCCTCCGGGACAGTCCAAAACGGTAGATGACGTGATGTTTTATGAAACTAATCATGTTTGATGTATTTACCTCTGCCAGCGGAACAGCTTTCGCCCACTTGGAGAAGTAGTTGGTGATTGCGAGTATAAACCGGTGTCCCCTAGATGACGGCGGGATAATTGGGCCAATAATGTCCATTTTCCATGCTTCGAAGGCCAAAAGGCCACTGTTTGGTGCAAGAATTCGGATGGCAGATGTATAAAATCTGCGTGGATCTGGCAAGCCTTACACTTCTTTGCATAATCGACTGCGTCTGCTACCATTGTAGGCCAATAATAGCCTATCCGACGGAGACGGTCTTGCAACTTCGTACCAGGTTGGTGAGCCCCACAGACGCCATTGTGAGCCTCGCGTAGGGCTTCTTTGGCTTCTGGTTTTGACAGGCATCTTAACAGTAGCCCGTAGGATCGTCGATATAACATTTTTGTTTCTGTGTCATAAAAGAATCTGATAGAACGCTTTCTGATTGAAGTTGCTTCTTTCACATTCTCTGGCAGGATTTCGTAGACTACAAAGTCGATGAAAGGAAGTCTCAAGTCTTGCACATCATTGGCTATCTGGGTGGAGTAACTCATATCTAGTTGAACGTTGTTTTTGGGACATACCAGCTCATGGCCTATCACGTCGACTAGATGATGAGCATGATTTGGAACCGCCAAAGAAGCGACGAGGCCTGCTAGGGCGTCGGCTTCAATATTCTGGAGGCTAGGAACATGCTCTATAAAGAAACCCTCCAAGGTTGCAATGATGGAAATTACTGTCTGATGATAGAGAATCAGGTCCGCGTTACGAACCTCGTATGAGCCTCAGATTTGATTAACAATCAACTGCGAGTCGGCATATGTCACGACCCGCACCCGCTTTTCGGACACGAGCTCGTGAGCAAGCCAGCTACGTATCGAGCGGACTCCTGCCCGACTCGAATACATAAACGCTGTCAAGGCTATGGTATACTGCCAAATCATGGCAAACAAATCTATATCTCGATCCACAATAAGAATATAAAATATGAATGAACACTATGGGTCGTGGTCTGCAGCCCACTAGCATAAATGCCCGATAAGACTCTAAAGAAATAACAAGAGTCTAAAACTGAATCAAGAAACAGGATAACTCATGATAAGGTATGAAAGCACGAGCGAATAATAAACACGATAACGATACCTGAATCCCGCAAGAACCGCAAATCCTTCGCCATCTAGAACTACTAGCTAACTCCATGCAATCGCTAAACCTGAAGAGATCATCAGGTCCTCAGAGGACATAGCAAGATACATAATATACATGCCTATCTAGCAGTTGTAGGTCCTAAAAAAATCAAGTTGCACACATCAACAAAGTCAAAAAATCAAGAAATACAACTTTCAAATAAACTGCGCAGACATCGGATTACGCATCCTTCAGATTGCGCAGGATAGATTGCGCACACTTTCAAGTGCGCAGGCTGACGTGGCAAATCACCATCATTATCTGACACAAGTCAAATCTTCTGACAATTGATAGCGCGGAGATCGAGGCGGCCATTCGTTTAATCGTGCATCACGGCGTTCGAGGACAGCTGGCAGCGCAATCCATGTTGGCGCAATCTATGTTGGCGTAATCCATTTCCTGCGTAATTCAAGTTTGCGCAATCTAAAACCTGCGCAATTCGTGCGCGTTCTATCAGTACAAATGATAAAATACACGTGGCATTCATGCCATGAATTGCTCATTTCGTGGCAACTGCCTGTGCATGATCATGCGCATTTCAATCAAATGATGCCATGTGTCCAAGATAGTTAGCCCATGATCCAACAACTGCCTGCGTAGTCCATTGCTGCGCAAACCAATTGCTGCACAATCTATCATGCGCAGTCCAGAATAACTGAAAGTTAGTTATTTCCAGAACTCTATAAATAGAGTTTCAAGTTTCCATTCAAAAGGATCAAGGATCAAGTATCAAGTATCAGAAATCAGAGATCATAGAGTCCAGGAGTTCTTGCCTAAGTGCTGCTGCATTCTTCCGAGGCTTTTGCCTTCAACATCCGAGGCTTTTGCCTTCAGTTTCCAGAGTTGTCTTCAACTTCAAAGGCTTCGTCTTCAAAGTTCACATCGTCCAAGGGATAAAACAATCGTCATCTAGATTGGATTCCTAAAGTTGTACCATTCCCAGAATTCAAATTGTAATCTTTTACAAAGTTTATATCAATAAAGTTCTACACTTTTGTTTTTGCAAATAAAATGGCGACTCTGCTGGGGATAGTCCTTTGGCTATTCCTCTTCCTCCTCAAAGCAAAGGAAAAGGCCCGTTGGTCTTTTCTCAAACTTCCTTGTCTCATGACTTGGAAGACAACAGAGGGAAAAGCTCTTTAGCTAACCCTTCTTCACAAAATAAAGGAAAAGGCCCTTTGGTCTTTTCTCAATCTTCTTCGATCTTTACCGTAGAAGATCAATCTGAACGTGCTTCGGCACCAGTCAGTACAAGAATTCCTTCAAATGACAAGGGAACTTATACTGATCAAAGAGGTATTCTGCCTACCCCGGTAGCAGAATTCCAAGACCTTCCAACTTTCAAGATATCCCGTTCCAAATAGGGAAAACTGCTGGTGTCTCAAACAGAAACCCCCGGGGGTGAATTTGCAGACCTAAGAACATATCTTAACAGGCTAACTTCGGTAAAACGCAAACAGCCAATGCCGAAGGTCAAAACTCAAAGACAAACTTCCAAGGCCAAAGATCCAAACACCTATGCCAATGAGGTGAGCACTTCCTTGTACACACAGGGGACAAAACATTTGAAGAATCAGAACCATGTTCCGAATGTTATTAAAGAACACATTCCTCGAACCTTTTCCCGTCCCGGTATGGTTTCCGATCTTCGAGAACATCTCAGGCAAAAACGAGATAATGCCTCAACACCTTCAGTTCAATCATCTGATCATCATTGTAATCATAAAGTCATCATCCAATGTTGTTGTCAAACAACAAAACGATCTGTCTTCGATCGTTTAACTTTTGCTAAAACCAAACCGATGTCAGAGGATGAAGACGAAGTCCTGTACGCTTCTGTCAACATGACTTCTCGAAACACTGGGGGTAGAAAGTGCTCTAAACATGGCAAACATCGCAAGCCAAGCCAGCAATATTTGGATCTACTTCAAGAATCTTCCGAGGGAGTATTCCAATATACCCGTTCCCGAAGCCGAGATACTATCGGTCAAAGGAATTTTCCTCAAGATCCTTCTGGTCATTTCCCTCTTTCTCAGTCATGAGATGATTCTTTCTCCGACTATGATGCATACAGCGAAAGTTCTGAACAGACAGTGTCATCCACTGTACTAAGAGAAGTGACAGCTTATGTTGTCAATGAAAATCCAGATGCTTCAACTTCTGCAAATCAAGAACAGCGAATTGCTGCTCTAGAAGACAAGCTAAAGACCATGGCTGAAATGGTCGCCAGTATGCATTCTATCATTGTGGCACAACATGCCACACCACCAACTGTACCGGCTGCAAGTCCCGAGATCATAGCATCATCGGTACCTGTCAATGCAGGGTTGGGGGTAGTATCTCCTCAAATGCCTCCTGTACAAGTACAAGTTCAAACTACACCCAGTCAGTCAGGGGCTGGGGGTAGTGCTTATAATGCTGTTCCTCCTCCTACCACTCTGACCCAACCGGCTCCTTCTTCATCATCAGAAGACGCCAATGAGGCTGTCAAACTCTTACGGACTCAGTTCGAAGCCTTCAAAGAGAAGGACAACTTGCAAAGGTTGGGAATCAAGCAGCCATACCCAGTTGAATGGAAGGAAGTTCCATTTCCTCCCAAATATAAAATCCCGACAATCTCTCTCTTCGACGGCAGTACTTCACCAAGCCAGTTCATCAATCACTTCGAGGTAATGACTGTTCAACTCAACCAAATGACGCTCTTCTTACCAGAGTGTTTGTCGGTTGTTTAGCCAACGTAGCATACGACTGGTACAGAAGTTTGCCCGATGGTTGTATTACTTCTTTCTCAGGGCTCAAGCAAATCTTTCTGGAACGATTCTATGAGGGATTCAATGACATGACTATGTCTGCCCTCAATAAAATCAAACAGAAACAAAATGAAACTGCTGAGAGTTTTATCGAACGGTTCCGCCGAGAAGCCTTGAAGATGCCTCCAGGGACTCCTGCTGCTGTTACCATAGACACTTGCAAGGCAAACCTCTTGCTTATTATCGGCATGTGGACAGGGTCAACTCAATTCCAAGACTGGTCATCTTTCATCGTCAACGCCAAAGCAGCTGAAGTGAGTGCTGAGAAATTCAAGTAGCTGGGGGTACAAATGTCTAACCCAGATCGGGACGAACACCAAACATCAGGTGGCGGTAATCGTCAGAACAACCGCAAGAACAAAGAGACTCTGAACATTAATTTGAAAAGCAAAGAGTCTTTGGCTGTCAACGTAGCTCCGCCTACGTCCACCCCCACTCCTTCTGCACCTCAACCGAGGGAACCTCGTCCTAAGGTAGAATATTCTTTTGATGAGAATGACACTGCAAGCATCTTCGATTGCTTACTCAAAAGTAACAAGATCCAGCTCCCAGACCCAAAGAAGCCTGATGAAGTCGGTAAGACCGATCATCCTAAGTATTGTGTCTACCACCGATTCATTGGACATCCTACTCGAGCGTGTTATGTGCTCAAAGGTAAGATTCAAGAGCTTGTCAATGCTGGCATCGTTACTCTACAGCAAGATGAGAAGACTGTTACCGCCAACATGGTCTCAATCCAGTTCGGTAATTTCCCCCCGCAGATGATACAGCATGGTGTCATTCCCATTCCGAAAGCTACTCTTGAGATTGAAAATCTCCCTTCTCCACCAAATGAAGGTCTCGTTCCTTTGTCCCTTGACAATGGCGAGGTTATGTGGATCCATCCCGATCTTGCTTCAGAGTTTGAGATTCTCTCTTCTTCTAAGAAGAAAGATCGCTCCAAAGGCAAGACAAAGATTTGCAACATGGTATCTTTTGACCCCATAGTTGATGAAGAAATACTATTGGGCACCAGATCAGGAAAAGCCTACTTGAAAGATTACCCTGAAGCTCAAGAGAATCCTGCCTCTTCTTCTGAGCCTGTTCCAGCACAACCTGTTTCTATTGAAGAGATCCCTTCTACATCCTCACCGGTTGTCGTACCTATTCCCCCCAAGCCAGTGGCTGCTGATAAAGGCAAGCAACAAGTCCGGTTTGATAAGCCCTTGAAGAAATCATCCCCTACTGGGCTTGAGAAGCCTTATAATTTTGATATATTGGCTCAACTAGCCAATATACCAGCAAGGCTGTCTATCTTTGAGCTCTTGCGTCTTTCCAGAGAGACACGAGAAACTCTAAGTGAAGCTCTCATGCAAGCTGAGACTTGTCTAGCCTTTCTTAAGAAGCCAGAAGCAGAGCCTGTCTCTTGTCTCCATTGTCATAGTGTTCTGGAGTTGATTTCGAACATTACTTTCACACAAGATGATATGTTGTTAGAAGACAATAGGCATGATCGTCCTCTCTACTATACAGGGTATGTCGACTCGATAAAAGTTGATCGTATCCTGATAGATCCAGGATCTGCTCTTAGCATTATGCCAAAGATATTGCTCGATGCTTTGAAAATCCCTGTACATAGCCTCTCCAGTACAATCACCACCATCCTTGGATTCAATTAAGGGAGAAGTGAACCCTTGGGCAAGATTCGCTTAAAACTCCAAATAGGCAATCTTCGCACAAAGGTTACCTTCTACATTATTGACAATCATGGTTGTTCTTACAATGCTCTATTGGGGAGGCCATTCCTACACGAGCACAATATTGTTCCATCAACTCTTCATCAATGTTTCAAGTATGTTGATGACAAAGGAGAGGTCCAAAAAGAGGTTGCTGATCTCTATCCCTTCAAAGGCGTTGAAGCATACTGCAACGACGCTCGTATGTACAAGGATGAATTCATGAAGGTTGTGTTAGCCTTAGACACCGAAGAAGAACAAGAAGCAGTGCCCAGAGATACTCTTATCATACCTGTTAAAGGGCGAGTTTTTCATCCTCAGTCTTCTAAACCACTGGCTATTCACTTGCTAGTCCAAAAGAAACCAGTTGATGATGATCAAAATCAAAGGGAGCTCACCTCTTCTGAGCCACTTGTTATTGACTTATGTCGTAACAAGGACAAAAAGTAGCTCACTTCTTCTGAGCCACTTGTTGTTGATCTCACTCACAACAAGGAAAAAAGGAAGCTCACCTCCTCTGAGCCACTTGTTATTGACCTTCGTCGTAACAAGCCTCCTCCACGTTCTTCTTCTCCCCCTCTTGTAATCAATCTGACCAAGCCTGCTAAGGCTAAAGGTCCTGCTGTAAATATAGATGTACATATCAATGAAAAAGCATCTACTTTCCAGTATATTGATGTTATTTATCATACTAAATGCTATTTGGATATGTTATATAGCTTCCAGTCAATTACAATAGGAGTTGCACAATCTCTTCAAACAGAAGTATCATTTGAAGACCCAGATGATTCTTATCGTATTGTTCCTGCTCGCAAGAAAGGTGAACGTCCAATAATTTTTAGTAAAAGATCGGAACAAAAATTTAGCTATACGGATGATAGCAAAGTTAACGACACGGGACATCTTCAATTCCGTCGTTACAGTCAACAATCAAAAGACATCGTCCGAAAGATGGGTTACGACTTCAAAAGCGGCCTCAACTACGGTAAAGGTAGACGAACTCCTCTCCGTACCGCTGTTCCACAAAGAAAGTCAGAAATGTATTACAACAGGTCTAAAAAAGGACTTGGATATGCTTCTTCTCCAATTTTATCCCCAGCAGTCTCCGATTCCGATAGCGAAGAATGCTCTAATTCTTCTGATTCCAGATCTTGGGATTCTGACACAAGCATCGGTGAAGTCCATCGGCTAGTCGTGTCATCTAACATGGTCTCCGTCGAACTTCCAGAAAGCTATGACGAGGATGTTGAAGAAAATCCTGAAACAGATCCTTGGGCTCAACATATGGACAATCAATGGGTACTTCGCTTTGAACCACGAGAACCTCCTACTGAAGATCAATTAGTTCAAGTTGACGTAGGGGAAGCGGATCACCTCGTCCAATCTTCATCAGCAAGAGTCTTCCAGAAGCAGACAAACAAGAGTTGATTCTTCTTATTAAAGAATATATCGATGTCTTTGCTTGGAGTTATGAAGATATGCCAGGTTTAGATCCTAAGATTGGTACACATAAACTGAACATTTTGCCTAATGCTAAGCCAGTCAAACAGCAACAACGGCATTTTAAACCAGAAATGATGGACGCGATTGATGATGAAGTCAAGAAGCTCATTGCTTGTGGCTTTATTCAAGAAGAACAACATCCTGACTGGGTGGCCAATGTTGTTCCAGTTCTAAAGAAAACCGGCAAAGTTCGAGTCTGCATCGACTTTCGGAATCTTAATGAAGCATGTCCAAAAGATGAATTTCCTCTCCCTATTATGGATGTCATGATCGACAATACTTGTGGATTCGAGCGAATATCTTTTATGGATGGATTCTCTGGATATAATCAGATCAAGATGAATCCCGAAGATGAAAAACATACTTCTTTCCGCACTCCCCATGGTGTCTATTGCTACACTGTGATGCCATTTGGTCTTAAAAATGCTGGTGCAACCTACCAACGGGCTATGAGTACTATCTTCAAAGATCATCTCCGTAAGACTGTCGAATGTTATGTTGACGACATCGTCGTCAAAAGTCGTCTAAAAAAAGATCACATCCAAGATTTGAGAACAATCTCCAATCTCATGCGCCAACATCAACTCAAGATGAATCCCACCAAGTCATTCTTGGGTGTCTCTAGTGGCAAGTTTCTCGGCTTCGTCATTACCTCTAAGGGTATACACGTAGATCCCGAGAAGATCAAAGCCATTCAAGAGATGCGTCCTCCACGCAACCTAAAAGAGCTACGAGGATTCCAAGGTCGACTTGCGTACATCAGGAGATTCATTTCGAACTTGTCTGGACGCTGTAGACCATTTACTCAACTAATGAAGAAGGGTGTATCTTTCATTTGGACTGAAGAATGTCAACGAGCATCCGACGATATCAAAAGATATCTTATGAACCCACCAGTTTTGGTGCCACCAATCTCTGGCATTCTATTCTTGATGTATGTCCGTGCTATGGATCATTCCTTGGGTGCTTTACTTGTCCAAAAGAACAAAGAAGGTCATGAACATGCCATCTATTATCTCAGTCGTACTATGATTGGTGCTGAACACCGTTATAGTCCGATCGAGAAAGAATGCCTAGCTCTTATGTTCGCTGTGCAAAAGACAATGCATTACATCATTGGACAAACTATTCATGTCATATTCCGGGTTAATCCTCTTCGGGTACTCATGAAAAAGCCCAGTACACTCAATTCTCGGCTGGCTACATAGGCCATTCTTCTAGCCCAATATGACATGGTGTATGTTCCTCAAAAGTCTGTCAAAGGTCAAGCATTGGCAGATTTTTTGGCGGCTCATCCCGTACCAGAAACATCCAAGCTTTACGATGAAATTTCGGATGAGACGCTGGAAGTCAACCTAATCTCTGAAGAATTTCCGACCTGGCGTCTATTCTTCGATGGTGCATCCAGAATTGGACCAAATGGTGCCATTGTAGCAGGAGTTGGAGTGGTTCTCGTTTCTCCAGATGGATTGACCATCCAAAGAGCTTACTCTCTAGATGAACCCTGCTCCAACAATGTGGCGGAGTACAATGCCCTACTCATCGGCCTTCAGTTAGCCAAACAATTGGATGTCGAATATCTCGAAGTCTACGGTGACTCTAAGCTGATTGTCAATCAGGTTAGAGGAACCTATGAAGTTCGTCATCAAGATCTGGTACCTTATCATGAAGCAGCAATCAACATAGCTACATCATTCAAAGCTTTCTTCATCGACTATGTTCGACGAGCTTGCAATACTGAAGCGGATGCCCTGGCCAACCTTACAGCTGTCTTAGCCATCCCTATCAAAAGACAGCAAGTAGTGGTTGTCTCCAACCGAGAATTGTTCTGTGTTGAAAACAATCGTAATATTGAATTCAGTAATCTTGCTGAAGTCAATGTTATCGACGAAGACTGGAGAACTCCTTTCATCGATTTTGTAGTTCATGACATACTCCCCGAAGATCCTAAGGAGGCTACGAGCATTCGTCGACGATCTCTCCGATTCTACTACAATCAAACCACCAAGACACTTTATCGACAAACTTATGATGGTCTTCTCCTACGTTGTCTCGCTGGTGATGAAGCTAAACAAGTTTTGCGTAAAGCTCACGATGGTGTTTGTGGAGCACATCAACCTGGTCCTAAACTACAGGATCGTATCCGACGTATGGATTACTACTGGCCCTCTATGGTATCAGATGCCATTGAATATGCAAGAAAATGTCGTGCTTGTCAAATCCATGCAGACTTCATTTATCAACCATCGGAATTCCTACATCCGACTGCTGCTTCCTGGCCTTTCGAAGCTTGGGGCATGGATGTCATAGGTCCCATCAATCCTCCTTCTTCTAGAGGGCATCAGTTCATACTGGCAATAACGGACTATTTCTCCAAGTGGGCTGAAGCTATACCACTGGCTGAAGTCAAGACTAGTAGCGTCATCAACTTCGTTAAACACCACGTCATCTATAGATTTGGTGTACCCCAAAGAATCATCCATGACAATGGACCTCAATTCATCAGCCAGAAATTCACCAGATTCAGCGATGATCACCGGATTGACAATGTCGCCTCGACAGCATACAATCCTGCCGCTAATGGTTTAGCTGAAGCCTTTAATAAAACCATCATTAAGCTCCTCAAGAAGTTTGTATCCACTAACAAACGGAACTGGAGCGAAAAGCTTGGGGAATGTCTTTGGGCCTACCGGACTACGGTCCGCAATCCTACAGGCTTTACACCTTTTTCTCTGGTGTATGGCTGTGAGGCTGTTCTTCCTCTGGAACTGCAAATTCCTTCTTTAAGGATTGCCATTGCTAACGAGCTCACTCCAGAAAATAATGATCTTCTTCGACTTCAAGAGTTAGAAGCACTTGATGAGAAGCGATTAATGGCTCAGCAGCATATTGAGTTATACCAAGCTCGCATCTCGAAGACTTTCAACTGCAAAGTTAAAGTCAGAATTTTCCAACAAGGAGAACTTGTTCTAACGGTCAGACGTCCTATGACTATGACTCATATGAGCAAAGGCAAATTTGATGCGAAGTGGGAAGGTCCCTATGTTGTAAGCAAAGTCTTCTCAAATGGAGCTTATCAACTTTCAGAACTTAATGGTCGCGTTGCTATGATGCCTATCAATGGCAAGTTCCTTAAAAAGTATTATGTATGAATGTAAATATTTGTAAATCATCAGACAAAGTTCAAGTTCATAAATAAAATACAAATTTTATTTCATCATATGATAGTACATGATATTAAGGAAGGTCACTATCATCCTTCTCTACATTTGGACGCGGACCACTATCGTACTTCTCGAAAACACGATCAACAAAAGAGCTGAGAACTTCCTTGCTGGAACCCACGAGGAATTTACAAGCAGCCATCCTCATGGCTTCCTCTTCTTCAGTCCTTTCTGGATCAAGCAGAAAGTCCAGAATGTCTCATGGTGGCTTGGGTGCAGACGAACCTTCGCCTGCTTTTGCCTCCTTCGGCTGAACTGGATTGGCAGGGCGTTCTTCAGTGCCCTTCTGAGCCTTCGGGGCAATTTCAGCCTTCTTGGATGCTTCTCCAGACGACATTTTTATGTTGAAGAGTAGAAGTGCTCGTTCCTGTCAGATTTATGTTATATTTATAGGCAGAGACTCCTTAAACAATGAAGCGACACATTCATCCGACAGTTCACCTGTTCATCAATGCCTGACGGTTCATCCGTTCATTTATTACATTCATCCGACGGTTCATCCGTTCATTTATTACATTCATCCGACGGTTCATCCGTTCATTCATCACCGCTTGACGGTTCGTCCGTTCATTACTCCTCGACGGTTCGTCCGTTCATTATTCCCCGACGGTTCATCCGTTCATTTATTACTACTTGACGGTTCATCCATTCATTACCACTTGACGGTCCACCCGTTCATTTCATCTGACGGTTCACCCGTTCATTCATCATCACTTGACGGTATATCCGTTCGTTATCATCCATTTTTGACGGTTTGTCCGTTCATTCCATCATTTGACGGTTTTCCCGTTCATCTCACATACATTGACTATTCATCATCATTCATCATCCATATCAGCAACTTGTCATTTTCGATTAAGTTGTCAATTTGAAATAATAATATTCAATATATTCTTCCACGTCCATATTACCTCTGAGCAGATATAATGAATATAATTATTTTCTACAAAATCATCAAGAAATATATCATACCTCTGAATATATTTTCTATCTCTATTATTTATATCTAAATAAGATATGCAACAAATAATGGAGCCACAGCAAAATGTCTTTTATTAACCAGAATATGAGGCATTACAAAAGCACATGAGCCATAAAAAGACACAAAGGTACAAAAAGTTCCATTAAGAAGGAGGTACTATCAAATTGTCAATCTGCTACTTCAGAGTCTGCAGCTCTTCTTCATGAGTGGATATCACCCTCCTTCTGGCCTCTTCCATCCTGGTTTCTTCATTAAAAATGGGCATGGCTACCGTCCGACGGAACAGTGAAATCAAAACTCTAAAAAGAGTTTTTGATTTGGGTTCTCTACCGATCATTGCTGGGTGAGCAGTTTCATGGCGTGAAGCTCGGCGCGCAGCCCGAGTTGATGATTCGGCGGGGGCCTTGCCCTTAGCGGCGGCAGAGGATCGTCGGGGAGCCATTGCAATCGTCGAAGAGGAAAGAAAGGAAGAGCTCAAAAGTTTTTTCTCTCAAGATCAAGAAGAAAGCAAGTAAAGAACACTTCGAATGCACTGAGGAACTATTTATAGTTTTTCAAAGTCGAAACGGCCGCCTTAGATTGCGCCTAAAAATGGGCTAAATCCTCAGATTGCGCAGATAGCTCATTATGTGCGCAAATTAGTTTCATATTTAAAATTCAAAGTATTTCGAAATTTTGAATAAATTCAACTTTCGAAAACTTTGAAGGGGGTCTTGTAGGTCCTAAAAAAATCAAGTTGCACACATCAACAAAGTCAGAAAATCAAGAAATATAACTTTCAAATGAACTGCGCAGACATCAGATTGCGCATCCTTCAGATTGCGCAGGATAGATTGCGCACACTTTCAAGTGCGCAGACTGACGTGGCAAATCACCATCATTACCTGACACAAATCAAATCTTCTGACAACAGACAGCACGGAGATCGAGGCGGCCGTTCGTTTAATCGTGTAGCACGCCGCTCGAGGACAGCTGGCAGCACAATCCATGTTGGCGCAATCTATGTTGGCACAATCTATTTCCTGCGTAATTCAAGTTTGTGCAATCCAAAACCTGCGCAATTCAATGTGCGCGTTCTATCAGTACAAATGATAAAATACACGTGGCATTCATGCCATCAATTGCTCATTTCGTGGCAACTGCGTGTGCATGATCATGCGCATTTCAATCAAATGATGCCATGTGTCCAAGACAGTTAGCCCATGATCCAACAACTGCCTGCGCAGTCCATTGCTGCGCAAACCAATTGCTGCACAATCCATCATGCGCAGTCCAGAATAACTGAAAGTTAGTTATTTCCAGAACTCTATAAATAGAGTTTCAAGTTTCCATTCAAAAGGATCAAGGATCAAGTATCAAGTATCAGAAATCAGAGATCAGAGAGTCCAGGAGTTCTTGCCTAAGTGCTGCTGCATTCTTCCGAGGCTTTTGCCTTCAACATCCGAGGCTTTTGCCTTCAGTTTCCAGAGTTGTCTTCAACTTCAAAGGCTTCGTCTTCAAAGTTCACATCGTCCAATGGATAAAGCAATCGTCATCTAGATTGGATTCCTAAAGTTGTACCATTCCCAGAATTCAAATTATAATCTTTTACAAAGTTTGTATCAATAAAGTTCTACACTTTTGTTTTTGCAAACAGCAATTTTATCATACGCAAGAAATAAACAAGAAAACAGAACAAGACAAATGACTACGAACACGAACAAGAACACGAACACGAACAAGAACACGAACACGAACACTAGAACAACCACGTATAAATGAACTGTCGGATGAACGATAATCACGAGATCAATGGAAGAAACCAAACGCTCGTCCCGAGTGTGGACTCTCTGGTTTGAACTAAGCACTAACCCTCGTCCCGAGTGTGGACTCTCTGGTTAGCTCACGGCAAGACACCCTCGTCCCGTGTGTGGACTATCTGGTGTAATTGGTCAACCCTCGTCCCGAGTGTGGACTCTCTGGTGCCAATGATCACGACAAACACCCTCGTCCCGAGTGTGGACTCTCTGGTGCACCAAACAACCCTCGTCCTGAGTGTGGACTCTCTGGTTGTGTAAAACGATAATCAAGGCTATGGCAGTTCACTACACGCACACGTTCTATGACACGACTCAAGCAAGGTACTGGTGAGAACAACTCCAAATGTGAAACACAAGGCCAAACATGAATACGGCTATATGCAATAAAAACAACTCCACAGAAAATAACACGAAAAAGCACATGTCCATAAATAATCCAAAGGCTAGAAACTGAAATGAAATGCATGTAAATAAAACTGTAGAGGGAGGCAAGGTATACTTGCCTCAGGTCCTGAGCTGCTGGCACGTGTCGAGCACTGAGTCAAAGTTCAATTAACCTGTATTACGAATTTCTAAATCAACACATGAAATTAACTATTATAAGCTATCTTTAATTATTGCCAATTACCCTTATGTTTTCTTGTGACTATAGTGGTCTGGTTTGTCTACCCTTTTTGCTCCCTGTCTTCCTAATTACTGTACAAGTGGTATATTTCTCACTCATTCAGATTAATATATGGTCAGAACTGACATGATGGCTGAAAAATATATACTACATGTCTATTAGTCTATCTAGGTCACTCCTTGTGGTTTCCCTGGACTGTAGCGGCTACTAATTTAAGGTTTTGGAGATGTGCAAATCTCTTGTTGCTGCTACTGCATCTACTTTTGAAAACAGATCCAAGAACCACTATACCTTGCCTCAAAACTGGAACCCACATGTAATTTCTAATGTATGCCTAAGTTACATACCTTTACCTGCACTGCTCTGATTACCCTCGTGTGCTCCAGAGCGACACTTACCCTATATGTTTAAATATTTAATCAACGAAGGTGATAACTCAATGTTCGAGTTACGCATAAAAGCTAGAATTGCTTTAGGAAGCAACAGTTTAGGCAAGAACAACAAAAGACCCAATTTGGAAGTGCACATCTGTGATTGCTTAGTGTCATGTAACAACATGATAATTGAGACGCCTAAAGTTCTTCTACAACTTCAGAACAGGCCATCAAACAGTGTAGGATTCAATAAAAAAATACCAAACGTACATACGAAACCCCCACCAAATGCCACCTAGTATTGATACACGGTATAATCCTGACACAAATAATATAATACACAAGTTTTCTGATATCAAGTGGTGAGTATTTGATACTAACGATTCTGATTCAAGGTAATCAGATACAAGTCTGTGTCAATACACAGAAATCTCATACCATATTCTTCGAATTATGCAATATAGGATTTTTCCTATAGGTATGCGCTGCTACCTTCTCTACTGACACCAGTTATTAATTAATCATATGCAGAGTGTATCTACTCTATAGGAAGCCACCATGTTCTGTGTCATACGATACTCACCCTCTTACTCCTGATACTTAGCCGATATCTGGGCTTGAAGAGGAAAGGTAACATATTCGAAAATGGAGGAACAGGTTTCTTCAAGGGTGAATGCCCATGGGCAACTATCAGTAGGCTATATGTTCGACTGAACATGTCTTCGTGTTAAAAGTATTAGTAAGGCATTCTCAAACCGAAATGAATCAACTAAGAGTGGTCCTACAGACTGCTCTATAACTTTGTCCTGTACTAGTGGGTCAACCCTATGTCCACTGTGATGGTAGAGCTAATCCTCCTTCAAATATATATACCTATACATAGCTATTTGCCTATTAATGGGGATCATCACCACTGTCTCCGCTACAAACAGAGCGAGGTTCATAGTATCAATCAATAGGGATATCAGAATTGGTTTCAGAGTGTTCCTATGAGGTACTCGGGAAATGACTTCCCTCACTCGAATGTTTGGTGCTTGTCTAGCGACTCATACAAGGTGGCAATCCGACACCTTAATTCGTATCAGATATTCTAATACGATATATCCGTGTTTGCTATCTTAGTGAACCTCTGATACAAACCTACTGCTATTCCCATATTTGGTCTGATACCATATTGGTATCTCTGATACCCCGATTAAGAATCCCTATTCGAATTCGTATCCCCATCAACACTGAACACAAAAGTGATTTTAATTGGTACTAGCATATACATATCGATCTTCCCCAACTTCCTATTACATTTACGCCTATCTAGGCTTACACCTGTACATTACATGCTTCTATTAAATATGATACTAACCTTTGTGATGTACTTATGGGGACTTGGTTGTAGATAGCAGTCTCCTTAAACTGCTCTCCCTTGATACTTTGCATGTTACTCAAGGTATCCCCTGCTGTACCTATTCAGGAACATTTCCCTTACCCTCGATTTGATACTAATGCCCAATCTGATATTTATTCCTAGGTCTCAGGCTTTGATATCATGGTTCAAAACATGATACCAGATATATCATCCAATATAGGGGTCGAAGCGTGAGGTCAAGTGTCAAAACCTGGTTCCCAAGTCACACGAGGAGGGATGATTGGTTGAACTCCCTGATATGGAATCGGTTGTCCTGAAATTAGGATTACTACTGAATTCTTGGGTTATGGGCAGTTTTCGATACTAATATAATTCCATCTATATCGAATTCTTGGGTTCGTTACAGCCATCATCTGATTTAATGATTGAAAGCAAAGTTTTAATCAATGAAAGGGGCTTACCTCTGCTGCTTGATTCCTTCTTTTGCTTTCCTGCAACAGGGTGCGGCTCTTAAGGTTCTTGGGGGTCGAAGAAAGGATTAGTTAAACCTCTCGATGATTCATATATAAATACTTGGGAAAGGATAGGGTGGTGAGAGTTTAAACCTATTTTAAATCTGATTTGGTTATATTCCTTGGCCTTGGTGTTTAGTATCGAATGAAGGGGCTGGGGTCAGCTTTCCTTTTAAGTTCGAACACCCTTGGGTTTAGGAATGCATATTCCTTTTCTTTCATATAAATATAGGAAGCAGGGGTCAATTTGGGTTGGTTAGAATCAGTTGTATCAGAACTCCTTTTTGAATCCCAGTTCCTATCCGCTGGTGATTGAGAATATGGCAACCGATCCTGAATTTAGTTTTTAAAAAAATATCTTTACGGCCCCTGGACCATATTATCTTTGCAAAGAACCCTTTCTCAATAAGAATATATATATAGATACCCTTATATATGTGTGTGTATAAGAAATCAGGGTTTTGAAAAGAGGGTGAGCTCGAAAGGAATTCAAACAAAAGTTTGAATTTGATTTTGTACTTTTGCACTTAGGTCCCTGGCAAAACCTTTATTACTTATTGAACCTTCTATTAATATTTCAAATAAAATCAGTAACAAATGTATGTGACTAATAAATAATAAATAAATAAAAAATATATGAGAGAATAAAATTGGTCAAGGGGTTGACAGCATATGCTTCTAGGTATTCGACCCCCACTTCTTTTGTGAGTCGGAGTCTGATGACCAGGGCATTATATTCAGCTACGTTATTTGAACAGGGTTCTATGAGAGAATATGCCCGATTGACCACCAATCCGGAGGAAAAAATTAATACTATCCCGACTCCATCGACGATATCACCTTGGGGCGTCGTCCTTGAAGCACCGTCGAAGAACCCGCCATACAGCATCATGTGAAGTCATGTTTGAATTAATAACCTCGTCTGGAATTTCTTCATAGATTCTGGCCGTTTCTGAGCCTGGATGGGCTGCTAAGAAGTCGGCCAAGGCTTGACCTTTGATAGCCTTCTGTGGAACGAAAACCATATCGTAGGGGGATAACAGTATCGCCTAGGTGGCTAGACGAGAACTGAGTGCGCTCGGCTTGGTTATGAGAACCCTGAGGCGTTGAGTCGTGAGACAACATGGATGGTCTGCCCTGTCACATAGTGTCATGTTTTCTGAATAGCGAACACCAAGACAAGGCATTCCTTCTCTACGACGGTGTACCTATGCTCCGGCCCCACCATCATTCGGCTGAGATAATAAATGGCTTGTTCGTGTCTTGTATCATTGTTCTGCGCTAGCAAGGTGCCGAGGGAGTGTTCCATTGCCCATACATAGAGCAGGAAGGGCTTTCCGGCGACCAAGGCTACCAGAACTGGCGGATTCGATATGTATTTTTTAATGTCATCAAAGGCGCGTTGACATTCTTCATTCCATTCTGTCACCCCCATTTCCCGTATTTTATATTTATACTCGTAATTGGATTTTGGCAGGTATTTTATTTTCTTGACTTGTGGGATTTTGAGTTTTCTCGTAAAATAGGTTTTGACATGGCTTGGTTTTATTTTGTGGAGTAGGATTGGTTTGGTTTGGTTTAATATGCTTGGAACACCTTAGCCTATGCTCCACCCTCAACACACCACAACTACCCCCATTAAATCCCACCAAACTTTTCTCTCTCCTCTTTACTTTCATTTATTTTTCTCCATCTTCTTCTTCCTTCCTCCACACAACACCAACACCATAGGCAAGTGCACGTTGCCACCACATGAGAACCCCTTTTTATTTGTCCATTAGCTAGATTAGACCATGGTGAACAACATTAGAACTTGACATTTTGTGATTTGGAGCTTCCATTTTTCTAGATCTAGGTTTTAACCATTTTCGGAAATTCTTGGTTTTGATCTATTAAACTTTGATTTTTGCTTGTTTTGATGCTTCCATGTGGAAGAGAATTCAATTTTACACAAGTTAGAACTTTGAAAATCTAGATTTGGTTTTGATTTGATCAAGATATGAAGATTTGAACTTTGGTGTTCTTGAGGTGTTCCTCTCGGCCTGGAGAAGAAGACCTCAGTCTGCGCTCTTTAGCGCAGTACTGAACCACGTATCCCCCTCGGCCAGCGCTCTTTAGCGCAGTGCTGATCGCACAGCTCATCCTTTGGTGAACTGCGCATCCCCCCTGCGCACTTGGCCCCCTGCGCATCCTTCCCCTGCGCACTTGGCCCCCTGCGCATCCTTCCCCTGCGCACTTGGCCCCCTGCCCAACCCCACCCAGCCTACTTCGATCCAAGCGCAATCTGACTCAGCGCAGTCTAACCCCGCGCACTTCGACCCCTGCGCAGCTCAACCCAGCGCCATCTAATCCTGGCGCAGTCCAATCCAACCCTCTGACACCCTGCACAACCTAACCCTCTGATCTCCTGTGCTATCCACCCCTGCGCAACCCACTTGCCCATGATGATTTGGTTTTATTTCTTGGACTTGGCTTCTCTTTTGTGGATTAGGTTTTGAGATCTTGTTCCACACAACACGACTACCTTGACCCAACACGACCTGACACGATTTTTAGTATTTGCTATGACTAGTATGGTTTTCGTGATTTCTGTGATTCATGATCCTAGTACTTTCTAATTTTCTGGAAAATGACCCGATAAGCTGCATTCTTGACTTGTAACCTGATAACTTGATAGTGGCCCGTGGCGGCGCACTCTTGACTTGTAATTTGTAACTTGACTTGACTTAGCTTGTAACTTGACTTGACTTGATGTCGTTGTGATGGCTAACTCGACTCTTGTAACCAACTCTGACACCGTGGGTGTTCCTGCTTGTTGCTTGTGTAATCCACCTGTCTTGTCTTGTATCATGTCTAGGACGTGACTCCCTGGTTTCCACGGTCAGGGATTCACACTGAATATGGATTAGGATAATGATTAGATCAAACTATAGTTCATAGAGAATTTCCAGTCACAGGCAGTCTCGTTATCTGGGTACTTTAATTGGACTTGTAGCTTGCCGACGAGTAGAGCACATTTCTAGCAAACTGTCATGTGTTGCACCCTCTAAGTCACCTAAGGGTATATCGTCTCCTGGACGATGTACCCAACCATACTCTCAACCCGCGGAAGGATAACTGGATAGTCTGCAGGGCTTGGGACTGGAGAATTTTCATTGCATCTTGTTAGTAATTAGGCTTGTGATAACCCTAGTTAGTTAAAGTAGTAAGCCGTAGGAATTGCTTGGCTGCTTGTGAATGGATGGTGTCTAGCTCTGTCTAAGTCTTGTCTAGTCCCTGTATCTGGTACTCCTGTACATGATTGTTTAACTTATCTTTAACAATAAATAGATAGAGATAAGTGCTATTCAGGCGAAGGATTACAACCCCGGTCCTTGTTTGGTTTACGGGTTGTAACCTGGCTCCCGGAATGGTTCTACGTCCCTAGTCGTTTATTGTCACGATGTGCTCCTTATTACTTGTATTTTTTCCATTTTCTTATGTTCTGATATGCTGGTTTTGTTCTTATTTTGTGGCCTCCCTTGTGGCACTTGCTCTTTCTGGGGTTTGACCCAGCTTGTTTTGTGTAGCCAGATTTTGGAACAGCATCCGAGGATCTACCGAACCTCCAGCCCGATGGTGGTGACTAGAAGGAACCCGGGCTACGAGTGGATTTTCTATTTTGTTTTGCTCACTCTATTGTAAAATTATTCTTTTGAGGCGTTTAGTCGACGAGCACCTGTTAGCTCGATGCACCTTTATTTACTGTCTGCCTACGGGCTGTGAACATGATTAACAGATCCTAGGGTTGATCATGTATGAGTTAACTCTTGCTAGTCCTTGCATTTTGTACGACTAGCTTCATGATCGGCTGATATGTAATATTTGGAACGCCTTTTATTGTATATTTGGTGGTCAAACATCTTGTAACTATATTACTTGCTTGAGATTGAGACAATCGGCTTGACCTTAAGAGACCGTTGGCTTGTAGTAAACCCTCATATCTAGACAGTCGTGACCGTATAGCGAGATGGTCTTCATTTTAATATACGTAGCTAGCTATGTTCTCCCCCGCTCTCCAGTATTCTGGTTCCGGGGCGTGACATGGTTTAAGTGGTGGCCCATACAGGTCTTGTCAATCAAAAAATATGAGGGTTTACCAAATAGATGTCTCAATCAGTATTCGCCCTTGATCTCTGCCCGTATTTTCAAATCCCTGAAATTCTTGCCCCGATCACATGCTTGTATCGTTGATCTGTCCTGGTCCTTCCTCATTGTTTTTTCTGTGTCGTCTTCTTCAGCGGTACTGTACATGACCCCGCCGATCAGCAAGGTGGAGCACTTCACATGGACCAGCAACCTGGAGATCAAGCCCAGCATTCCGGAGTTGCCTTCCGAGTTATACCTACTGGAGGAGAGCCCCCAGTTCAACCCGTTCAGTCTGCTGAGATGGATGATGGCACCTTGGTAGGTCTAATCAGGGCCTTGATAACTTCTCAAGATCGTAGAGGGGACACCTTGCACCAGGCAGAGGCAGATGTTCGGTCCAGAAATGATTGTCCAGACGGTTGAAGTAGTCAGAAAAGTCAGGGATCATCTTCGAGTTGCCCAAGATCGCCAGCGGCATTGGGCCGATGCTCATCGGCGTCCCCTAGAGTTTGCTATCGGTGACCATGTATTCCTTAGGATCTCGCCTAACCGCGGCGTCATTCGCTTTGGCATGCGAGGAAAGCTCAGTCCTAGGTATATAGGACCGTTCGATATCCTAGAGCGAGTAGGAGATGTATCCTATCGTCTTGCTCTTCCGCCATCGCTAAGTGAGGTGCATGATGTATTCCATGTGTCCCAATTACGACGGTACATCCCGGACCCGAGCCATATCCTAGACCATTCAGAATTGGTTGTTGGTACCAACCTTTCGTATGAGGAGAAGCCGTGTCTATTTTGGACCAGAGGGAGAAGATACTCAAGAACAAGACTATTAGCTTAGTCCGTGTTGCTTGGGGTCATCACTCTCTGGGTGGGTCAACGTGGGAGCGTGAGGATGACATCCGAATGCGATATCCCGACTTGTTTGACTCGTAAGGTATAATGTCTACCTTATGCCTTATGCTTTCCATCCCTTGCTTGCATGTATGATTGTAGGATTGAACTGCTTAGTGTAGTTGTTGGTGCTTAGTATAGCTTGTCGTGGCAATCTCTAGCTCCTTGATTAAAATTCTGAGGACGGAATTCTTTTAAGGTGGGTAGAGTTGTCACCCCCGTTTCCCGTATTTCATATTTATACTCGTAATTGGATTTTGGCAGGTATTTTATTTTCTGGACTTGTAGGATTTTAAGTTTTCTCGTAAAATAGATTTTGACATGGCTTGGTTTTATTTTGTGGAGTAGGATTGGTTTGGTTTGGTTTAATATGCTTGGAACACCTTAGCCTATGCTCCACCCTCAACACACCACAACCACCCCCATTAAATCCTACCTAACTTTTCTCTCTCCTCTTTACTTTCATTTATTTTCCTCCATCTTCTTCTTCCTTCCTCCACACAACACCAACACCATAGGTAAGTGCACCTTGCCACCACATGAGAACCCCCTTTTTATTTGTCCATTAGCTAGATTAGGCCATGGTGAACAACATTAGAACTTGACATTTTGTGATTTGGAGCTTTTATTTTTCTAGATCTAGGTTTTTACCATTTTCGGAAATTTTTGGTTTTGATCTATTAAACTTTGATTTTTGCTTGTTTTGATGCTTCCACGTGGAAGAGAATTCAATTTTATACAAGTTAGAACTTTGAAAATCTAGATTTGGTTTTGATTTGATCAAGATATGAAGATTTGAACTTTGGTGTTCTTGAGGTGTTCCTCTCGGCCTGGAGAAGAAGACCTCAGTCTGCGCTCTTTAGCGCAGTACTGAACCGCGCATCCCCCTCGGCCAGCGCTCTTTAGCGCAGTGCTGATCGCGCAGCTCGTCCTTTGGCGAACTGCGCATCACCTCCTGCGCACTTGGCCCCCTGCGCATCCTCCCCCTGCGCACTTTACCCCCTGCGCATCCTTCCCCTGCGCACTTGGCCCCCCTGCGCAACCCCACCCAACGCACTTGGATCCAAGCGCAATCTGACTCAGCGCAGTCTAACCCCGCGCACTTGAAGCCTGCGCACTTTGCCCCCTGCGCAGCTCAACCCAGCGCCATCTAATCCTGGCGCAGTCCAACCCAACCCTCTGACACCCTGCGCAACCTAACCCTCTGATCTCCTGCGCCATCCACCCCTGCGCAACCCACTTGCCCATAATGATTTGGTTTTTTTTCTTGGACTTGGCTTCTCTTTTGTGGATTAGGTTTTGAGATCTTGTTCCACACAGCACGACTACCTTGACCCAACACGACCTGACACGATTTTCAGTATTTGCTATGACTAGTACGGTTTTCGTGATTTCTGTGATTCATGATCCTAGTACTTTCTGATTTTCTGGAAAATGACCCGATAAGGTGCATTCTTGACTTATAACCTGATAACTTGATAGTGGCTCGTGGCGGCACACTCTTGACTTTTTACTTGTAACTTGACTTGACTTAGCTTGTAACTTGTAACTTGACTTGACTTGATGCCGTTGCGATGGCTAACTCGACTCTTGTAACCAACTCTGACACCGTGGGTGTTCCTGCTTGCTTGTTTGTGTAATCCACCTGTCTTGTCTTGCATCATGTCTAGGATGTGACTCCCTGGTTTCCACGGTCAGGGATTCATACTGAATATGGATTAGGATAATGATTAGATCAAATTATAATTCATGGAGAATTTCCAGTCACAGGCAGTCTCGTTATCTGGGCGCTTTAATTGGACTTGTAGCTTGCCGACGAGTAGAGCACATTTCCAGCACACTGTCATGTGTTGCACCCTCTAAGTCACCTAAGGGTATATCGTCTCCTGGGCGATGTACCCAACCATACTCTCAACCCGCAGAAGGATAACTGGATAGTCTGCAGGGCTTGGGACTGGAGAATTCTCATTGCATCTTGTTAGTAATTAGGCTTGTGATAACCCTAGTTAGTTAAAGTAGTAAGCCGTAGGAATTGCTTGGCCGCTTGTGAATGGATGGTGTCCAGAGTAGTAAGCCGTAGGAATTGCTTGGCCGCTTGTGAATGGATGGTGTCCAGCTCCGTCTAAGTCTTGTCTAGTCCCTGTATCTGGTACTCTTGTACATGATTGTTTAACTTATCTTTAACAATAAATGGATAGAGACAAGTGCTATTCAGGCGAAGGATTACAACCCCGGTCCTTGTTTGGTTTACGGGTTGTAACCTGGCTCCCGGAATGGTTCCACATCCCTAGTCATTTATTGTCCTGATGTGCTCCTTATTGCTTGTATTTTCTTCTATTTCTTATGTTCTGATATGCTGGTTTTGTTCTTATTTTGTGGCCTCCCTTGTGGCACTTGTTCTTTCTGGGGTTTGACCCAGCTGGTTTTGTGTGGCCAGATTTCGGAGCAGCACCCGAGGATCTACCGAACCTCCAGCCCGATGGTGGCGACTAGAAGGAACCCGAGCTACGAGTGGATTTTCTATTTTATTTCGCTCACTCTATTGTAAAATTATTCTTTTGAGGCGTTTAGCCGACGAGCACCTGTTAGCTCGATGCACCTTTATTTACTGTCTGCCTACGGGCTGTAAACATGATTAACAGATCCTAGGGTGATCATGTATGAGTTAACTCTTGCTAGTCCTTGCATTTTGTACGACTAGCTTCATGATCAGCTGATATGTAATATTTGGGATACCTTTTATTGTATATTTGGTGGTCAAACATCTTGTAACTATATTACTTGCTTGAGATTGAGATAATAGACTTGACCTTAAGAGACCGTTGGCTTGTAGTAAACCTTCATATCTAGACAGCCGTGACCGTATAGCGAGATGGTCTTCATTTCAATATACGTAGCTGGCTATGTTCGCCCCCGCTCTCTAGTATTCTGGTTCCGGGGCGTGACATGGTTTAAGTGGTGGCCCATGTAGGTCTTGTCAATCACGAAATATGAGGGTTTACCGAATAGATGTCTCAATCAGTATTCGCCCTTGATCTCTGCCTGTATTTTCAAATCCCTGAAATTCTTGCCCCAATCACATGCTTGTATCGTTGATCTGTCCTGGTCCTTCCTCATTGTTTTTCCTGTGTCGTCTTCTTCAGCGGCACTGTACCTGACCCCGCCGATCAGCAAGGTGGAGCACTTCACATGGACCAGCAACCTAGAGATCAAGCCCAGCATTTCGGAGTTGCCTCCCAAGTTATACCTACTGGAGGAGAGCCCCCAGTTCAACCCGTTCAGTCTGCTGAGACGGACGATGACACCTTGGTAGGTCTCATCAGGACATTGATAACTTCTCAAGATCGTAGAGGGGACACCTTGCACCAGGCAGAGGCAGATGCTCGGTCCAGAAATGATTGCCCAGACGGTTGAAGTAGTCAGAAAAGTCAGGGATCATCTTCGAGTTGCCCAAGATCGCCAGCGGCATCGGGCCGATGCTCATCGACGTCCCCTAGAGTTTGCTATCGGCGACCATGTATTCCTTAGGATCTCGCCTAACCGCGACGTCATTCGCTTTGGCATGCAGGGAAAGCTTAGTCCTAGGTATATAGTACCGTTCGATATCCTAGAGTGAGTATGAGATGTATCCTATCGTCTTGCTCTTCCGCCGTTGCTAAGTGAGGTACATGATGTATTCTATGTATCCCAATTACGACGGTACATCCCGGACCCGAGCCATATCCTAGACCATTCGGAATTGGTTGTTGGTACCAACCTTTCGTATGAGGAGAAGCTCATGTCTATTTTGGACCGGAGGGAGAAGATACTCAAGAACAAGACTATTAGCTTAGTCCGTGTTGCTTGGGGTCATCACTCTCTGGGTGAGTCAACGTGGGAGCATGAGGATGACATCCGAATGCGATATCCTGACTTGTTTGACTCGTAAGGTATAATGTCTACCTTATGCCTTATGCTTTCCATCCCTTGCTTGCATGTATGATTGTATGATTGAACTGCTTAGTGTAGTTGTTGGTGCTTAGTATAGCTTGTCGTGGCAATCTCTAGCTCCTTGATTAAAATTCCGAGGACGAAATTCTTTTAAGGTGGGTAGAGTTGTCACCCCCGTTTCCCGTATTTCGTATTTATACTCGTAATTGGATTTTAGCAGGTATTTTATTTTCTGGACTTGTGGGATTTTAAGTTTTCTCGTAAAATGGATTTTGACATGGCTTGGTTTTATTTTGTGGAGTAGGATTGGTTTGGTTTGGTTTAATATGCTTGGAACACCTTAGCCTATGCTCCACCCTCAACACACCACAACCACCCCCATTAAATCCTACCTAACTTTTCTCTCTCCTCTTTACTTTTATTTATTTTCCTCCATCTTCTTCTTCCTTCCTCCACACAACACCAACACCATAGGCAAGTGCACCTTGCCACCACATGAGAACCCCTTTTTGTTTGTCCATTAGCTAGATTAGGCCATGGTGAACAACATTAGAACTTGACATTTTGTGATTTGGAGCTTCCATTTTTCTAGATCTAGGTTTTAACCATTTTCGGAAATTTTTGGTTTTGATCTATTAAACTTTGATTTTTGCTTGTTTTGATGCTTCCACGTGGAAGAGAATTCAATTTTACACAAGTTAGAACTTTGAAAATCTAGATTTGGTTTTGATTTGATCAAGATATGAAGATTTGAACTTTGGTATTCTTGAGGTGTTCCTCTCGGCCTGGAGAAGAAGACCTCAGTCTGCGCTCTTTAGCGCAGTACTGAACCGCGCATCCCCCTCGGCCAGCGCTCTTTAGCGCAGTGCTGATCGTGCAGCTCGTCCTTTGGCGAACTGCGCATCCCCCCTGCGCACTTGGCCCCCTGCGCATCCTTCCCCTGTGCACTTGGCCCCCTGCGCATCCTTCCCCTGTGCACTTGGCCCCCTGCGCAACCCCACCCAGCACACTTGGATCCAAGCGCAATCTGACTCAGCGCAGTCTAACCCCGCGCACTTGAAGCCTGCGCACTTCGCCCCCTGCGCAGCTCAACCCAGCGCCATCTAATCCTGGCGCAGTCCAACCCAACCCTCTGACACCCTGCGCAACCTAACCCTCTGATCTCCTGCGCCATCCACCCCTGCGCAACCCACTTGCCCATGATGATTTGGTTTTATTTCTTGGACTTGGCTTCTCTTTTGTGGATTAGGTTTTGAGATCTTGTTCCACACAGCACGACTACCTTGACCCAACACGACCTGACACGATTTTCAGTATTTGCTATGACTAGTACGGTTTTCGTGATTTCTGTAATTCATGATCTTAGTACTTTCTGATTTTCTGGAAAATGACCCGATAAGGTGCATTCTTGACTTGTAACCTGATAACTTGATAGTGGCCCGTGGTGGCGCACTCTTGACTTGTAACTTGTAACTTGACTTGACTTAGCTTGTAACTTGTAACTTGACTTGACTTGATGCCGTTGCGATAGCTAACTCGACTCTTGTAACCAACTCTGACACCGTGGGTGTTCCTGCTTGCTTGCTTGTGTAATCCACCTGTCTTGTCTTGCATCATGTCTAGGACGTGACTCCCTGGTTCCCACGGTCAGGGATTCACACTGAATATGGATTAGGATAATAATTAGATCAAACTATAGTTCATAAAGAATTTCCAGTCACAGGCAGTCTCGTTATCTGGGCGCTTTAATTGGACTTGTAGCTTGCCGACGAGTAGAGCACATTTCCAGCACACTATCATGTGTTGCACCCTCTAAGTCACCTAAGGGTATATCGTCTCCTGGGCGATGTACCCAACCATACTCTCAACCCGCGGAAGGATAACTGGATAGTCTGCAGGGCTTGGGACTGGAGAATTCTCATTGCATCTTGTTAGTAATTAGGCTTGTGATAACCCTAGTTAGTTAAAGTAGTAAGCCGTAGGAATTGCTTGGCCGCTTGTGAATGGATGGTGTCCAGCTCTGTCTAAGTCTTGTCTAGTCCCTGTATCTGGTACTCCTGTACATGATTGTTTAACTTATCTTTAACAATAAATGGATAGAGACAAGTGCTATTCAGGCGAAGGATTACAACCCCGGTCCTTGTTTGGTTTACGGGTTGTAACCTGGCTCCCGGAATGGTTCTACATCCCTAGTCGTTTATTGTCCTGATGTGCTCCTTATTACTTGTATTTTCTTCCATTTTCTTATGTTATGATATGCTGGTTTTGTTCTTATTTTGTGGCCTCCCTTGTGGCACTTGCTCTTTCTGGGGTTTGACCCAGCTGGTTTTGTGTAGCCAAATTTCGGAGCAGCACCCGAGGATCTACCGAACCTCCAGCCCGATGGTGGTGACTAAAAGGAACCCGGGCTACGAGTGGGTTTTCTATTTTGTTTCGCTCACTCTATTGTAAAATTATTCTTTTGAGGCGTTTAGCCGACGAGCACCTGTTAGCTCGATGCACCTTTATTTACTGTCTGTCTACGGGCTGTAAACATGATAAACAGATCCTAGGGTTGATCATGTATGAGTTAACTCTTGCTAGTCCTTGCATTTTGTACGACTAGCTTCATGATCAGCTGATATGTAATATTTGTGACGCCTTTTATTGTATATTTGGTGGTCAAACATCTTGTAACTAAATTACTTGCTTGAGATTGAGACAATAGGCTTGACCTTAAGAGACCATTGGCTTGTAGTAAACCCTCATATCTAGACAGCCGTGACCGTATAGCGAGATGGTCTTCATTTCAATATACGTAGCTGGCTATGTTCGCCCCCGCTCTCCAGTATTCTGGTTCCGGGGCGTGACACATACGAAAGAGACGCCTTTATTCATGAGTTGTGTGAAGGGTTGACATCGCCCTGAGAGGTTAGGTGTGAACCTCCTGAAGTAGGCTAGTCTTTCCTGAAGGCCGCGGAGTTCACGGAGGTTCCTCGGTGGACTCATCTCCAGGATTGCTTTTGTCTTATCGGGGTCTATGTGAATGCCCCGGGAAGTAATGACAAAGCCTAAGAACTTTCCGCTAGACACGCCTAGGAAGGACTTGGTGGGATTCATCTTCAGATTGTGCGCTCGTATAAGGTCGAACACTGTCCTCAAATCGTGTAAGTGATCATCCTTGGAGCGGCTTTTAATGGCGATGTTGTCAACGTAACACTCCACCATCTTGCGCAAGTGATCTCTGAAGATGACGCTCATAGCTCGTTGATATGTAGCACCGGCGTTCTTTAGGCCGAAGGACATAATTGTGTAACAATACACACCGATCGGTGTTCGAAATGACGTCTGCTTCTCATCATCCGGAGACATTTTGATTTGATTGTATTCTGAAAAGCCATTCATAAAGGACATGCGTTCGAAGCCACACGTATTATCGATTATTATATCGATGAAGGGAATAGAAAATTCATCCTTAGGACATGCCGCATTCAGATTGCGAAAGTCGATGCAGATTCAGATTTTTTTATTCTTCTTGACGACTGGTACTATATTAGCTATCTAGTCTGGGTGCTGCTCCTCGCGGATGAAACTGCTAGCTATAAGCTTGTTTACTTCTGCTTCGATGGAGTTCATGATGTCTGGATGGAACCGCCGTTGCTGTTGCTTGACTGGTTTTGCGTCCGGATGAATATTGAGCTTATAAAGTACGATCTCGGGGTTTAGTCCTGGCATGTCTTCATAACTCCAAGCAAAAACGTTGATATATTCTCTGACGAGTTGCAACAACGGCTCCCGCTCGCCGTCCGTCAGGCTTTTACTGATGAAGATTGGCTTTGGAGAGGATTCGTTGCTGAGGTTAATTTGCATGACTTCGTCTTCAGTGGGAGGGTCTCGTTGTTCAAAGCGCTTCTCCCATTCTGCATCCATTTGTTGGGCCCATGGCTCTAATTCAAGAGGTTCAAGTAGATCTTCGTCTTCCTCTTCAATGTCAGCGGATGCCATATTGACAGAGAATGTCTGCCTGAATATATTTCCAATGCTATCATTAGAATCGTATGTAGGTGATTCGGATGAGTGAGAATGCCACTCGCATTCCTTATCGGAACTCTCGAGCGTTGTTGCTGGTGTAACATAACCGAGACCGTATCTGGACTTGCTGTAATAATCCCGAGATTTCCTGGCCGGGGCTGACAGCTGCAGAGGCGCTCGCCGGCCGTTGCCGTAATTCAGACATGGGGTAGCCTCCATGTCGTACCCCTTTTTTTTGCATGAACTACTTGGCTTGGAGACTATACAGGTAGAGCGGTAATCTTCTAGTGTCGGGTTCGAGATCGAACTCTTCTGGCATGAAAGGTTGAGGACCTTCTTTTCGGCCGAAGATGATCGTGTGATCCCATTTTCTTCTGTCTGGGGTTAGGAAGTAGGCACCTCTTATGGGAGTAAGTCGGTTTGCGGTACGGACGGTTGTCACCTGTGTGTGCAGGTTAATATCCAGATCGTGCTCCACAGCATACATCAGATTGCTCTCAGGGTAGTTCAAAGGTAGTCTCTTATTGATGAAATAAGGAATTTTGTCTATAGGGATTACATCATCAGGAGAGGGTCTATCTACCTGTGCAATCGAATACTTTGCGAGTTCTGCGTCCTCTTCAGCTACCCCATACATGACTAGAGGTTGGGACACTATCTTGGGCAGGTTGACCACCAAGGGTTCTGCTTGTGGTACTGGCTTGCCTGAGGGCCTCGGATCAATACTTGGTTGCCGGCTCGTCTTGGGGAGACGGATAACCATCGGCTCGATAGAGGATTTTGCATCTTTCGATTGCTTTTGACTGGACTTTGGCAATCGGATCACCATCGGCTCCACAGAGGGCCTCACATCTTCCGATCGCCTTTGATTGGATTTTGGCAATCGGATCACCATCGGCCCTACGACGGGTTTTGGCTCCTGGCTGGACCTCGGGAGTCGGATGACCATCGGTTCCAATTGCGCAGCTGGGACGGGGGAACCGGGCACCTCTTTATGCAAAGTTGTGACAAGGGGTATGGCTTTGCCCGGTTTACGGGCCTGGAGATGGATTTTCAAAGGTTCCTCTGACCCTGTTATGGCCTCCAGTTCGTTAGTTATGTGCTTCCTGGATTCTTCATATAGACAAGCCTTCGAAGAGTAATAAGACTCAACCCCTTTGAAGGAATCGATGTCGGCAAATTTCGTCTTCACGAAGCCGTGCTTACTTACATACTTGAAGCACTGGTGGAGTGTGGATGGCACGATCATATAGTCATGTATCTACGGACGCCCCTAGAGGATATTGTAGGACGTATCTGCGTCTATGACGTAGCAGGTAACCTCCGTCTTCAAGTCGCCAATCTGATATTTCAAGCGGATCTTTCCCAGGGGATAGCTCCTTCCTGAGTTGAAACTGCTAATGGCAGTGTTGGTCGCCGCTAGCTAGTGCATAGGGATGTCGAGGACTTGAAGCAAGCTTTTCGAGATAATACTTATTGACGAGCCAGGATCGATGTGCATCCGATCCACCTTGATGTCACCTATGTATCCAGTGTAGTACAAGGGCCGATCATGCAAGTTGGTCTTGATTAACATGTCTTGTGGGGTGAACACGATGTTGGGCATTGCGTCTGCATAATTGTTGTCCTAGAGATTTATTGACACGTCCTTCCCTGTAGGCTTGACCTGGGCTAAGTAGGCGTCAGCATTCTGGAGTGCTTCGCTCAATGCGATACGAAGATCTTTGGAGAGCCTTAGGAGCTCGTATAATGACAACTTTGCTGGCGTATTAGCCAATTGTGCAAGTATGTCAAAGTTGTAAGGTCTCTCCAGCCCCTGAGGTGCATCCTTACGGAGCGGCCTGTTGAAGCGGGTTTCATTCGTTTTGGGCCTGTCCACCGGTGGAGGCTGAGATGGCCCCGGAACATCAGTAGCAGGCAGCGTTGTCGGCTGAGGGTTACCCATAGTGGGCTAGAATTGTGCACCAGATCGGGTAACAACGGCCGCCGCCTCCTCAGCTTTGGCTGAAATTGTATGGCAGGATCTGGACTTCCTGCCCTTCTTCTTGTTGGTTGAAGATGGCACTGCCTGTGTAACTTCGGGCACTAGATCTGGGTGCACCCACATGACCTATCCTCGTGACGTGGTGAGAGGTACCAAGCTAGTCGTCTGGTCCCGGACGGGTGGAAGATTATTAACCTCCATCGTTACCCGGGGGACAGGTATTACCCCGTCTTGAGTATTTATTGGGGGGAAGTCACCGAACTGAACTGATACCATGTTCGCGGCGACGGTAACCTCTTCGAAATCTAGCGACAAAGCTTTGGAGTCGATAAGATTCTGGATGTACCGCTTTAATTGGAAGCAGTCATGAGTGGAATGATGGACATAGCGGTGGAAGTGGCAATATTTTGGGTCCTCCATTTCCGCCGCTCGCGGCTCGCACCTTGGTAGAGGGAGTTGGATCCTATCCCCTTGCAAGAGTGTCACGACCCGCACCCAGTGTAGGGGCACGAGAAGTGGGTACATCCAGCCTACGCCGCAGTGTCGGCGGTAGAACGCTGTTCTAGGTTACTATCTAATCAACAACTCACACAATTATATAATGTACTTGTCAAATCTCAACTCCGAACGGAGGACAAGTATATATATAATGAAATCTCAATCACAGTCTAAGAATGATAACATAACACAAAAATTTATAACTAAGACTAAATAACAACAACAAAACCAACTACTAAATAATAATATTCTCAAACAATCTCAAAATAAAACATTATCTCAAGTTATTACAATTCAAGTTCTAAAACATGAATCTAAAACAAGTCTACTAGCTAGTCTTCTGATCACTCCTGAGTGTCGGGGCCAAAGGTAGCTAAAAAATCTCCTGGTCCATAGTAAGTAGGGCAAGTGTCCTCGGGGCAAGCATTTATAATATTTTCAACAGGTCCAGTCAGGACAGGAACGAGCACAACTCATCTAGAAAACCCAAGTAAATGACAGAGAACTATAAAGCAGTTATAGACAATTTTATTGATGAACATGGTAGTTTATATTCAGGTGATGGTATAGAGAAACAGTTAAGATACAAGGAAAGTAAGATAACTAAAACAAGAGAAGAATCATGGCAATGAAGACTGTAAAATAAGATTCTAGCTGAACTAGAGTAACATGATAAGTCCAGACAGTAAATGTAAGACAAGTGTAAATCCAATGTAAATTCAGTATGAGACGAATGTAATACAAGATGAATCAAGTACAAGATGATTCTAGTCAGTGATCAAAAATCCAGGTGAGACCGGCTATATTCTAACAGTGTGTTTTAAAATACCGAGATCGACATATAAACGGCTGTAGGTATCAGACACATCACTCACTGATCAGGCGAGGGATGGCTATGCTTCCAGTAGATTCCAGTTTGAAGATTCCAGATTTGGGGTATGTCTACATTTCTTACTCAATATTTCTTCGCCCCGTAATACAAGTGAATCCAGAATTTGATACGAGAATTAAGATGAGTCCAGCCAAACATGATGATACCAGCAATGATTCTAAAATGATTCCAGTAATAGAGACCAGACAAGATGGTATGTGTGTCGCATACATGAATCCAGAAATATCCATACGTGTTGTAACAGAGAATCACATAGAACTGAAGTATAGTAATTGACAAGTAAATAAAAGAACTATCAGAGAATGTACTCGCCTGATACCCTGAATGACTGATGTATATCAGTTGTCTGAACCGGAGTCACAATGTCTTATTTAGAGCAGTACAGGTTATAATGTGTTTAAAATAAGGTAAATGAAATTTACAATGCAATCTACATGATTTCTAGGTCAATCTAGGTCAAAGTCAACTCTTGGTCAACTCTGGGTCAAACCAAGTCAACATCTAGTCAAACTAGGTCAACAACAAGGCTATCTTGGTCAACTGGTCAAACTTAGGCTATCAAGGATCAATTTGGTCAATGGTCAACTATTGGTCAACTTTAGGGTTGGTCAACTAAGTCAATCTTAGTCAACTAAGTCAAATTAGCCTATTAGGTTCAATACCAAGTCATTCTAGGTCTAGGGCTAGTCAACTAAAGTCTAACTAGGCCTAACCAAGTTAGCCTAGGTAATCAAGGCTAGACATAAGCAAATCAAAACAATGTGAACCACACCAAGAAATATATATATATACCATATAGGTATATATATACCACACATTGCCTATAATTAGTAATATATATGTACATTATATATAAGGAAGCTATATATTTATATATATATATATATATATATATATATATATATATATATATATATATATATATTACATATACAAGCATCAAACTTACATATATATTTACATACTACATTATTCATGCATTCATGCATATATTGTATTGATACATTCATGCATACCTTCATCTCAGGTTTAAACAAAACCATAATCCTACACTCTTGGATACCACATCTGACATATTCCTATATTATACATTAAATTTACAATTTAGCTAAGAGGATGAATGAGCTAGGCATCCCTCAAGTTCAAATCTAAACAATACATGAGGTATACTATAAGAGCCTAATATAGATATGAGCACAAACACATATAATTGATACTCTACTCAAAACCCACTCACAAAGCTAAGGTATCCTATAGATAATATATAACATATAAATGACACTAATCCATAACCAATCACCAATAACCCAAGTCACTCTATCCATTATAGGTACAATGAAATCATAGGTGTCCAAAAACAGATGCATAAGATGCATGTATATGACCTGTCCTAACTGTAACTCAAGGAGATATGGGACATGTGCAAGGATTATAGGGAGTATGCAACAGAGGTTAAGGTCTGAACATTGAGGACTACATCAAGGAGCAAGTCAGGATATGGAAGATGGTCAGGCATTGAGCTACAGTGGTTTAACAAAGAAGAAACATGACATATCCTGGGTTCTAAGGGGTGGGCAGAACCAATTCAAGTGCAGGCATCTCTAGTGCTAGGGACGGGACATATAGGCATAACTGGACACTACATGAAGGGTAGACTGAACCTAATTGCTCACCAAGGACTTAACCAATTAGGACAGGGGACTGACTGTAGAGATGAACCCATTCCCTTTTCTCACCTGCAGGTATTAGAGAAACCACCATCTAACATACTGAACATGTAATCAATGATCATTCAAACATCTGCACTTGAACCCAATGAACATGTAAACCTCTGTTCATGAAATCAATGAACAGTAATTAAAACCCTAATATCAAACCCAGCATTTGAACTTAATTAACTCTACATACAAACCATCATTCAACTCAAATTTTATATATTAACATTCAATCTCAGGTTGCATATCTAGGGA
This sequence comes from Iris pallida, assembly GCA_029216955.1. NCBI lineage: Eukaryota > Viridiplantae > Streptophyta > Magnoliopsida > Asparagales > Iridaceae > Iris > Iris pallida. The sequence continues at coordinate 16,697,833 of JANAVB010016800.1, read as the reverse complement.
AGAGAACTCAGTTGTATTTAAACTTATATCAATTGAAAACCCCAATATCAGTTTTACAATTAACATAAAATCCCTGTTATATGTATCAGTCAAATCCAAGAACCTAAATTCCAAACCTAAACTCAATGCAAATATCGAACCAAACACACATGTCATGGGGGTGGTCATGTGTGTGACACTCACACGTGTCCACATGTCAACAATGAGTCAAAATTGTGTCCAAACAGGGGGTCTACACAGTGTATCAAAGACAGCATAGAGGCTGCCTCGTGCAGCCATGTCGAGGAGAATAGGGCTCGACACGTGGCACGAGGAGTCTCGTGCTCATGCACGTGGCTAGGGTAGGTCTAGGGCTAGGTCCTAGGGTGCCTGCACGAACCCCAAGACGTGTCGTGTCCAAGTTTTAAAGCCGTATCAGAGACAAAATTTCAACCATGCACAGACAGTAAAATGTCAATGTGCGGTCGATTTCTTCGCGCACACTAAACAAGGACCCATAAAACTTCATGGACATGATGTCAGTGGGTGCCCCACGTGTCCATGAAGTTTCATGGCACATGGTGTCGTGTCGTGTCCGCTAGGACACACGAGCAGCAGGGGATCACAGTATCCCCTGTGCAGTGTCTCGTGCACAATGTGCGTGTCCAATTTGGACACAAAAAGTGAGCATAAATCAACTCAGTCAACTTGAAATTAAATCCCCACATATAGGGCTACCAAATTATGTAATTAGTTTTGAAATTCATTAACTTTTATTTCTAAGTGGTATTTCAACAAACACATATTCAAAAACACCGATACGTGTCCGATACAGACACGAAATGGACACAAATTCCTACCAAACTTGGGCTACACCTAGGGGAACCCTAAATGAATGCATATATGTAAAGAAACTAAAATTTAAATAGGTTTTATGGCATTTACCTATTGAGAGGAAATCTCAATGAAAAATAAGAAAGGGAAGGTATTCTTCCTCAAATGCAATTGTTAATTTACTTCGAATCCTTGCTAGCTAGCCTCCCTTAGCATCCTCTACTGTTGGGGATGATGATGCAATTGATTTGGCTCAATTTGGGATCAATTTGGATAAAGGGGGAGGAATTTGGGGATGAACAAGTTAGGGTTCTTCGTAGGTATTTAAAAAGAGGCAAGGGCTCTTAAGTGTGATACTTATAGGAGGGGGGGGGGCTTGTATGGCTGGCCAAACTAAGGGAATTAGGGTTTGGAAATAGCTAGATGTGTGGCTAAGGTTCTTCCACCCAATTTTAAGTCCTCCTATTGGTTCAATTAGTCCTAAGGCTTTCTTTTTACAAATATCTCAAAGAAAAAAATATCCAATTAGGAATATCTAGATATTACTAACCTTGACACTTAGTAGGAATGTTCTAACCATGATTCTAACCTCAAGACTAATCTAGATTAGGCTAAGCTTCTAGGTTAGTCTCTAACAATTCAATTAGCACAATATTAATTAATCAAACTTCATTTTCATTAAAAGTCAAAAATGACCAAAATACCCTTAGGCTAAAAAGTAGTAATATGACATTCTAATCACATGACTAGGCTCCCTTGGTCATGGTTAGTCTCTAGGCTTAGCAAAACTAGGGTTTAACTAGTTAACCATCAAAATCACAATTCAATATTTTAAATAATTTTAAATTGATAAAAATCACCAAAAATCACAATATGATTTAAATATCATTATTAAATGATTATAATTACAAAATTACCCTCATTTTTGAAAAGTGGATGTTACAAGTCTACCCTCAGCCTTCGAGTGATGATTCGCATCTACTCAGCCGCATGGGATCTTCGAGAGCCTTCCTTCTGCGGGTCGAATCCACTCAGCTGCAAGGGGTCTTCGAGAGCCGTACTTCTGTGGCCCGAGTTTTCTATGTCGCATGGGGTATCCAGGAGCACTCCTTTTGCGGCTTAGCTTTACTTGGCCACAGGGGATCTTCGAGAGTCTTTCCTCTGCGGCTTAATTTCTCTTGGCCGCATGGAGTGATGATTCACATAAACTCCATCTTTTCCATGCTTCTACGATGGTCAATGCCAAGGAGTCTATGTTTTTGTGAAGAATCTCTATAAGACAGATGGGAACATGAATAACATCCACATGATCAAAAATTTTTAGAGGATACGATTTGAGGACGACAAGATGATGTTGCCTCAAGTCAAGGAATTTTTTAAGTTACGTCAAAAAATTGCGGATGACGGCATGCCCTTGGTCGATGCCTTTATCGTCGGGGGTATTATCGCTAAGCTACCACCTAGGTGGAGCAATTTCATCGCGGACATGTATCGCAAGAAGTTGGAGGTGGATCTTGAGCACTCTTATAACTCCCTAATGCCAAAATACATAGGACCGAGTACGCAAACATGCCAGCTGCACATATACGAAGAATACTCCAATATATGGAATCCTCGTATACGTACATAAGCTGTATAATAAATCATCACAGGCCAGAATAATACAATCTAATCTCATCACAACTCAACACAGAAAATAAAGTCTAGATAATAAATGAGTATATCAAAAGATAGCAGGGTGAACATACTCACTCCAAACAGCTATAAAATAGTCTCATAAGCTCGGAGTCCAACCTCCACAAATAGAAGGTAAAAAGATGTAAAAATGTCCACTAAAATGTCTCAAGGAAATCAATAAGCTAGAAGTCAGCGGGAGTTGCCGCGTCATCAATGTAGGATGGATCCAGAGCCGTTCCGTACTCCTGCGGGAAATCGTCTAATCTTGGAGAGATAACCAGGTCCTCAGAGGGACGTAGCAAGATACAAGAAAACACCATGCCAAATAAACTGTGATAATATAATAGAAAAGGAAGGATGCATGCAATCGGGTCCCTGACCAATCTACTGTGAATATGTAGTTTTGAGAAACAATCCTTCGACGCATGAGCCCTGGCTGTAAATGGGATCGACATAGTTCCCGTAAAAGGTACCAGGGGCCTACGTCCATAACGTTCGAAGATTGCCAGAGGGCATCATGTGCAAGGGGCTACGTCCATAACACTATGGAAAGCGTCAGAGGGCACCTGGGGCCTGCGTCTCCGGAGGAGCGCACATGTAATCAGGGAAGTGCAAAGAAGTCCATACGTCAGGTATTGTTCTCCCCAACCAATGCCTAGTATCATCATCTCCATGACTGATATGAACCTCTAGTAACCGCCAAGTCTTCTAACATGCAATTCTATTGGCAGTTACTCCTATCTGTCGAACGCTCCATACATATCGGTGGCCAACCGACTACGTGGGTACGTATCCTATATGTGACTCACAACACGTGGTAAAGCAAGTGTCAAGGCCGTATGAGATATGCCAATACCTTATCATCAATGGGTGGTCACTAGACTAAGTCAATGCAAGAAAAATAAATAAAAGCGAGAAAAATGACCGATAGAGTTGCTTGCACCCAAGTGTGACTTGGACGCACAGTTTGATAATAACAACAAATAAAATGCTGAAAATAACAACTGAAAATAAGAATATGTAAGTCACAGAGTAAGGTAGCAAGGTATCTTACCTGATTCCGTGCTTTGAATATGAAACGCCGCTTCCGCGTCCACGCCTCCGGAACCCGACGCTCCTAGATAATTTATTAACTCGATTAAGTCACTACTCACGAAACTTACGATACGACTTAATCAGTCAAGATAATGTGTTAAAATTATTCAATCTCTCGTGGAACCGTTTAGACCCATATAATCACACACAGGTTCCACGAGACATCCAAACACAGTTTTAGGGTTTCTAACTCTTAATTAGTCGGTTATGCCCCTACTTCAATAACATTCTTAAAAATTATATAAATATCATAAAAATAATATTTAAACTAATTTTCTATAGATTTATCTCTGAAATTATAGAATTAATATTTCTAAAGATATTTATGACTGGTTGATTACTAAGTCGGCTAGTCTACCCGAAACTTGCCCGGAACATAGTTAATGACTCAAAATTGATAAAATAATCAAAAATATATTTTAAACAACAATAAAATACTTTATATCATAGAATAATATTATAGGTACAAGGGTTGAGCTATACTACAAGTTTGGGACATTCTAAGTCAGCCGGTTACCCGAAATTAGCTAGTTTTGATCTACAATTTTTTCGACCAGATTTGAGTTACTAAAATCATGGAAAAATACTTAAAAAAAAATCCTAATTTATGTATATGAACACACATAAAATTCAGTTTCAAGAATAGGCACCAATAACTCGTAGTTCCTTCACAAAGGGGGTTAATTTTGATCCTACCGACACATGAATATTACGCCTATATTTCATGAAACCTTTATGGATGATTATAACTAAAAAAAGCCATCAAAATATGATTTCTACAGAATTAATAACATATTTTCTATAGAATTTTAATAAGGGTTTGAGATGGAAAGATTTTGATTTCTTACCAAAGGTCCTTGCTAGAGAGGTTGTGATGACTTTTCCTCGCCAAAGCTCCAACCTTTCTCGCTATCCTTGCTTGCAATTTCTCTTTTGGTGAGTATGGAAGGGTTGATAATGGCTACAGATGGTTGGATGGGAAAGATGGAGTTTTTAGGGTTTGTTTTGAGGGGTTGGGTGGATATATGGTGGAGGAGATGAGTTTTTATGAAGGAAGGAGAGATGTGCAATGGAGGAGATGTTGTATGGAGGCTATCGGGGGTGAAGTGCTACCAAAATTATGGAGAGGAGAAGGGTTGGTCGGCTATGGAAGGGAAATAAAGGAGGATTTAAGTTAGGGTTAGGGTTTGGGCTAAGTTGTTGTATATATATGGGCTTTATTGGGTTGCATGTATGAAAAAAAGTGGGAATCCTTTTCCTATAGGGTATTCGGACATAGTGGGTTGCTTGGCCGAAATCTATGGTGGGGGGTCCACTATGGCATTATTTGGTTGTTTGGTGAGTTGGCTAAGTGATTGGATTGATGATTTAAAAAGGTGTTTCCTAATATAGAACTAATTAATTCTATCTATAGAATTTCAATCCAAATCTGAATTTAAATACAAAAATATGTAATTATTAATATTTATTAATGCCCTACATGCCTACATAGGGTTGGCTTTGGCTTGGAAGAGATTTGGGAAGGTTTGGTGCAACCGGGTCTCCTAAAAAGTCATAAAGGCTCTCTTAACTAATTAATTAAATAAAAATATAACTTGTGCCATAATTTGAATGGTTAACATGCAAGAGATTACAATATGACCATGGCATTCCTAACATGGCTAGCATGCTAGTTAAAGCACCCGACTATGCTAGGCATGCCATACTTTCTAGTCGTCTTGCATATTTAAACTCAACCATGGCTATAGTCCTTTTATATAATATAAATAAGTTAAAAAATAAATTAGAATTAAATAAAATCCAAAAAAATAAAAATAAATATTCTTTTAAATTTTTGAGGGATTTTACATCCTACCTAACTTATGACAATTTCGTCCTCGAAATTAAAAATAATCATAATATCAACAATGCGAGATTCTGTACAGAGGAAGAGTAGGTACACCAAATCGTAGCTCAATTTTTGACAGGATGGAGGGGTGGTTGTCATAGGAATCTCAATTGATCTCATATTCTACAAGATGGGGTATGCTTCCTTTCAGACTCTACCCAACTTATAGAAGTTGGCCACCCGTAAAGATCATCGTCCTTACAAGACTTTGAAGATGACAATTTCTAGGGAGGGACACGAGAATAATGGACACTTCTGACCGCAGTCTTGGATTCTAAGTGAGCCTCGATAACACCATGACGTTCTTGGTCAATAACAACTATAAGAAAGTTACTACAAACAAACATTATCACTCTAGGGGTCATGCTTCTGGCAAGCTGGTAGCGACCTCTTGTTTGAATATACTAAGGTGTGTCGGTTCAGAAGGATTCGTTCTACGTCTAACATGGAAAACTAAGAAGTGAGCTTGAAAACTTAGGAAAGAAGAATTTATGGCCAAGTGATAAGAATTGATGATAATTAAAGAACCCAGGCTATAGAATATGATTAGGCAAGTGTTTTGAAAACTCTAAGTCATAACGACTAATATGTATGGGCTAATGTTTGGTGTTGTGTAGGAGGCATGCGCTTGCTTGTTGGAAGGCATACGTCATAGGTGTGCTATGTCTTGCATAGATCTTGAGTATTCAGTTTAGTTAAGGGAATGGGTCAATATTTGCATGGGTGAAATCAAACAGATCGAATTTGGGTCTCTATGGTTTGTTTTGAGGAAATAATGTGTCATACACGTGGTGTAATTTAAATTGAGCACTAGAAAGTTCGTTTGTGTGGGACATGTATGTCATGTGAGTAGCATGACTAGTCTAGTTCGTGAGTGTGAACTATGTCGAAAGGAAAATGCTAGTGTTGTGCTTCAATTATCAAAATCACGGTCGAGGGCATCAAATGATACGAATATGGGTCGACATTATGAACCATTGAATTATTAGTCTAATTGGAACCAATCATTTCCAACCACTTGCTAATTCCAAAATCTTATGTTTCTTAGAGAGGCTTACGATCTATTTGCCTCGAAAATTTTGCTATTGATTTAAACAAAAACGATTCTATGATTGACTTGAAGAATTTAGGTTGCAATCTGTTACCGTAGTTATCTAAACGCACGAGCAAAGGGATATAAAATGCAAAATAAAAGATCGATTCATAAATTCCAAACAGACGAAAGAATGGTCACAATTGTGATCCCGTTTTGGGAGGTAGAGTATAATAAGTTCAATGTTCTACCCAACTTATAGAAGTTGGTTAATCGGGGAAAGCACAGTAATAGGGCTTCTAAGAAGGTCAAATTTTAAGGAGGCATATGGAAGTATGAGATATTTCCAATCATAGTCACGGACTCTATAGGAACTCTAGGTATTATCTACTTAATATGGCCCATATATTAACTATGTTTGGTTAAGACAGTATGAGAGGTCTTGGTCAAGTATATTCGGAAGCAAGTTGGTACCGAGAGATGCATAACATAGGCTACGAAGAGATGCAGTTACGAAATCTATGAAAGAAGAATTAGTGAGCCAAGTGGTGGGGCCTACATAATAGGGGTGAGGGCCTATTTCATCAAGTTTGGTTTTATAGTTCCAATATGGCGATGGGCTATGATGGGTTTAACTGAGTCTCAATAGGTTCCCTAATTGGACTTCAATCTTTGATTGCATGAACTTTAGATTTTAATCTATAGTGGCTGGACAAAATTTCATGGAATTTTAAACCATCCCTATTAGATTAGGGTAATGTAGAATAGGTTCAAATTCAAGTGGTTGGGCAAATTTTCCATCGGGTTGGTAGAATAGGTTCTGTAAGTCATGAGATGCGTCTTCTGTGACTTTTGTGTTTAAGTAGCACACGAGGCCTCTATTGAGTGGCACACTAGTGGCATTTGTGTAGAGGGCTTCGAGTAGATCACAACCATATATTGGGCCAAAAGATTTGAGTCAAGATTGGATCTCTAACTGCAGTCGAAAAGTACATCAGTGTTATGGTAAGGGTTATCGCTAGTCCCTTTTGACCTGAAAGTCGTATCATAATAATAGAGTGCAAGGAGATGTGTTTGAGTGGGATGTGATATGTCTACTTGAAGGTGGACTCGTTTAAGTTTTGCATATGAATTTTTTTGGAAGGTAACTGCTAGTATTACACTCCGAATGCCAAAGTCACGGTAAGGGACACCAAAAGATCTAAAAATAAAGTGGGAGTTCACGAGTCACTAATTTATCATCCTAGTGAGAACCAATTTACCTCAATCAATCGGTGATCCCCTAATTCCTAAAAGTAAGAATGGCTTACAATCTATTCACTCTAGAGACTAGGACATGGTTTTAGGAATAATAAGGTTAGGAATATTTGAGTCGCGACATCGTACCTTGACCTTTGGTAATAGTAAGTCACAATGTGATCGATAACATGATAGGGTAGTTGTGAATCAGTTTCGAGGATCGTACCCCGAGTCCTAATAAATGAAAATAATCGCGGACAGTGGTACCTGAGTCGATAAGATGGAATGACCCACTTGTCCATGGTATACGAGAGTCTATCGGTGGGATAACGAACTCTAAAGCACGTCATGGAAAAGATGTCTAACTACTAAGTCGTGAATATCTATTTGTGTCAAACCTGCCAGACTATAGTCACAAGGGTTCTAGAGGTATTGAATGTAGTTCTCATGCATCACTTGTTGATTACTAATACAACATAATAACGGGGCGTCATGCTACAGATTTTGGCTAAGCTGGTGAATGTGTTGTTCTAATACTAAGTTACTTCTTTGATAATATAATTTTGTACATAGAGTAACATTTGCTGAATCTCTAATCTTAGAATGGGTGTCTACCATAGTCCTTGTAATGTTTGTCCTTGTTTTGGTCTATTCTTCTCTGTCTAAACTGTGGGGGCCTAGTCAAGTAAGGTTTGAGTTAAGGCATACGGGTTGCTAGTTAAGCCAAGAATCAAGATGAATATTTGGAGACTCACAATAATTGATTCCTAGAGATTAGATAGTCTTCTAGGTTCGTGGTTTACCCAAGGGTAAGATCTTACTCATTTTTCAAGCTCAAATGACTAGATGGTCACGATATTAGTATTAGGGTCAATGGAAGGACGAGCAACATTAGGCAAGGTTGTAGCCATATGGCTTGGCCGATGGTTGCTATACTTGTGCATATAACTACCATATCTATGGGGATACTCTGTATCTATCTATCTATCAAATACGAGCATTCGTCTTTCCAATCAGTGAAAGACAAAAGCAATAAAGAGTTCAAGAAAGATGTCATTGAATACAATTACGTGATTCAAAGCCGAATGTGTAATTCAAGAGGAATTATCAATGCAGTCGCGGATGAGATCCTAGATACCCCTATATCTCAATCCACGTGGGATAATCATATGAAGAGCGAACCAAGTGCACTATGGTTGATCAGACCATAGTACATTGGTTCTAATTAGACAATATGCTTGTGGGTGTCCCCAGTATACATATGTCCTGAACAAGCTCGACAAAGAATAATCTTGTAAAACTAGGCTATAAATAGCATCATCATTCATGGTAGTTTAAAGTATAACTACGGGAGAATACGTTGAAAGCAGTAATAAATAGTTCGAGTTTCACAAGGATCTAAGTCTTATCCGGTGTGCTTGCGTATACAGTCGTCCTACTGGTTCTTGTATCAGACCTTGGTTGATCAATGGGTATGGGCTACAAAATCTTTATATTCTAGGTAAACATCTCTCCTACACTAGCATATATTCATTATCACTTTGTTACACTTTAATACTAGGTTACAAGAATACGGGTGGTAGGTTGTAGTCATACTACTCAACTTATAAAGTCAACTAATAGAGTAACTGAGGAATATAACACGTATACACGTATGAGTTATCTCCTAACCTCCCTATTCAGTATGAAAGAAGATAAGATTTACAGAGAAAGGAATCAAGCAGAAGGAAGTCAAGGTAATCTGACGAGAGTTCGAAATTTGGAATCAAGGGAGGAAGTCAAGCTTGTGGATGAGATTCCGATATCCTAATCCTATATGCAGGCTCATATCGATACAGTAACGTAACCGAAGTGACAAACTCAACCTGTATGGGTCATCACAAAAATATGTAACGGCCCAGTCCCAAAATACATAGGACCGAATACACGAACATGCCAGCTGCACATATACGATGAATATTCCAATATATGGAATCCTTGTATACGTACATAAGCTGTATAATAAATCATCACAGGACAGAATAATACAATATAATCTCATCACAGCTCAACACAGAAGATAATAAAGTCTAGATAATAAATGAGTGTATCAAAAGATAGCCGAGTGAACATACTCACTCCAAACAGCTATAAAATATTCTCATAAGATCGGAGTCCAACATCCACAAATAGAAGGTAAAGAGATGTAAAAATGTCTACTAAAATGTCTCAAGGAAATCAATAAGCTAGAAGTCAGCAGCAGTTGCCTCGTCATCAATGTAGGATGGATCCAGAGCCGCTCCGTACTCCTGCAGGAAATCGTCTAATCCTGGAGAGATAACCAGGTCCTCAGAGGGACATAGCAAGATACAAGAAAACACCATACCATATAAACTGTGATAATATAATAGAAAAGGAAGGATGCATGCAATCGGGTCCCTGACCAATCTACTGTGAATATACAGTTTTGAGAAACAATCCTTCGACGCATGAGCCCTGGCTGTAAATATGATCGGCATAGTTCCCGTAAAGGGCACCAAGGGCCTACGTCCATAACGTCCAAAGATCGTCAGAGGGCATCATGTGCAAGGGGCTACGTCCATAACGCTCTGGAAAGCGTCAGAGGGCACCTGGGGCCTGCGTCTTCGGAGGAGCGCACAGGTAATCAGGAAAGTGCAAAGAAGCCCATACATAAGGTATTGTTCTCCCCACCCAATGCCTATTATCATTATCTCCATGACTGATATGAACCTCTAGTAACCGCCAAGTCTTCTAACATGCAATTCTATTGGCAGTTACTCCTATCCATCGCACGCTCTATACGTATCGGTGGCCAGCCGACTATGCGGGTATGTGTCCTACATGTGACTCACAACACGTGGTAAAGCAAGTTTCAAGGCCGTATGAGATATACCAATACCTCATCATCAATGGGTGGTCACTAGACTAAGTCAATGCAAGAAAAATAAATAAAAGCAAAAAAAATGACCGATAGAGTCGCTTGCTCCCAAGTGTGACTTGGACGCACATTTTGATAATAACAACAAATAAAATGCTGAAAATAACAACTAAAAATAAGAATATGTAAGTCACAGAGTAAGGTAGCAAGGTATCTTACCTGATTCCATACTGTGAATATGAAATGCCGCTCCCGCGTCTACGCCTTCGGAACCCGACGCTCCTAGATAATTAATTAACTCGATTAAGTCACTACCCACGAAACTTACGATACGACTTAATCAGTCAAGATAATGTGTTAAAATTATTCAATCTCTCGTGGAACCATTTAGACCCATACAATCACACACAGGTTCCACGAGACATCTAAACACAGTTTTAGGGTTTTTAACTCTTAATTAGTCGGTTATGCCCCTACTTCAATAACATACTTAAAAATTATATAAATATCATAAAAATAATATTTAAACTAATTTTCTATAGATTTATCTCTGAAATTCTAGAATTAATATTTCTAAAGACATTTATGACTGGTTGATTACTAAGTCGGCTAGTCTACCCGAAACTTGTCCGGAACATAGTTAATGACTCAAAATTGCTAAAATAACTAAAAATATATTTTAAACAACAATAAAATACTTTATATCACAGAACAATATTATAGGTACAAGGGTTGAGTTATACTACAAGTTTGAGACATTCTAGGTCACCCGGTTACCCGAAATTAGCTAGTTTTGACCTACAATTTTTTCGACCAGATTTGTGTTGCTAAAATTGTAGGAAAATAATTAAAAATTCTAATTTATGTATATGAACACACGTAAAATTCAGTTTCGAGAATAGGTACCAATAACTCATAGTTCCTTCACAAAGGGGGTTAATTTTGATCCTACCGACACCTGAATATTATGCCTATATTTCATGAAACCTTTATGGATGATTATACCTAACAAAAGCCATCAAAATATGATTTCTACATAATTAATAACATATTTTCTATAGAATTTTAATAAGGGTTTGAGATGGAAAGATTTGGATTTCTTACCAAAGGTCCTTGCTAGAGAGGTTGTGACGACTTTCCCTTGCCAAAGCTCCAACCTTTCTCGCTATCTTTGCTTGCAGTTCCTCTTTTAGTGAGTATGGAAGGGTTGGAAATGGCTATAGATGGTTGAATGGGGAAGATGGAGTTTTTAGGGTTTGTTTTGAGGGGTTGGGTGGATGTATGGTGGAGGAGACAAGTTTTTGTGAAGGATGGAGAGATGTGCAATGGAGGAGATGTTGTATGGAGGCTATCGGGGGGTGAAGTGCTGCCGAAATTATGGAAAGGAGAAGGGTTAGTCGACTATGGAGGGGAAATAAAGGAGGATTTAAGTTAGGGTTAGGGTTTGGGCTAAGTTGATATATATATGGGCTTTATTGGGTTGCATGTATGAAAATGAGTGGAAATCCTTTTCCTATGGGGTATTCGGCCATGGGGGGGTTGCTTGGCCAAAATATATGGTGGGGGGTCTACTATGGCATGATTTGGTTGTTTGGTGAGTTGGCTAATTGATTGGATTGATGATTTAAAAATGTGATTCCTAATATAGAACTAATTAATTCTATCTATAGAATTTCAATCCAAATCTGAATTTAAATATAAAATATGTAATTATTAGTATTTATTAACGCCCAACATGCCTACATAGGGTTGGGTTTGGCTTGGAAGAGGTTTGGTGCAACCGGGTCTCCTAAAAAGTTTTAAAGGCTCTCTTAACTAATTAATTAAATAAAAATATAAATTATGCCATAATTTGAATGGTTAACATGCAAGAGATTACAATATAACCATGGCATTCCTAACATGACTAGCATGCTAGTTAAAGCACCCGACTACGCTAGGCATGCCATACTTTCTAGTCGTCTTGCATATTCAAACTCAACCATGGCTATAGTCCATTTATATAATATAAATAAGATAAAAAAATTAGAATTAAATAAAATCCAAAAAATAAAAATAAATATTCTTTTAAATTTTTGAGGGATTTTCTACCTCTTACACTGGATACATGTCGAAGATGAGTTGAGGGCTCAACTCAAAGTGGACATCTTATCCAAACAGATGGCCAAGGCCAACTTAGTGCAATGAGAAAACTCTAAGGGGAAGCAGAAGGCTCCCTACAACAAGAAGAATGACGTTCACCATCTGAAGGTGAAGTTTGCTCATTTCAAAGCAAAGTCTAAGAACCATGGGGCTTGTTTCAACTGTGGCAAGCAAGGCCACTTCAAGAATGACTGCAAGGAAAAACCTAAATAGAAAGAGCAAGGTGAGGCTAAATTTGTTACTATGATTGCGTAGGTTGACTCGACTAGTATTGACACAGACTGGTGGAGAGACACTGGGCATCATGTCATGTTTGCTCTAAGAAGGAGTGGTTCACCACATATAAACGTATTTATGAGAAGGTTGTGGTGGCAAACTAGACACAAGCTGAAGTTCTAAGGATCGGGACGGTGGTACTGAAGCTGACTTCAAGGAAAGTTGATGATGCTTTATGATGTGAAGCATATATCGGTGATAGCTAAGAACCTGGTCTCAGGAAGTCTGCTCTATAATACAGGCTTGAGGATGGACAATAACGTTAGTGAGGTGGTTATGTCTTATAAAGGAACATACTTCGACATTTTGTACCGAACAGATGTTCAAACTTTAACTTGTAACTCCAATAGAGATAATAAATGCAGTTTCTTCTTCTGGTTATTCTCTTAAGTTATGGCATAATAGACTAGGACATGTTTATTATACAAGAATTAACAAGATGTCTAGTCTAGGACTTATCTCCAAATATGGGGGTAAGGAGGTGAAGAAGTGTGAGGTCTATGCGCAGATGAAGATCACTAGAAAATCGTTCAAACGGGTAAACCGAAGTATAAATCTTCTGGACTTAGTGCACTCAAATATCTGTGACATCAAAAATATCTCCACAAAGGCTGGAATGAATTATTTTATTACCCTCATCGATGATTTCTCAAAGTACATGTTCATTTATCTGCTCAAATCTAAAGATGAAGCGTTCGAGAAATTTAAGCACTTCAAGGCAGAAGCCGAGTGTCAAATCGAACAATAACTCAAGAGACTCAGAAGTGATCGAGGTGGAGTGTATAGGTCTCATGAATTTGCATTATTCTGTAAAGAACATAGAATTGTCAGTGAGACGACTGCTCCATACTCCCCTTAATCAAATAGTATTGCAGCAAAGAAGAACAAAACGTTAACATAGATGATGAATTCAATGTTGTTAACTGTGGGTCTTCCAAATTGCTTCTGGGATGAAATTGTGCTTACAACTACTTTCATTCTGAATAGAGTGCCAAACACAACTTTCGATGTCACTCCTCATGAACTCTGGTTCAAGGTCAGACCCAACTTGAATGTCATTCAAGTGTGGGGGTGTCTGGTGTACGTAAAGCTTTCGAATTTGAAGATTCATAGGCTGGGAGCAAGAACTACGAAGTCAATCTTCCTTGATTATGCAGAAAAAGTGATGCTCGAAGGTTTCTTGATATTGAGTCAAATCATATTATTGAATCTTGTGATGCCTAATTTTTTGAAGACAAATTTGTAAGACACAAGAATATTATTCTCGCGGACATTCCGAAGAATAGTGTGGGTGCATAGGAGGTTGAAGCTCCTAACGAAGATGTAAGAAGTTGTTATTGTAGAAACAACAGTTGAACTAAAACTCACAGAACCTGTGTTTAAGCGAGTAAGGAGATAGAAGGACTTTGAAGAGGATTTTGTCACCTATCATGTGGAAGCAAATCCTCTTACCTTGATGAGGCAGACGATGAAGGCTAGAGACGTTGTCTTCTGGAAGGAGGCTATTAATGATGAGTATGACTCGATAACCTCCAACAACACGTGGGTATTGGTTGATCTACTTGAAGGAGCAAAACCAATTGGATGTAAATGGATATTCGAGAAGAAGATGAATGTTGATGGAATATGTGACAATTTTAAGCAAGGCTGGTAGCCAAGAGGTTTTCTCATAAGTAAAGGATTGATTATTTTGACACATATGCTCTAGTAGCGCAGATAACGACCATCAAGATGTTGACTGTCCTGAGTGTAATTCACAAGCTAGTTATTTATCAGATGGATGTTAAAACAACATTCCTGAATGGTGAGTTGACCGTAGAGATTTTACATGCAACAACCAGAAGGATTTGTCATCAAAGGCCATGAAGACAAAGTCTGTAAGTTGGTTAAACCATTATATAGTCTGAAGCAAGCTCCCAAGATATGGCATAAGAAGTTTGATAAAGTCATAAGATCAAACGACTACATGGTCAGCGAGATGGACAAGTGTGTGTACACAAAGTTTGCTGACGGGAGAGGAGTTATCATTTGTCTATACGTGGACGACATGCTAATCTTAGGTATAGATTTAGCATGTGTCATGGAGACAAAGAAGTTTCTCTTGTTTAAGTTCAGCATGAAAGACTTAGAGGAAGCTGATGGTATCATAGGGATAAAGATCATCCGGACGGAAACTGAAATGACGTTATCACAGTCTCATTACATTAAGAAAATGCTCACACACTTTGGGTATCAGGATCTTCCAGGGATCGATACGTCGTATAGGTGTGATAACAAGCTAAAGCCAAATCCAAAAAAAAGCATCAGACAGCTGGAGTATTCAAGCGTCATCAGGAGTTTGATGTATGTGATTACTGCCATAAGGCATGATATAGCTTTTGTCGTTGGGATGTTGAGTTAATTCACAAAAAATTCAGATGTTGAGCAATAGAAAGCTGTGAAGAGAGTAATAAAATACCTCAAGTGGACTCATACATATGAACTATGCGACTACAGAGATCCAAGAATAGTGGAAGGCTTCAGTGATGCCACTACAACAAAAAGACCTATTAATGACGCTTGATAAGTGGATTTTATGACGGCTGATAAAGAAGCGTCATCAAAGTTCGAAATACCTTTTTTCTATGACGGTTTAGGCTAATTCTGGGCTTTTTATAACGTTTATAAAATAAAGCGCTATTAATAATTTAGAGCGGTGGCAAACTTGTAATATTTTTTAAGTTTAATTGTTGGTAAAATCTTTGCTATAGCCCGCCTCTCCCCCAAAACATTCTGGTCTTCTCCTTCTCCTCCTTTCTTCTCCCTCCTCTCCTCCAACTCCAAAACCCTAACCCTAGATCCAAAATCTTCGAGGAGGGCCTCACGCTCCTCGTCGCCCTCCAGGACAAGCTCGAGGCCGTCGTGTACGCGATCGACAAAAATGCGAAGGAGGAGCATTAGGGTTTTGCTCGTCCTCTTCTCCGCGCTCTCTCTCTCCTTCCTCCGGCGTCGTCGATGTCGTGGGTCCACAACCTCCGCCGCTTCATCAGTTCCGGCGCCGGCCTCGGATCCGAAGCCCTCATGGGTCAGTTCCTCTTCCTTTCACCCTTCTCTCCTTTTCTTCTCCTTCCTTTCTCCCAACTCCAAAACCCTAACCCTAATTTTGAAGAAATTAAAAGCGTAGGAGGTCTTGTCGGTGTCGACGGCCCGGGCGTATTTTTTCTTGTAAAATTAAGCATTAAGCGTTGAATCTAGAATAAATGCAGATACTTACGAGGCTACCGCATATTATGGATTCCCAATTTCTCTATCGTTCTCTGCATGTGCTCCCCTTTCGGTATTAGTAAGTACCATAATCTTTATCGCTCTATTTCCCAAAGGTATAGATTCCCAATTTTTCCAAAAAAAATTCTGATATTTTTTTTGTTAATTCTTGTATGTTAATATTTTGGTTGGTTGCTAAGTCATATATTGTGTTTAGAATTTGAAAGTAATTTTAGGATCCAATGATTTTCAGGATTTGATTTTTAGAAATTTGGAAAAATTTTAGGAATTTTGGAGAAGAAATTATAGGGATTTTGGAGATGATCCAGTCTTGTATGCGAACAAAGTTTTTAGATTTTTGGGAATTATTTTAGGGTTTTAGAGAACCAACGAATTATAGAGATAGGTTGTGTGTCTGTGTCGTTGTGTCTGAATCGTGTCATTGCCTTCGTGCCAGTTTATGAAGAATCTTTGTTTAATTATCATAGAAAGCATCTTTGTTTATTTATCATAGAAAGCCACTGAACGTAATTAGTCGACATATAGCACCAAACAACAATATGAACATATGTGATATATATATATATATATATTTTTCTTTGTTTAATTATCATAGAAAGCATCTTTGTTTATTTATCATAGAAAGCCACTGAACGTAATTAGTTGACATATAGCAGACACAAACAACAATATGAACATATGTGATATATATATATATATATATCATAGAAAGCATCTTTGTTTATTTTATTTTTTTGACTAACATATCAAATAATCTATACAGCAGCACACAAATATGTGTTTGATATGTTTTCCATTCATATATAGCATCAGTTGATCTGTCCGCCATATCGTACCTGTATTTGTATTACTCTTGCTATCATTATCAGAGAGAATTTTCTTACCAATTGTTTCAATCCCAGTATCAGAAATGATACACACCTCCCCAGTATCAGAGATGGTGTACTACTTTAGCTCTGTGGTAAAATTGGTTATAGATGCATGATAAGGAATTTCAGTTTAGCTTTCAGTTTTCAGTGGTTTTGATGCAAAGTATTGCAAACTCTAGTATCAGAGATGGTTTACTACTTTGGCTTCGTTATGTGCTTGTATTTTTTTGTGCATTCTTGTCCAAAATTACCATAGTATTAATATTCGAGATTGATTAAAATTGAAGAACAAAGAAAAAATACAGGCAGTCAGGAATAAAACGGCTGCTAACCGTGATAAGTGAGTTCGTCATAACTTATTATTTTTATGTTACCTTATCTATAGTAGAATGGATAAGCTAACCATGTAAATGCTACTGCATCTAGGTATATTGGACTGTCCTCAAGTGGGATAACATACAAGTATTTGTGCATGAGTATAGAATCAAAGCAAAAACTCTTAGTTGACTATGACTTCTTTTGAGCTGAATTTTGTATCCTTTTGAGTGCAGCTCAAGTATTTGTGCATGGAGAACTTGGAGTCCTGATAGAAAGGAAGGAATTATTACTGGAGCTCAGACACCATAGACCAAGGGTTCATGAGGTAAGCATTAAAATTAAGAGTTTTTTCTTCTAATTCTCTTATTTTGGACATGGATATATTTACATTACGGAGTAAAAGAAGAAATTGCATATTATATTATAATTGGGTGAAGACTGGGACTTTTATGTGGTATCAATAGATAAAGCTTTTTCTGATATGATACAAGTGTTAGCAAGCATTTTGGCTTCTTCCAGATTGGTAAATAGTTTCTGTCATAGTATCAAATAGTTTCTTGAATATGAATCATTTCACTCTTTGGTAATGAGTACATTGAAGAAGATGGCTCTACCTGTCAGTATTTTACTTCTCTCTAAGTATGTGTAGCTTAACTTCTGGAACAGTTAGTAAGTTTTCTCGTAAGCTAACATCTTTTTTGGAAAGAATTTAGCTGTAGTGATTATTAATTCTTTTGTGGTCAAGTATCCAATAAATTTGATTGTTCAAACTTAAGAAAAAAAATTAGTAGTTCTAATTCTACCTTTAGTTAAACTAAAATTTAAGAAGATGAGGTTTAAAGCATGAACCATTGATATATCGTTTTTAATGCCTTAGTCATTGAAGTTTTTGAAGATTAGCTCATAGAGCTCTCTCTATTTTCAAATTTGTAAGTTGGTGTTATCTTAATGTGTTGATAATACTTGTTATAGATGCATGATGGAATTGTAGCTAACTAGTATTAATTTTCTTTCTCAGGTGCACATGAAGATGCAACTATTATTGCAGTGGTGGGATTTGCTACACGTGATGTTGACAGTTTTGATGTGCTCAAGTTGAAGCCAAAGTAGTTACTTGTTTTGAGGATTCATTTAAGTAGTAGTTGTAAATATATGTATTTGGATACCCTATTTTGAGATAATGTAATGAAGATGGTGATATAACATTTCGATGTTTTCTTGTGAATATAGTTCACAGTTGTTGTTTTAAAATTGAATTGAGAAGTTTTTGGAAAGTAATATATAATGTGCAGTATTGAGTGTTATAAATGTGATAAGTTCAGTAATATGAGTGTTATAAATGTGCTGCATTGAGCCTATACATATTATCTATTCATGACGGTTATTTTATGACGCTTTTAAAAAATATTTATAACACCCATTTTCATAACGGTTACTGTGGAAAAAAAAAGCGTCATGGTTCGTCATTAATGACGCTTTTTAGCCGTCATTAAAAGGGTTTTTTGTTGTAGTGTGCAAGATGGTGCTCAGAAGTAGAGAGTGAAAGGTTCACAAGCGGATATGTTTTTTTTCCATGGGTGGAGCTGCTATCGTGGAAGTTGAGCAAACTATGCTCACACTCTTCTATAGAATCTGAGTTCTATGCACTGGCGGCTGTAGCGGATGATGCAGAATAGGTTCGAAAGCTCATGTATGATCTTCCATTAGTAGGTACACAGATTTTGGCAGTACCGATATACTACGACAACCAGGCAACTGCAGTGGTGGCATCAAATGACCTCTGCAATGGCAAGAAGAGGACTGTGTGATTGAGGCATAGAGCGGTGAATGATCTTATCAAAAGAGGAGTCATTATCGTGGTTGATATTCGGAGCCAGGAGAATCTGGTAGATCTGTTCACCAAAGGTCTCAAGTGCAAGCTGATCGAAGATACAACAAGAAAAATGGGCTTGAAGATATTCTGATATTATGTCTTTGTAATTCTACCATAAAGTTTTATGCTATTAGTTCATAGAAAAATCTACTAGGCATCTAGCTTTTGGTTCAAGAAAGAACCGTTGACTGAAAGAATATCAGGAACAATATGTTGTCCTTTGAGACTTTGAGGGGTTACGGAACCGGAACCATTGTGTTTGTTCTTTGTGTAGAACAAACTCATATAGGAGGATGGCTTGGAAGCCTTAATGAGTTCTCGGGCATTTAGAATATTCGGCATGCTTTACAGGAAGCACATGGAGCATAACACTACAAAGGAGCATAGTATTCTATGCTACAATGGGGTGACACCACAAAGAGGTATCTCATGAGGGTAAAGGCTCAGTTTCGGGCCATGTCACAATGGCGTAGCACCGCACATAGGCAAGCACTACAAAGATTCTAGGCCTTATGTTACCAAGAGTACCTAAAAGTTTAAAGCCTCGGCTTTGTGAGCCATGTCACTACGGCGTAACACCGTAAGGAAGCGAAAGACTTCATGCTGAGTAGGTTGGTACTACAAAGAGGCTGTGTCTCATGCTATAGTAGTATGACACCATGATGAGGTATAGCCTTGGCTTTGTGCCATATCATAGAGGCGTAGCACCGCAAGGAAGCGAAAGACATCATGCCAAGACTCTTTAAAAGAACTCACCTAGAGTGTATAGAAAGAGATATAGGCCTTCTCTCGAGGGAAAGTCTGTAGACACCCAATATACATACACTGAAACCAGGCGGACATAGGGCCTTTAATGTGCAGCCAGAAGCACAGTTGATATCATTATGTGAGTGGAAAGAATTGCAGTTATGGTACAAAATTCAAGGCTTAGTCCATTATTGTATTATGCTATTATTTAAATCATGAGTGAAGAATCAAGTCAAAGCGACAACTATCATAATGCATGATGGGCAGTCACTGTAGGGAACGCTCAACCTATATATTCAGATATTTGGGGGATTATTGGTATTTTGCCTTTGTTTCTAAAAAAATAATCCCACATTGCTCACACCAAAATGTGAGCATCTCAATATATATCTTTGCGTGTGTTAAGATGTGCACATGGGGTGTGTTGGGGCACATGGGTGCCATGTGGGGTTATTTTTCTAGTGGAAAAAAGAATTAGCTCCTCAATGAAGCATTTGTAATTTTTGTCCTGCTCATGGGATTATTCTCTTAGGATATAATTCCCGAAGGGGCTTAGCAACTCAGACTCAGACTCGGGCTCAAGGGCGCAAAGTAGCGCTTTGTTGGTGCACTTTGCACTAAGCACGTCAGCATCGGTGTATGGCACTTTTGTGCGCTATTTTTGCGCTCGTGTGCCCATTTTAGTACGAGTCGCAAGCACTAGGCCGGGGACATGCACAGGCTATGCGCGGGTATGCGTACGTATGTGCATTTATGCGTATGTGCGATGCGCTACTGCGAGGTATGTGAGGCTGTACGCCTATACTGCTGAAGTGGCTGCACGCACAAGCGCATGGGCTGATGTGCGGTTGGGTGCATGGGCGATGTTGGCTTATTATCAAGCTGATTGGAAGATTTGAGCGGTCATGGAAAGATTGTATCAATTATTCAGATCCATCTCTTGTGGGATTTGAATTTAGTTCAGTCAAATCTTTCCATTATTCGCTAATATCTGTTAGTAATCAGTTGGCAGGTAGGATTAGGGTTAGGGCTTCAACCCAACTCTATAAATACTCTTTTCGTGCCTCCTTTGATGACTTACTTCGAAATGGAGAGATGAAGAGAGTTGTGTGGCCACTGCCTTCAGAGTCTAGAGGAGTTCGGCGACTTCGTACATGAGGTGACGGTGAGCGTTTCAGAAGTTCCTACAGAACTTGCTGCTTCCTGGAAGCAAATCACGGTAGGGCGAATCTTGCTTTGAGCAACAATCATTCTCATCCCCCCAGCAGAGTTGTTTCTTTCCTTCCTTCTTCTTCTTCTTCATCGAGTGGCCTTTAAAAATTATGAGAGCAAACTTGTTTGCAGGAAGTCTCTGAAATCCTACATACTTAGAACAGAGAGAAAAAGGTCCCTGCTTCTGACTATTGCTATGTCAGAATAGAGAACAAATTTATTTGCAAAAAGTCTATGTCTTCTTATCTTTGCTCCATCTATATCTGTTTCGGGAACAATATACATATACATATAATATTTAATATTGGCTCTGGTTCTGGCTGCCCGCTCCCCACAGGGCTTCCCCCTAGTCTAAACCAGCTCCGGCTAGGTCGCCGGGATCAGTCGGCTCTTTCCCCCCTCTCCTCTCTGGCCTTCTCCTTCCCTTTCCATCGAATGTCTCCGCCCCATCGGCCCCTGCAGCGCCCATCTCCTTGGCCCCCGGACCTCCCTACACTCGTCGGGTTGTCACCCGATCCTCCGACGACCCCTTCTTCCTCCTCTTCTTTCCTACCACCCTCGGCCGGGCGTCGTCGTCTCCAGTCGCCCTCCCCTCCGATCCGGAGCAGGTCGGGTTTCACCCCTACCACCCTCTTCGTTCCATCCATCCGGGGCTATGGGTTCTTCCCGTGGACTTCTCCCTCCTGCGGACGCGTCGTCGATCGGCGTGGTCGCTGTCCCCGTGGCCCGGTGGCCAGCAGATAGCCCTCCCCCCTCGGGAGCAGCATCTGACGTGGCCTCGGAACCTATGCCGGTTCAGTCCTTGCTGGGAGAGCCGTTTCAAATTTTAAACTCGCAGGCTTTCTCGCTACCTGCGCCCATGTTTTTAGTACCAGATGGCTGCAGCCAGGAGCTCTCTTGGCGTTCTGACCCCATCCTAATGGGTGGCGCTACCCCGGGCGGGTTAGAGGCCCTTGCGCCACTTGTGGGTGGCGCTATTGCGCACCCCACACCTCCTCTTGCTGGAGCCCTTTTGGGTGATCAGTCCCCACCTCGCGCACTCGGCTCCACCCTCCTGGGTGCCCAACCAACCTCTTGTGCGCATGTTGGTACCCTTTTGGGTGCCCAGCTTCCCGCGCGTGGTGCACCCCTCCCTGCGGGTCCGGGAGGCGCACACTCATCTCTCCTGGAGACTCCAGTTACATCCTCGGCAGCGCGGTCCACGCCTACCCTGTTCCTTCCAGTCGATCTTTTGGTGCTCGCGCCATTTCTCTCGCTCTCGGTCTCCACAGGCGAGCGGCCCTTGAATACCATCCCCCTCCAGGTGCCCTCTTCGTCTGCTGCGAATGGCGCCCCCTCGTCCCACCCCCACCATGAGTTGGCAGTGCGCTCTTTCGTTGTGCCACCCATGACGACCCCCGTTTTCAGTGTGGTTACGGTTGTTGGCGCCAAACAGATTTATGGTGGACGCAATATGTAGCCCTCGAGGAGTGTAGGTGCTCCCAGCATTCCCTCCTCCTCATCCCAAGTGCCTACTTATGCAGATAAACTCTGCCTAGATCATGCTTCTATTCTTTTCCAACCTTTGCCGGAGGTTGCCTTACCAGAAATTGATTTTGCTGACCCGCAAGATAGACAAGCGATTCTGGTGCCTTTCTCCCCTACTGAAATTGCATCCTTGTCCACTTCATTCCCTTTCACCTTTGTGCTTAAATTCTCCAGTAGATGTCCGAAGGTAGTCCGGGTCCAGGAAGCAGTCGCCAGCTGGGGCCTTACCTAAACACATGTTCCTTCATCTATCCTCTGAGAGTGATCACCAGAAAGTCCGGACCAGAGGCACCGGAAGGATAGATAACCACATCATGAAAATAGTGAAATGGTCCCCAGACTTCAACATTAACGAAGACTCTACGATCGTGTCTGCGTGGGTCACCCTCCCGAACCTCCCCCTAATATGTTTCGCCCCCGCAGCGTTGAGGAGAATTGCTAACTCATTCGGGACATTTGTGACATCGACAGAAGAAACTCGCAACCTCGCGAAGGGAAACTATGCTAAAATTTGTACGGAACTAGATTTGTCGCAAGACCTCCCGACCCATATACAAATCTTCCTCGACAATAAGACACACTCCCAATAAATTATATATGACAACAACATCATATTTTGCAAACATTGTCGCATACGTGGCCACTCCACCGCGTATTGCTACCACGCGCACCCAGAACTGAGGAAGTGCCGAAAGGCGACAACCAACCAGGCACCCAGAAAACCTACAAAATCTTCCCTCTTTTCGCTACCCAACTCCTACACCCGCTTTGACAACAGCGCAGAGAACGACATCGCCCATGAACTAGCTAGCCAAGAAAGAGCCATCGTCCCTTAGAGTCCCTCAGGCATAAATCTCACCAATAAATTTGAGATTCTAGCATTAGGGCTCACAAGTGATCAACAAGGAACATCAGATCCCACTGATGTTACCTCGTCGGATAGGGCGACAGGGAATAACGACGACACAGCTAGGGCGAGAGGCATAGCTACGGAGTCTACTTCATCGAAGCACCCGGAGACTCCTATGGACATAGAGAAACCATACCCCCTGCCCTACAATCCATTTCTACTGTCAACCCTACCACCTTCCATGATGTGACCAACATTCAGGCGGATGCTCTTGCCAATATAGGCCAAGAACTGGTCGCCAGGATGCAACACACATTAAATGCGGGAATCACAAGCACGAATAGCTTCTTCGGTACGATGGCTAAAATCGCTGGAGAAGTCTACATGCATCCGATCAAAGAGACAGACAAAAGCTTTAAAGGAATAGGGAAGTCAACATCCACCTCAAAAAAACCCAGCAAAGGAAGCAACAGGGAGGTCATGGCTAGGACCACTAGGTCAGTCGCGAAACTCCACAAACCCCCCTCCCAACAGCTTAAATGCTTAACATCCTTTCCTGGAATGTGAGAGGTCTCGCAAATAAACCCACCTTGGGACGCTTAAGTAGTCTCAAGAAAATTCACAGAATTGATATCCTCGTCATTATTGAATCTAAAATTCCTGTAGGACCATTGAGCATCTCTAGAGGGGGGAGGGGGGGGGGGGCGAATAGAGTGAGTACGAGTGCAGTAGAAAATAATCACTAATAAAAATTTAAAAACTGATAACTATGGCAGTGAATAAAGAGACAGTAAATAAATATAGCAAGAGATAGAGAGATCAAACTCAGTGACACAGCGATGTATACTAGTATACCTCTGAGAGGACTAATCCAGTCTCGAGTACTCTTGCTCGATGTTAATCCACTATGGCACAAGCTAATTGAGAGCTTGTAGTCTCTTACAACACCGTGCTTGGTGACAAGTGCACGATCGACTTCACAACACCGTGCTAGGCGACGAGCGCATGACCGGCTCCAAAATAAGAGATAGTTTCTGAACTTTGAACGACCTTTTTACAACTCTTGAGAACCAAAACACTCTAGATCAAATAGATATTACTGGCTGTTGGCTAAGAGATGTGTAGGTGGAATATAAAAACTTTAGATAAAATGAAAACACTTATTGAAGAGAGAAGAGAAGATGAATTGATTGAACGATTTGAAATAAGAAATTCTCTTCTATTTATAGGTGTTTTCGAGGACCGAACTTGGACAAAATTTGGGCAGAGTTCTGATGCAAAGATTTCGCAAACGAACGTTGCATGCAGATTTGGAGGCAACAAATATTTGAATTCAAACTGACCGAACTCGGCCAGAGTTCGGACCGAACTCGGTCCGAGTTCTGTCTCAGTAAAAATGTAAAATATTTGTCAAATTTTGTTGCACAAAAGTGAATGGTATGTTTGGTAAGTGGACTTTGGATGGGTAGGCTGTATAGGAGAGTAGACTATGATTAACCTAAGCCAGTAGTATCCAGTCGATCTTACAATTTATATCCTAGACTCAATAAAGATAAAATACATAATAAATTGTAAAATGACTCGGACTGATTCCAATGAGAATAAGCTTCAGAATGATGATTTGCATGTTTGCTGATGTAGTAGTATGCTTTTTGATATTGATTTCACTTGACTTGAAATGATTAGCAGCAGTTCGTATATTTTGTGCATTGACTTAAGTCATTGTCGATTATCAAAATTGGGTGTGACCATGGAATGGGCCAACAATCTCCCCCATTTTGATAATTGACAAACTTGAGTCTATACCAAAATATATTTAAATAAAATGAAATAAAAAATACCTGAAAATAAATAAATAGTGGTGTTTGTTTGTTGATTTTTTGGTATTACTCTTTCTCCCCCTTTGTCAATGTCAAAAATGGTTTTGGCTCCCCCATAATGTGTGAAGCCAATAATGTTCATCAAAAGACAAAGTAATGCTAGAGAAATAACCACAAGTAACAAGATAACCACAAATAACAAGTGCATAACAAAATGAACTAGAAATGAAATATGGAAATGTCATACATAATGAAAGATACAACCAACACAAACTGCTTTTAAATGTCTAACTGTAAAGTTTAGACAAAAAGAAAACTACAAATAATCATCATCTAGTAAACTGCATCCAAAAAGAACCACTAACTAAAGTCCTCATCACATCGGCGTGTCATCACCTCCAGGAGCATCTGGTGGAAAGTATGCAACAGTAGGATCGAAATGAGAAAAATTCGTCTCATTATCGAACCTAGGTCCAGGGAAGCTGGGGTGATGAAGCATAGTGGCAGGATGTGTGGGGTCATGAAAAAGACTCCAGTGAATGTCAGCAATACTGTTCCGCAACACCTGAGCCTGGGTGATATGGCGGAACTCAGAATCAAGATAACCTTGATGTCGTTGCACTGAGAGGGTAACAAAATCATCAAAGCGCTGATAGAAATCAGGGTCAAAACCTGGAGCAGGGGCTGGAGCAACAGCAGCAAGAGGAGCCTCAGGGTCATCATCGTGAACCGGAGCAGCAATTTCAGCACCGGGAGGCAAATGAGGAGTAGGATACAACCTAGACCTACTGAGTTCAATGGCAGTGGCGGAGTAAGGACAGGTTTGAAGATCAATTTCAAACCTCATAAAAATAGAAGCCAAGTGCATAGGGTAGACAAGGTTGCGTCTCGTACTTTTACAGTTAAGCATCCATGCCATGACAGTCTTTGGAACATAAAAGGGAATACCAAAATGAATATGGTACATAGCTGATAACTCCATAAAGATAATCTCGTCAGAAGATCCCTTCTTTGGAAGAAGAACATAAAATATAAACCTATGAGGTTCATAGAAGTTTTGATTCAAATGTTTGGAATATACCCTTCGAGGAACATGTTCAGGGTGACATAATAATTCTTTGAAGGAATCAATGGTGACACCTTCAAGGAATTGGACATGGTGAATATCCACTAATGCCTCACCTACATCAGGAACATAAAAATATTCACTAATGTCTGTGGCATGGAACTCTAGTTCCTACCCAGCTACACAAGAATAAAAGTTGCCGTTGTCTTTTACTTGCAAATTGCAGTAAAACATACGAACAACATTGTCATAAATAATTTTAGCAACTTCAAAAAATCATGAAAACCAAGATGGTTGAAAGTAGGGGCATACTCAGAAAAGATAGTAAAATTAACACGTGCCCCAGCACAAATTTTACGACCCGAAAAAGAATCGAACCAAAGATCAAAAAATTTTCTATCGGGAAAAAGTTCGGAGTCGTAGTCATCAGTTCCAGTAGGACGGGCCGGACTGAAGACGTTGGTCGGAACATAATCTGAGGAAGACGATCCTGATTGAGAGGTATCGATCTTTCTCTTCTGATGTTTGGGTGCCATTGATAAAGAAGAAAAGAGGATGAATACCTTGAGGTAGAAGATAAAGATGAAGAAGGTGGAGAGGACGACCACAAGACTCCAAAAAGCTTGAAGAGGAGGAGGAGGAGCTCTCTTGAGATTTGGAGGGGTTTTCTCGGTTGAGTTGTGGAGAAAAATATAGGGAATAAGATGATTAAATAGGCTAGGGCCGGCTGTTCAGTTCTGGAAATCTACACAGCGTCGACCGAACTCGGTCCGAACTCGGTCAGAGTTCGGCCCGAGTTCGGCTACTTGCATTCCCAATGTCATAAATGCAGTATGAGTTCAAAATTTGAATCTATAACTGTTACACTTCTTCATTTAATAATTTCTATTACTTTGGGTTAGCTGTTTGGGCCAGATCCCAGCTAGCGGTAGTCCGAAGACTAGTACACCGTGTCGCTTCAGCTTATTTACGCCTGTATGACAGAAGGACCCTTTCGGCTTGTACCTAAAATAATTTCCATTGATAAATTACAAAGTTTCGAGTTATAAACAAATTCAATAAACATACAATATTATGAATCTGAAAATTCAAGTATGTCGAGCTCTCGCTGCATAATATTAAAGCGGTCTTCAGCTAGTGGTTTTGTGAAAATGTCTGCTAGTTGATGATCTATGTCAATAAATTCTAAGCAGATGTCCCCGTGTTGTTGGTGATCACGTAAAAAGTGATGACGAATTTTAATGTGCTTTGTGCGTGAGTGACATACAGGGTTCTTAGTCAAGTTAATAGTGCTAGTGTTATTACAATAAATAGGAATCTTAGTGTAGTGCAGATTGTAGTCTTCTAAGGTTTGCTTCATCCACAAAATTTGAGCACAACAACGTCCTGCAGCGATATACTCAGCCTCAGTAGTTGATAATGCTATAAAATTTTGTTTCCTGCTAAACCATGAGACTAAGGCCTTTCCTAGAAAATGACACATACCACTGGTACTTTTACGGTCTACTTTGCATCTTGTAAAATCCGCATCCGAGTAACCTATCAGGTCAAATGATTTGGTTTTAGGATACCATAAGCCGACTGTTGAAGTTCCCTTAAGGTATCGGAAGATACGCTTAACGGCACTTAGGTGTGATTCCTTAGGATTTGCCTGGTATCGTGCACAAATGCAAACACTGAACATAATATCAGGACAACTAGCAGTTAAATATAATAAGCTACCAATCATACCTCGATACTTACGCTGATCGACAGGTTTGCCACTTTTATCAGTGTCAAGCTTTGTTGATGTAGCCATTGGAGTTCCGATTGGCTTTACATTTTCGAAGTCGTACTTTTTCAGTATGTCCTTCGTATATTTGGCTTGATTGATGAATGTTCCCTTTGAGTGTTGTTTGATCTGGAGTCCTAGGAAGAAGTTCAGCTTTTCTATCATACTCATTTCGAATTCACTCTGCATACACTTAGCAAACTCTTGACAAAGTTTTTCATTAGTAGATCCGAATATGATGTCATCAACATATATTTGCACAAGAAAAATATCATCATCTAAAGACTTGATAAACTAAGTTGTATCAACTCTTCCTTTTGAAAAACCATTTTCAAGTAAGAAGGCACTTAGGCGTTCATACCAAGCATTAGGTGCCTGTTTGAGTCTATATAGTGCTTTCTTAAGTTTGAAGACGTGATCAGGTTTTTAAAAATTTTCAAAACCAGGGGGTTGTTTCACAAACACTTCTTCTTTCAGAAATCCGTTTAAAAATGCACTTTTTACGTCCATTTGAAATAATTTAAAATCATTAAAACATGCATATGCACAAAATATGCATATAGCTTCTAGTCTAGCAACATGAGCATATGTCTCGTCATAATCAATACCTTCTTCTTGATTATAACCTTGTGCCACTAGACGTGCTTTGTTGCATAGAACTTGTCCATCTTTACTTAGTTTATTTTAGAACACCCATTTGGTACCAATTATCGATTGACCAATAGGTTTAGGAACGAGTTCCCAAACTTGGTTTCTCTTAAATTGATTAAGTTCCTCTTGCATGACATTAATCCAAAACTCATCATTAAAAGCATCTTCTACATTCTTAGGTTCTATTTGTGAAATAAAAGCTATATTTGCTGTTATTTTAGAATTTTTAAGAGAAGAGCGTGTACTTACACTTTTTGATATATCACCTATAATGCGTGTCTCTGGATGATCTAGTAAGCAATTCAATGATTCAAAACTATGAGTCAGATCTTCCACAGGACTCTTATCGGTTCTTGCTTGTACACTTTCATCATCACTGTCGCTAGATCTGTGACTATTGAGATCATCAAAAGTAACATTAATGGATTCTTCAACAATCATAGATCTTTTATTGAAAATTCTATATCCCTTACTCTTAGCAGCATATTCGAGAAATATTCCTTCATCTGCTTTTGAGTCGAACTTTCCCAAGTTGTCCTTGGTGTTCAGAATAAAATAACGACATCCAAAAACTTTAAAATAAAAAATGTTTGAAATCCTTCCAAACCAAAATTCATAAGGTGTTTTCTTCCAGATAGGTCGAATTAACACCCTATTTAAAATATGACAAGCTGTACTAACAACTTCTGCCCAAAAATATTTAGGAAGATTATGCTGATTCAGTATGAATCTAGCCATCTCGCTTAGAGTACGGTTCTTTCGCTCCATAATACCATTCTGTTGAGGAGTTCTAGGACAGGAAAATTTATGGTAATATCCACTATCATCACAAAACATTTTGAAATCAGTATTTACGAATTCGCCACCATGATCACTTCGGATACGAGTAATCATGAAGCCTTTTTTATTTTGTACCTTTTTAGAAGATAACTGAAATTCAAAAATAGCATCACTTTTGTTTGATAAAAAGTAAACCCAAGTAAAATGAGAAAAAATATCAACAATAACAAATGCGTAGAGCTTACCGCTAAGACTAGCGACTCTACTAGGACCAAATAAATCCATATGTATCAACTCCAAAGGTCTAGAAGTACTTACATCGTTGATAGATTTAAATGTAGACCTATGTTTTTTGTTCTTTTCACAGTCAGCACATACCATAACTCTCTTGAATGGTATCTCAGGGAGTCCTTTTACCAGCTTCTTAGTGCTTAGATATGAGATAGTGTCCATATTAGCATGCCCTAGTCTCATATGCCATAGCCAGCTTTTATCTAGGTTAGCTACTAGGCATCTTCCTGCTTTGTTAGTACTCTCTAGAAAGAAAACATAAATATTGTCTTCTCGAATCCCTTCATATACGGGATTACCAGATGACATATCATATATGGTACATTTGTCTTTTACAAAGTTGATAGCATAACCATTATCAGCCAAGTGACTTATGCTTAATAGGTTATGTTTCAATTCTGTAACTAGACAAACATCTTTTATTACAGGATAAGGAGATATAACAACAGTGCCATTTCCAATGATATCACCTCTCAGGTTGTTTTCGAAGGAGATGTATCCTTCTTTCTTCATCGA
The DNA here is from genome assembly GCA_029216955.1 of Iris pallida. NCBI lineage: Eukaryota > Viridiplantae > Streptophyta > Magnoliopsida > Asparagales > Iridaceae > Iris > Iris pallida. The sequence continues at coordinate 16,667,237 of JANAVB010016800.1, read as the reverse complement.
TAGTGTGACAAACAAAGATACATCACCAGTCATGTACCGCGAACATCCGCTATCGAGGATCCACTTGCTTTTAGCATGAGAGGGTTGAGGGTCCACCTACAAAACAAGTAGATGAATCCTTTGGTACCCATTTACTGAAGGGTCCATATTGATTAGTCTTAGGTCTCCAAATCAATGTGCGATTGTCAACAAGCTTTCTTGCTAAACAATACTATAATACGTGTTCATGAGTACCACAGTATGTGCAAGTAAGTTTTGAAAACGTGTTAGTAGAATTTGTGTTGACATGCATATGTGGTTTATTTGAAAACCTATAAGTGAAAGCATGGTGATATTCGTGTTTCTTACCTACTTTCTGTGTTTTAGTCCTCTTAGGTGTATGCTTAGCATTAGGACTAAACTTAGGCTGTGTCACAGGTATAGCCTGTTTACCTAACTTAATTTTTAACTTTTTAGAAACCGCATAAGACACTTCATATTTAGCAGTCATATCTATGAGTCTTTATTCTGTGACTAAGTGCTTCTTCTTCTCTATGTCATATAACTCTAGTATTTTGACATAGCCTCTTTCTTTCTTTTCAATTTTGAGGATAGCTTCATGATAGTCTACTTTAAGCTTGGCTATCTCTTCCGTGTTACCGGTAGTAGATGTCTCTTTAATGTCTTCAATGAGACTGGACAGTCTAGCTACTTCGGTTGTGCATGCCTTAACCTCTTTTCGAGATTCCTTATACTTGTCAAGCACATTTCTGTGTTTTTCAAGTAGTTCACTGAAGGCATTTTCTAACTCATCGAAAGTAAAATCGTCATACAAAGGATTTGGGAATACCTTATCAAAAGCCATAAGACAGACATTAGCATTTCCGCAGGGTCTGTCTTCTTCCTCTGAATCACTGGCATCGTTTTCATGCCAGATACTTGTATTTGCGTACTTTCGACTAGTTGTTGCTTTTCTGCTTGATCTTGATCTATCGTATGGACTGCGTTTCTTTAAAGTTGGACAGTCCTTCTTCATATGCCCTGATTTCTTGCATCCAAAGCATATTGTTTCTTCTTCATTGCTTTCTTGGATATCTCTCTTCCTTCTGTTTGATTTCTCAAACTTTAGGAATTTTCTGAAGTTCTTCACTAGCAGGGCTTGTTCATCACCACTTGATGATTCTTCCTCAGAATCATTGCATGTTGACTTTCTGGCTTGAGCTTTAAAGGCGATAGATTTTTCCTTTGGGGTAGCTTCTTCAAACTCTTGCAGATCAAGCTCATGGGTTATAAGCACGCCCATAAGTATTTCCAGAGACATGGTGGTGAGATCGTTTCCTTCAATGATTGCCGTTACCTTTAGGTTCCAGTTCTTGGTTAGAGCCCGTAGCACTTTTCTGATCTTCTCGTAATTACTGTAATCCTTACTAAGAGATTGCAAAGGATTAATAATATCAAGGAAACGAATGAACATCTGTGTAATTGACTCACCGAATTTCATTTTAAAAGATTCATATTCCTGTGTTGGTCTGCTGATTTTCGATTCCTTCACTTGGGAAGTACCTTCATGAGTTACCTCAAGAGGTTTCCAAGTCTCATGAGACGTCTTACAGGTTGAAACTCTGTTGAACTCCGTTTTGTCAATTGCACATAACAGTGCGTTGATGGCACGAGCATCTAGACTAGCCTTTGCTTTTTCAGCCTCTGTATATTTATCATGAGGCTTGTCTGTAAGTATGCCATCAACTACTGTAGGTGCCAGTTTCTTATAACCGTCAATAACTATAGACCGAAGATCAAAGTCAAGAGACTTTAAAAAGAATGTCATTCGTGTTTTCCAGTAAGTATAATTTGTTCCATCAAATAGTGGGGGTCTATTTGTGGATTGTCCTTCACCATTGAATATTGATTTCACGGCTGCCATATATACTCTCTGAGGTTTGTTATATTAGAATATAATCTTTTCTGATACCAATTGTAGGACCGTTGAGCACCTCTAGGGGGTGAATAGAGTGAGCGGACTATGATTAACCTAAGCCAGTAGTATTCAGTCGATCTTACAATTTATATCATAGACTCAATAAAGATAAAATACATAATAAATTGTAAAATGACTCGAACTGATTCCAATGAGAATAAGCTTCAGAATGATGATTTGCATGTTTACTGATGTAGTAGTACGCTTTTTGATATTGATTTCACTTGACCTGAAATAATTAGCAGCAGTTCGTATATTTGTGCATTAACTTAAGTCATTGTCGATTATCAAAATCAGGTGTGACCATGGAATGGGCCAACAATTCCCCCAAACAAAATCAAGTCCATCCAGATGCAGCTAGGCTTTTCTTTGGCCATCGCCGGCTGTCACGACATTTGGATCTTTTATACGCCTGATGTGAAGATCGGCATCCTCCACGACTCGACTCAGGCCTTTTCGTGTTGGATAGAAAACCTTATGCTCAATTCTCGCTCCCTTTTGTCTGTCGTTCATGGCAATTGCGACATTCTGGATCGCAGACAGCTGTGGAAAGACTTACTAAATTTTTGTCTTAACTACGATAACCTCCCCTGGCTATGTTTTGGAGATTTCAATGCGGTCACCAGTAGAGAGGAGAAGTCGGAAGGTCGGCCCCCTCCGCCGTCGGCCACCAACGATTTCAACAACTTTATTTTTAACGCTCACCTATCTCCCATTCAGTTTAACAGCAGCGCATTCACTTGGTGCAACATACAGGAAGGTGCACGAAGGTAGTACTATCGTCTTGATCGAGCCCTAATCAACTGGAAATGGTCGGATATGGATATCATCTCAAGTCTCACACACCTCAATACTACCGAATCAGATCACTCTCATCTCCTCATTGAAATTAGAAGCAAATCAAACCAGATCAAGAAAAGTTTCCGCTTCCTCGACTTTTGGAGTCACCACCCCCAGTTCAGGACTATCGTAGCCTCCACTTGGAGCGATGATAACACCCTGGCTCTGCTAGTTCGCGTCGCAAAAAACTCAAAGCCACTAGGAAAGCTCTATCTGTATGGAGTAAAGAAGCGTTCGGGTATATTTTCCAGGCTGTTCGGACTGCGAAGGATGACGTCACCCATGTAGAAGCTCTCTTCGAGATCGACAGATCTTTCGCTGTCCGTGCCTCCCTCAACCTTACCAAAGCACTTCTGAAATTCCGTCAGAAAATGGAGACTGAATTCTGGAAACAGAAAGCTAGACTCACCTGGGACTGTGAGGGAGATAGAAACTCTAGCTATTTCCACTCCTGTGTCAAGGGCCGCAGACAACAGCTTAACCTCCACCAGATTGCCGGTTATAACGGGAACATCATCAAAGATGCCATCTCCAGGGACGATAAATTTCTGGCTGAGATCCCAAGCTTAATTGATGACTCTGACAGCACTAAGCTGGGCCTCCTCCCTTTCGAACTTGGAGTCAAAGATACGGTATGGGCCCTTGACGAGCATAGTGCACGGGTCCTGACGGATTCACTAGTGTTTTCTTTAGATCATGCTGGGATATCATCAAGTCGGACATCCATGAGGTGGTCATCGCCTTTTTTCAAGGAGCCTGGTACCCCAGATCTATTTCCTGTGCTAACCTGATTCTTATCCCCAAACAGGACAACCCGGAGACCTTCAAATACTTTCGCCCTATAAGCCTGTGTATCTTCACCAACAAAATCATCTCCAAGATCATCGCCAACCGTATGACCCCGATCCTCCCTAAAATTATTTCTGAGGAGCAGAGTGAATTTGTTCGTGGGAGGAACATTCTTGACAACATTCTGATGGCCCAGAAATGATCACATGCATGAAACTTCCGGCTAGGGGAGGGAACATCGTGATCAAACTGGACATGAAAAAGCATACGACAGGCTTGATTGGCAATTCATGATATGGGGTTTCTGAGCTTTTGGGTTTTCGGAAACCTAGACCAACATCGTGTGGAGATCGATCAGTAATTCTTGGTTTTCTACGGTTATTAATGGCCAAGCTGAAGGATTCTTTAATTCTTCTCGCGGGGTCAGGCAGGGAGATCCTTTGTCCTCTACCATCTTCATCATTGTAGCGAAAGCTTTGAGTAGAAATCTGAAAAAATGGTTGGCTCGCCGAACTTTCAGTATTTTTACACCACTAGTGGCTGCCCGATCATCACCCACCTGACATATGCAGATGATATCCTCATACTTTTATCTGGGGATGTTGGGTCGATTGAAGTGGTAAACAATATTCTGAAGAGATACGTGGAATGCTCCGGTCAGCGCGTCAATCCTAACAAGAGTGCCATCTACGTCCACCATAAGACTAGTCGTGATCACTCCGCCATTCTTGCCAACATTACATCCTTCTTTGTCGCGTACCCTCCTTTCTTTTACTTAGGGTGCCCGTTGGTGTACGGCAGATCCAATGCGGGCATTTTTGAAGGGCTGGTAGGTAAAATCAGGAAGAAGATCGAGGGGTGGCACAATGCCACACTTTCCTATGGAAGGAAGATGTTTCTTATTCATCACGTGCTCTCCTTTATCCCCATATACACCTTAGCCGCCTGCTCTCCCCTAAAGAAGGTGCTCACATCCATCGAAAACCTTTTTGTCGATTTCTTCTTGGGCCACAATGCCGGGAAGGACAAGCATCATTGGGCGAGTTGGGACACCATGGCCAGGCCTACCGTCGGGGGAGCCTCAGATTTTACCGGCTGTCGCACGTCATAGATGCTTGCTCGATAAAGCTGTGGTGGAAGCTTCGCGTGAGCCGCAGTCTCTGGACGCGGTTCATGAAGGCAAGATATTTCAATCATATCCATCCGGCCACTACAGAGTTCAACTGCAGATCATCTGCATCTTGGCGACGCATTCTTCATGGTAGAAGCCTCACGGAACCCCTGATCCGTCTTAAGTTGGGAACGGGCGAATCATCTCTATTATTCGAACGTTGGTCCAGAAATGATCTCCTCCCCCGGCTTTCGGACGCACCCACCAACAGTTCGATACGTGATCTGTGGGATTGTTCGGAAGATTGGAACTGGAATAGGGCTCGAGACTGGACTGGCGACGAGGCTGCTTCCAGGCTTCTCAACGCTGGGTTAACGATCAGTACTGAACTAGATACTCATTAGTGGTCTATCTCGGCTAATGGGACCTTCTTGACTACATCGGCCAGAAGGATTGCCCGGGGTATCGGTACGCCCTCACCCATCATTGGTGCCTTCTGGCAGTCCTGTATCCCCAAAAATGGTCCTTTTTGTTGTGGAAAGCATTTCGCAATAAACTCTCCAAGGATGGCGCACTAAACAATATCGGCTTCAGCTTAGCTTCTATGTGTCATTGTTGTACGACAAGATAGTCTGAAATGGTTGACCATATCCTTCACTCATGAGACTTGGCTGCAGGGATTTGGAACGAGATATCTCGACGGTGCAATCAGGCCCAGGACGGTGGGGGCTTCAATGATCTCTTGACCATCTGGAGTATAGCATCTCATGGACATCAGATCGTGGCTACCGCCACCACGTGGGTCATCTGGAAGAACCGCAACAAGTTCAGATACGAGGGACACCAATTCTAGCTCACTCAAACAACTTATCCGGGAGGCTATCCGACAGACCTACAAAGTCAGCAGACAATACAAACATGGCCATGAATACTTCTGGCAGTCCGTGCTCTAATGTCTCTTTGCATGGAGCAGGTGGATGCCTTTTATTGACTTTCTTTTGTTTTACTTTTGTGCTTACTTGTAAAGGCTTCGGCATTTTGCGCCTTGATATGAATAAAATCGAAGGAAGGTTTTGATTTATATATATATATATATATATATATATATATATATATATATATATATATATATATATATATTGTCATGCCCTGTTCCGGAATATTCGGTACGGGTATGCGAAATACGTCCAGCCTCTGTTGCGGTATCGGTGGTATTATGTTGTCTAAACCTTAAAGTATATCTTTACAACAGTTTAAGCATATCATGATCATATACCTACTCAATCACAGTAATATCTAACTGAAAATAAAGAGCAAAATGAATAAATGTCGAATACAACCACCACAATCATCCAAGTACACAAGTCCAAGTGCAATTTATTACATACCAAAGATAGTACTTTTGGGGACAAACCTGGTCAAATGACTAGAATAAAAACAAAAGCAAACATATTGAACTATAAGTCTAGATCTCTCCTGGCTTGTAACTGCATTTGGATCTATATCACCTACCAAATCATCATGTGGTCCATAATATGTAGGGTAGAGATCCATATCTCCTAATATATCAACATATCCAGTCATGAAAAGGAGCATGTAATAATAATCATCAATAACAATAAAGACTATTTTAGGTTAATGTAATACCATTTTTGGTATGTGGTCGGCTAATGTAATACAACTCATTGATATGATGTCTGATACAAGAGGTGTATAACGGCTATCCATAATGAACAATATGGGATTGACCACATACCTACTTGGTATTCACCCTCCCAATATCTCACAATTTTTTACCAATATAATAAATAATACAAATCCATATACGTCTCTCTCGTGTCCTTATCATGTCGCAGTCTGTAAGCTAACTATATAAACAATAAAGATAACATTTATAGCGTATTGAGAACATAAAGTATAGTGTACATGTCTGAGGATTATTATAAGTCAACGTATTGGTTACGAACATGCTGATACAGAATATGACTAAGTGCCGATATGGGTCTGAGCCTATGTGGGACGCGAATGGGGCGTCCGTTCATGATAACTCAAGTGATAGGGCGCCGCACGGGAAGTCGGGGATCGACACCATTCTACCATGGGTATAAACGACATCCGAGCACACGGTCCGTCATGCAGCGTCGAGAAGAAATCATAAGGGCATCGTACACATAGAACGGGTGGTTGGGCGACATTGGCTGTCGTAGGCGTCGAAAGACGTCATAGCCATCTCGTGGAGCTCTAGAGCGCATAGAGTACGTGGGGTGTACGTACGGCACGATGATGACAAAACCAGTGCGGATAAGATCTGCATGAAAAGTCCGAAGTGAACTAACGACCGGCTAAAAATCATGTGCGGGGGGACACACGATTTAACTGAGCCTGCACGTGCTGGTAAAAATAGAAGAAAAAAAACCTATTAATAAGTTCAAATGCAAAAATGGATGCCATTGTTGAGTCCAGAAGATGACAAATAGGTAGAAAACATATAAAATAGTCCAAAAGCCGAAGAAGTAAAAAATTATCGTTTTCGGGATCGGGTGATGTCGAAAAGTGGGTCCACAAAATTCAAAAATGATGCCAAATTTGTCCAGGTAAGAGCCCAAATTCAACATATTTTATATGATTTTAGGGTAAAACGATGCCACGAATCTAACGGTGGGGTTGGATTCGGATTCCGAAAAGCAGAATGACAAAACATCATTTCAAAATTAAGAATTTTTAATTAAAATGTCCTGCGAACCCCCAACTTTGGGCGCAAGAACGATCTATCAAACGATCGAATTTGCAGTTCAAAATTAACATAAACAAAGAGGATTGTACTTGCTCTGGACTGAAGAAAAGAAAATATCAATCCAACGATTGGATCTATAGGAAAACATGTTCGAAGTTGTTGTGATGAAATAAATCAATTCTATCATCGAGAATACAATTTGAGCAGCTGACTTTAGAGTTAAAATTGAATGATCAAATAGTATTGATATACAGAGCGAAATTTTTGGGAGTGATAAAGAATCTTACCCAGAATACATAGGAGAAATTGGTTTGGAAAATGCTGGATCGAGGAGGAATGAACTCTAAAATCAAGCTCTTGAAGTTCTTCACTACAGGTCATTGAAACTCCATCTAATCATTCCTTTTCGTCATACATTTTGATTCATGAATTGATCACTAAACCAATTGAAACTTGACACAATAAAAGTTCAATATACCGTCTTCTCAAGGGACAATTGGCTCGAGAAAAGAAGACCAAAGAGTGAGCATTTGATTCACATAGTAATCTCGATAGTGATATGATCTTCGACCTTCACGACAAAAAAAATTAAAGAACAAATAATTGTGACTCAAAAAATTGTCGAAGACGATGACCAAAGTGTTTGTGGTTGCCTGGCACTATGAGGAGATCACGACGAGAACCTCTGCGAGTTTCTTAATCAGTCGGCCTCGAGGGATCAGCTCTCGTTCGAGCGCGCGAGGAGGCACAGTGCAACGACTAGCATGATCGGAGCCAATGGAAAGCCGATTGCCAAGGTGTAGCGATCCCTCTAATGTGACATCGACAACATCGCTGGAGTGGTTGCATCGTGATAGAGTTCGACAAAGAATGGCCACTATCAAAACATCGACCGCCAATCGATGAATGAATTCGAGAAATGAAGAACCTCGAAGATGGACGGAGCGCAGCAAAGGGTCGCTGGAGAAGACTGGAGATAAAGGAGGAAGAATTGAGATCCATAATTTGTGGATCTAGAAATGGAAGAGAACGGGAAGTTTATTTTAGAAGAATAATTATGTACATCTGAGAACAGTCTATTATATATGAAACAGTTCATATATTATACAACATTTATTTTATTTGCATAACATTTGACTATTTTGCAATTTTTACCCCTTTTAATTTTTTTTTGAATTTGAATTTCCCTACAAATAATTAGTTAGAACTAACTCTATAATTCTAGGCATTTAATTGATCCCCTTCTACAAACTTAGGGAAGTCTTTCTTCGAGATAAAGAAATGTTTTGAAAAATTTCTTTTCTTTTTCTTTCTAATTAATTTTGAATTTCAAATCTCTCTTTTTAAAACATAGTTAATTATTATTAACTCAATTTAGGCTAACTAGTTTCTTTTTAAAATGAGAAATATGAATATTATCTACTAACTAATCTAGGAATACTAACTAGAAGCTCGAAACATTCTTAAAATAAATTTTAAGATTGTCATTAACTTTGATTTAACTCTAAAAATTATTCTAGAAATTATTTAAAATTGAAATTTGAATTTATAGAGGTAACATACCTTAGTAAAATTGCCCTCAAAATTTAGAATATGCTCATGCACGAAAATAAATAAACGATAACTGAAATGATACCTTAAAGCTCAAACAAATATAGTTAACACTCATGCATCTCATCCTCGTACTCCCAGGTCGACTCTCCAGGATAATGATGCCTCCAAGCTACTCAGACAAGTGGTATAGTCTGATTTTTCTTCTTCTTCTTCTTCTTCTTCTTCTTCTTCTTCTTCTTCTTCTTCTTCTTCTTCTTCTTCTTCTTCTTCTTCCTCCTTTGGTCCAGAATCTCCACGGGATGCCCCTGATAAGTATGGCTGGGTCCGACCTCAATCTTAGAATGATCCAATACATGACTAGATCTGCAATATATCGTCTAAGTCGTGCCACGTGAAACATGTTATGCACACCATCCAATGTAGGCGGCAAAGAAAGACGATAGGCTACTACTCCAATCCTATAAATCTCGAGCTAAGTTTTTCGTCTCCTTCAAATCTAGTTATGTCATGTGTCGTGGATATCTTCAAGAACACAAAGTCTCCAACCTTGATCAAAATAAAACATAATAACAACATTATTCCACGAATATTTTTAAAATTACCTACAAATAATTCTTAGCTCAAACTCTAGCGGTCTTCGATGACTATCGGATCAATGCCTCTGTCTGTCCTGTGCCACACAAAGCATTTTCCTAAATTTTTTTCACTTTCTCAGTTGTATCCACCACTATTTCTAGTCCTAATAAAGCCCTCTCACCCATGTCATCTTAAGATAGCGAGGTATGCCATCTACGTTTATATAAAGCCTCAAAAGGAGACATCCAAATACTAGCATGATAATTGTTGTTATATAAAAACTCAAATAAGCGCAGATGATCCTCCGAAATCCAATGCACAAGTCCGAAGCATATCCTCGAGTGTCTAAATAATCTTCTCAGATTGGCTATCTATCTTAGGGTAATAGGCGGTACTAAACTTGAGTTGAGTGCCCAAACTAGCTTGTAAACTCCTCTAGAAATAAGATGTGAATCTGGTATCTCGATCGGAGACTATAGTCACTAGAACCCCATGCAACCTAATAATTTATCTCACATATAGCTCAGCTAGCTTTTTCGTAGACAATCCAACATTGAATGTCAAAAGATGTGTGAATTTAGTCAACCTATCTATAAGACCCAAATCTCATCCTTTCATCATAGAGTACGCGGAGTCCTTAGACGAAACCTATAGTAATATGTTATCACTTCCATTCTAGTATTGGTAGGGATTGAAGTAAACATTTCGGTCTCTGCCTCTTGACCTAGACCTACTGGTACAATAAACATCTAGAAATAAAGTGAGCCACTTATCTCTTTATTCCATACCACTAAACAGGATCCCTCGGATCCTTATGCATCTTAGTAGCTCCTGGATATACATAATATTGATGTCAATGATTCTCCTGCATAATTTCCTTTCGAAGGTCTCTACTAGGTACACATAGCCTATCTCAATGCCTCAATGAGCCATCCTAAAAAATAGTGAACTTGTCCAATAATCCTTCTTGCACCTAAGCTCTTATGTTCTGTATACTCTCATCTTGGAATTGAGTCTCTCAAATTATATCCTGATAACAAACCTAGAGGGGGTGAATATGATGAAAACAATAATTACCAATTAAAAACTCAGCAATGGTCAACTACTAAAAATAACAAGTACGTTAATAAATTAACAATCAAATAAATAAAAAAGATATTTATAAGAGCGCAAACAGAATGATGTATACTGGTCTCCTTTCGCGAAGGCATTGCAGTCCCGGATACTCTTGTCTGGTATTAATCAACTATTGTAAAATAGCAATTAAATCAAGATATTTAATTCGAGGAGCTCGTCGATTTCTTACAACCACAAGCTTTGGTACGAAGGGCTCGCCGACTTCAATACAACAAAATGAATCGTTCAACTTGGAAATCCAAGCTATTATAACTCTTGAACTTCTAATTGAGCTAGCAAATTGGCACTAGAAGTTGAGACTTGGATCTTGAAATTATGAAGGTTTAGAGCTCATAGTAGAAATCAAATAGCAAGTAAATTGGTGAATGATAGTCAGAAAGTTGGAGGCTATTTATAGATTTGTGAAAACCTTGCTGACCGAATTCGGTCTTACGAATATAAATATAGCAGTTGCCGAACGTTGGGGCGGTTTCCTTAAAATCTACATAGACAAGATCGAATTCGGTCTGAGTTTGGTCAAGACCAAATTCGGTCTAAATTATGTCAAAAACAAACAAAATGATTTTGGCTTATGTAAACCGAGGTCGGTTCAAATTCGAGAAAAAAAATCAACAGAACGCTTCTTGAACTTTTAACCGAGTTTGGTCTGAGTTTAGTTGCTTGGGGAATTTTGGTTTTCAATTTGTTTTTCCATAAATTTTTGGCTTGGGATATAGATTTGTCAAGGCATAGTTTTCCTAATGCCAATTGCTTTCCCAACTTACATAAATCCTATGATAGTAGAGAATAAAATTCAAATACATAAGAAACTGTAAAATAAGCAACATGAAGACCCTTGTTGATTCAGTATCTAGTAAAGTTATCATTGTCTTGAAATATAGCAGTCTTATCGTCACCATATATCCTGTCATAGTTTTATCATTATCAAAATCTAGATGGGATGTCCCAACAATCTCCTCCATTTTGATAATAGACAAACTATGGCTGATACTAAATTATCGATACATAGTATGCTAAAATTGTCGATACGCAATATGGTGCTGCCCCGTATACTTTGCTTTGGTTCGATACAACTGGTACAGCCCAGTACAACTATTCCCCCTTTATTACTTAATCAAAATGAGTAATAGGGCTCCCCCATAATCACATAGACATATAGACAAGGTGAGAGTGCACGAATATTATAAACAACCAGTAGTTTAGGCATAGAAGTAAACTAAGATAGAAGTAGATAATATAAAATTCATTACAAAATAAAAGAGTCTGAAATATCCAAATCATAGAACAATAATCAAAGATTCAAAATAAACCATAAGCAACTACTAAGCAACCAACTATTAAGCTTCATAAACTATTCCTACTAGCCAAGAAAACAAAGAAAACTACACTTCGTCGTCACTATCATCATCATCTTCATTAGCATTGAAGAGAGGAGGAGGATGGATGAGGTAATGAGCCTGTGGATCACCAAACCTTGGACCAACAATATCTGGATTGTACATATATGAGGTCGCAGCTCTAGGGTTTGTAGCCATCATGTGGTTGTAGTAATATAGATCTCTATAGAGTTACCAATTAGAAGAGTGCAAGCAAACATTTGACGACGAAGACCATGTATCTCATTCATGATAAAGTGATGATCTTTAGAGATATTTTGTGGAACAAAGGGATGTGGACAATCACTATTTAATGATGGAGGAGGAGGAGGTGGACTGATAGACTCACAGTGACGAGCTTTTCCCATATGTTTGGGATAAGAGTCGTGTGGACATCTATCCTCGAAAATGTCAAAAAAACTTAAGAATCTCTGCAATGTAACCACTATAAAGTAACACACAGGTATGTGAGCAACAAATCGCTAGCATGGTACAAATCATAGTAGTCGGCAGGTTAAATGATAGAGCAAAATACAAATGATACATACATAAAACCTCTTCAAAAGAGATTTTATCAAATCTACCAGCTTTTGGAAGAATGGTTGAGTAAATGATACGGTCGAGGTCATAGAAATGAGCATTGAAATGTCTGGCCATGGGTCGTGTCACGACCCGCACCCGCTTTCCGAGACAAAAGTACGTGAGCAAGCCAGCTACCTATTAAGCGGACTCCAGTCCCACTCGAATACGTATAAGCTGTCTAGACTATGGTAATATGTCTAATCATGGCAAGAAAAATCTATATCTCAATCCACAAGAATCATATAAAACAAGAATGAATAATTATGGGTCATGGTCTGCAGCCCACTAGCATATATGTTCGATTAGACTCCAAGAAATAATATGAGTCTATAAACGAGGCTAACAAGCAGAGTATATCATGATAAGGAATAAAGCACGAGAGGATAACAAAGTAATATCACTAACAATTACCTGAATCCTGCAGATATAATCAACTGCCATCAAGATCAGCTAACTAACTCCGTACAATCAGCTACATGAAGAGATCATCAGGTCCTCAGGAGACTAACAAGATACATAAAGTATGCCTACTAATATAACAGTAAATAACATGTATGAAGGATAAGAATAGTGCAAAAAATTAAAACATCTAAGAAACGACAAGTCATATTGAAATGTAATACTAGACTTGGCTAACAATCAATCGAATAACTCCTATAGCTTGTAGTACAATGCAAGATACTCCCAATCTATTATATGTTTCGATTGTAGTACAATGTAAGATACTCCCAATCGAGAATAGCCAATTCTAGTATCGATCTCCTTTTCTAAAGGAATACAAGGGTCAAGTAAAATCTTATAGACTATAGTATAATGCAAGATACTCTCAATCTATATTATATCTCAATTGTAGTGCAATACAAGATACTCCCAATCGAGAATAGTCAAGTCAGGTCAGGTCATACTCAAGACAAGTCCAAATCGATCAATATTAGGTCAAGTTAAGAAAATAAGGTGTAGAACTGACAACTCTATTATGAGACACGATAAACACGAAGAAAACCAATAGACAAGCAAAAGAAATGAATAATATCCTATACGTGTATGTAAATCTAGAAAACAAGTAAAGCAGTCGATGACAAACCAATCACAATATGAGAAGCACGTAACCATGTGGAAATAAATACAATAGGAAAGGAAACATGAAAATACTGTATAAGTTCGGCAAGGTATACTTGTCTGGTGGCAGCACGTAGAACCAACACAATCCAGTCAATCGATGAGCCACAAAAGTCAACTATCACAACAGTCTCTCGGGGCTGAAACAGATATTACCAACATGTTCAGAATAGTCAAATTAGATAGGATAGTCTATCCATAAGTCCAATTCTAGACATATGGGCAAAACGGTCATTTTGGGTCAAAACGATGTCCGCCGTTGGACCTACTTTGCACCGAAAAGCGTGCTAATATCTACAATTTCTAAAGTCATCAAACTATATATCTACGGGTCTAGTTTTTCGATACGAACCCAACAGTATGTCCAAAATTGGATTTCGACGGACCGTGCATAAAATTGTCTGTTGGATCGGGTCACGGGCCCACCAAAGTAGCGATCCGACCGACCTTCTCAGAATCGGATAAAACTTGGCATACAGGACTAGAAAAATAATACGGTCCTATTGGCGCAAGTTTCGTCTCGAGATGATAAATATGCACGAAGTAATTGGCTAGTTTGCAAATAGGCCGATACGGTAAATTTTGACGGATACGCATCAAATTCGTCGCGCACACGCAACCAATTCGAATTCCGTCAAAGTCCACACGTCCATGAAGTTGATAGGCAGCTTTCGATGCTTTCGATTTGTGACCACATCACCCAGTTTGTAGGGACGCACGGCGTATCGGGATGATTTTCCAAATTTTCAGTTTTCGAAAACTAGGTTTTTCCTGAACTTTGGATTTGAAAATAATTGCATATAGTAGATGAAAAATTAAAATACGAGAAAGGTTTTGAAGATCTACATGTGGTCTAAAACTTTGTTTAGGTAGAATTTCTAAATTGGTACTAGATCGATTGGAATCGATCTTCCAATATAGGTACTTAGCATTCCTATACCCTATTTTTAATAGCAGTTTTCGTCGATTTCTTTATCAATTTTCTCAGTCGAATCCTCGATGAATCTCGAATCCAGTTACTGGGACTCCTAGAGGGATACATATGCTTTCCAAAATAATTTTTGAATCTTAAAACGACTATGTATGGGTGGAGAAATTTACCCATGAAGTTGGCTTGGCCGACTGTACTGCTGCTGCTGTTGATCCTCTGCTTTTGCCGCGGCTGCTATTTTTTGGTGTACGTGCACGTTTTTCGGCGATGGGCGACCGACGACGGTGGCCCTCGGCGGCGCGTGGTCGTGCTGGCTGTCCAGGGGTGTGGGTGCGACGACTTTAGTGTTAGGGTTTAAGTTTCACGAAGGGTACTTCTCTCGGTTATATACGAGATTCATAGGAGGGTCGGGTTTCTGGGTTCCCATCTCGGGTTGGGGGGGAGTTGTTCTGTGTGGTTTCCTTTATTTTATTTCTTTTCTTTTCTAAACTAATACTTATCTAGATTTATATGTATATATATTCCTGTATAGATATATGTATATACACATTTGTTGCGATATATATACATATACTCAAGTAGGAAAATCATAATAAACTTATAAAATTTTGAAAATATATCTAAATAATAATAGTTTCTAAAACTATTTAATAACAATCTCTTGGACAACATTTCCTATATTGTAACAATTTCTACTAATCTTATTTTTAATATTAGCAAAACTCACTAATTAAATACAAGCTAGTAATAGTTACGAAATACAGTAACATTAAAATAATAATAATAATATAATAATAAATTTCTTTATAAATATATTATTTTGTATATACTCATTAATTAGAGAATAGTATATAGGATAGCACTATTCTAGGAAAGCTTTTCAACAAAATAACAAATGACATTTATATATACATAACAACTATTTATCAAATATACTTACCAGATCACTAAAATAAACTACCATTAAAAATATACCACATACATCTACATAAACGTTTTTGGGCGTACCACGTGACTACGCGGGCCTAGGTTTGGTTTGGGTCCAGTTTGGGCTAAATTGGTACAACGGGTCCCATAGAAGTCATAATTTAATAAATAAATAATTAAATCATCTGTGGGGTTTAAGTCGCAACTTAGCTTGGTTTTCCTAGTTTTGACACAATTTTGGCTCAGCCATCCCTACTATGGCTAATACACTAGTTAAGGCACACAACTACACCACCCGTGCCATGATTTCTAGTTACCTTGTACTCCAAATCTCAACCATGACTAAAATCATCTATCGTAATAACTATTTAATTAAAATATTTATAAAATTCCAAAAATTCCCATTTTAATTCAAATAAATAATAATAATAAATATTTTCAAAAATATCGAGAAGAGGGGTTACAGGTCGGTCAGGACGATTTGGAACATAGATATCATTAAGGATAGTTTCCCTAGTCATATCATTGGGATAGCCAATGTAGTGACTATCATGCAGATGTTCTCCATTGGCGAGAATTCCTAGGATTTTACCTAAGATGACAACACTGAACTAAATTTTAATGCCAATTACCAGAGCAGTAACACCATCAGAAGCATTCGAAGATAGTACAATAGAACAATCAAATCATTGATGTAAATTGGGTCGGATACATTAACCAATCCTCCCTAATATGAAGTATCAAATAATTCACGATAGTCAAGAAATACAATGAAACTAGCTGAAACTAACAAGATGACTAACAACAATATTACGAGTGCAAAAACTATTGTACCAGATATTTTCCATAGCCAAAGAACGAAAATAGATACGATCAAATATATTCCCTTCAAGCCTTGGGGGGGCTAAAGGGTGGAACTTCATCGGGTGGATTAAAGGATGATGCACGGCCACCGTGATCAAGGGTTATTTTAGTCCTCTTTTCACCTCCATTCTTAGGAGCCATTGGAAATAAAAAGGAGATGATTGAGAAAAATTATTGTCACTTCCCGATTCCGTAGAATCGATAGTCGTCCCCCGGGTGTTATGTCATCGAGCCTAAGTTGCTCACACAAGACACGATCGTAAAGTTATCTAAAACACAACACAGAGTATGCAGAGATATTGAACAACACACTTGCACAAAAGAAAGGCTTTCTTTATTGATAATGAACAACATTTACATAAATTCAATGAAGAGAGTTTCCACACGGGCTTACAAACATGACGCAAAATGAGATAGTCATTCCATACATTATATCCCTTTACTCAAAACAAAACATATAAACAACTTTCACTATGGCTTGATTTATACAACTAGAGCGGGGTCTTTAAAATGGATGAACAAGCCTTTGCACTCAACCGAGGCTTCAAAATGTGCTAGCACCGCCTCTAGTTCCGCGACACGCCCCCTGGTTCACATCACCTGTGGAGACAAGAGTCAGTACATTGTCGTGTACTAGTGAGTGATTAATTAAATCCCACGATCTCAGTTGTTATAGAAATTATGTGAGCATGCAATTTTAAGTGTTCTTTCTAAGCATCATAATCAATTTCATGTGATCATTTGATATGGCATAACAAATATAAACAATGTTGAATCTTACCCACGATAAAGTCTTCGCCCCAGTATAAAACTTACCATGCTCTTTCCAGTCAACCAGATATCATTAGCTAAAATAGTGTGTACATATGAAGGTCACTGGCATGACAAGCTATCCTGAACTATAACTTGGTTTAGACGAGAATCCACTCAACACGGGTAGCGAGCCATGCTGAAAGTTTCTGAATTACCCGTGCCAGTATCTGGCACAGCTATCCAGGTTCCTCCTAGGCTGAATCGGTTCCGTGGCCCTGGGATACCATTCGGGAAACAAATCCATTGTCTACAAGTTGTCCATAATCATGCGAGAATGAAGTTAATTACTCAAGCATGGTCTATGAAATGATAAGAAACTTTACATCATCAGTGTTCTACTATTATTTAAGCAATCAATAGAATGTACCATATTTTTGTTGCAACATTTATTTATCGATTCAAACTCTACTTCAACACAGCTTTATAGCAGGCCTATCATAAGTAAACATGTAGCATTCTATGATTTACAGTTATATAGCAAACATATTACAAGTAAGCATGTGACAATGTTAAGATTTGCATTTCTAAGGAAACAAACATGCAATATTGAGTATTCTCTTCTATATATACCATTTTAGGTTATCAGTATCATTGATTGACTGGAGAGTAAGAGGGTTAAATGGAGAAGGTTTAAGCCACTCACCATTGGAGAATTCGACGAGAGGAGGTCTACTACACTATGTGTCGCCTACGTGATCACCTAAAATCGTATTGACAAAGGATCAATATTTTTCCCTTTCTCTCATAATTTGATATGAAATAAGAAGTTCAAAGAACGCAAGCAATGAAGTCCATCAAAAACATTCACGAAAACTCATTAATAAAAACTAATGCGAAAGGCGCAAGTGTGCCATAAAAAATATCACGTCCCGATCCCGGAGGATCGAAAACTAGCCACTGGGCGTGATGCCGTACAAGTCTAGATTGCACTTGTACAAGGTAAAACCATTACAGTTCCTGGTATTTCTCAAAAGACAACGATAACACAGCAAAACCAAGCAGATAAATTGAAGTCATAACAAGATATGAAGAAATGTATCTCTTTATTGATAATTGTAATAGATTACAAGACTTGCAGCTGAATACAGAGTTTACAACAGATTGCAAGACACTTGAATAGCCAACTGAGTATATATTTTCCATTTAGGCTTTACAACCGAACATGCCAACTTTTGCTTAGAATCTCACTGGTTCATCTGAGTTACACTGTTCTATACATTATGTCCCGTATAGTAGAAGACATCGTCTTGTAAGAAGAGCTTCTGTACACCCATCTGATTCATCGATACCAAGCATTGATCAAACGATTTCTTCCATGCACGAGCACCTGAAATATTGCCCCACAACATGAGTCTGTATATCATCAATGTACTGGCGAGCGGTGCTAGTCCAACTCACCTAAGAAGACAACACTAAGTAATCATGCATGTTATAGAACATTATTAAAAGTGGTCTTTCTCGTTGCCTTAGGGTCAATTAGCAGTTCATATCTGACAGAAGTAAAACATGCATCTTATATATAGCCAGCATAATATAAAACAATATGATATTATCCTTTGGTGATTCTTATCTACGGTTGTATAGCATCCCTGTACATTTATAATGCTTACTCGGCCTACACAAGACATTGTTAGGAACAATATCATATTATCATAATTATCACCATTCAAGTGATTCTTACCAACAGCCGACATCCTTCCCAATAATTGAGTAATAACTTACTCTTCCTACATAAGACATCATTAGCACTGGACCTATCTATATGAAGGTCACTGGCGACATGCTATCTTGGACCGTATTCCTGGTATAACGGTATCCCTTGCAGTGCAGGTAGCTAGCCCCATTGAAGTGTAGAAACGAAATCGTAAAGCACAATACTCTAGAGGGGGGGTGAATAGAGTTGGCAGCGGAATAATGCTAATTAAAAAATGTTAGCAGCAAGATCACAGAATAATAATCACAACTAAATAATGTAAAGGGAGAGATAAGAAAGCAAACGCAAAGACAACGATGTATACTGGTTTCCCTCCGTTGAGGACTAATCCAGTCGGTAGAACTCTTGCTACCAGTTGAATCCACTATTGGCAAAACCGCAAGTTTTCTTACGAAGTCCTTGCAACTTCTACAACGCGAGCTTTGATACGAAGAACTCGTTCAACTTCAATTGTGAAGAGGTATTCTTCTATCAAGCCTTCTGATTACAATCACTCTGAAACTTCTAGACCGCACAGCACTGATAAATCGACTAGAGGATTATAATTGGCTTGGGATCTGAAAATTAAAGCTCGAGAAAAACTCTTTGGAAGACTGAAAGCTTTAAGTAGAGAGAAGATTGAAAGTGAATGAGTGAGTTAAAATGATCAAAATCCTTCTCTATTTATAGGAGTTCCAAAGACAGAATTCTGGCAGAATTCGGACAGAACTCGATGAGAAAATCTCGGTCAAATCCGCAACTGCAGGAGGACCAAGTTCCAAGGAATTCAAAAACAAAACGGCCACTAACCGAACTCTGGCCGAACTCTGGCCGATTTCTGTCAGGGTTATGTTAGGGTTTTTAAAATTAGTTTTTAGGGAATTTTGAAAACCTTTTTGGAGCTTTTGTAAATACGAATGTTTTTCAAAACTAAGGACATTTTAAAAACATTCTGAAATCATTTTGGAATAGCCTATTTGCCAGTACGACTCGGTGTACAATGTATTTCTAGACTCAATAAAATAAAAGATTACATTGCTCAAAGAAATACATACTCGAACAGGCAAACAACGCTTCGGTCTTGAACTGAGTCGATAGCCATTCTTGAGTATGTCCAAGAGTCCGAGATATCCTGACTAGCTCCATATATCGAGACAGAGTTTGATCAATTATTAAAGTCAGTTTGACCATATGACCAATGGGCCAACAATCTCCCCCATTTTGATAATTGACAAACTATGAATGATATAACATCTTTTGATATAAGATATCACAAAAAATTGTTCAACATTGTTCAAAATTGTTCAATCCCTGTATTATGCTCAAAACAAAATGTTAGATCCTTTTTCTCCCCCGTTGTCACTTAGCAAAATAATTGCAAAAGAGAAAGCTCCCCCGCAATCAATGTATAAGTAACAAACAGTGAAGAAACACATAAAAAAATTATGACAGATGGTAGAAACAGTAAAAAAAACATCACAGGCATGTATTTGTCTCAGGTAGTTTATAATATAGAAGTAGATAAAGATGCTATAAATAAATAAATAAACTGATGTGAAAGATAAACTACGCATCCCATAAAGATAAAAGGATATTCAAGAGACATCAAGAAATATCCAGTACAAGTCCTCAAAAGAAATGAACATAAAAACTAGAAAAAAAGAAACTTGGAATGTCGGAGCATTTCCAAGTGTACAGTAGACAATAGCTAAGTCTCAAAATCAGCTAATATATCATTATCACATCTCTTCCTCCTCATCATCATCATTAGCATGACCGACATGTCTAGAAGGACCAGCTCCAGAAGTACCAGCACCAGAAGGGTGAGGAGGGGCGCCAGTGTAAAACTCACCGACAAAGTCTCGAGTAGGGGCACGATCAGAATGATACCAATCATATGCGTTACCGGGCTGAAAGTAGACATGAACAGCCTCATCCTCACAGCGGTAACCAGAAAAGGCTGGATCTCTAGGAATAGAACCGGCAGAATGTCCAGTCTGAGCAAATCGGAGATCAGCTAGAGAATTTGCTATCGCCTGATAACGAGTGACATCGTGGAACTCACGTTCGCGGGCCATATCCGTCATCGAGACGTGCAAATCAGAAAGATGCTGGTGTATGCCTTCAAAGGTCATGGCATACTACTGAGTAGGTGGAGGAGGTGGAGCAGTAGGAGAAGCAGCAGTCATACTACGACGAGATAGCTTAAAAAACTTGGGCTCAGGGTCTTGAGTACAAGTTGACAGATCAATATCAAAACGCTGGAAGATGCGTGGAAGAATCATCGCATTAGAGAGATTTCTATCTCTTGCACGGCAACGTCCCATCATCTGGATAATAGTCTTAGGGGCAGAAAAAGGAATCCCCTTAAGAATATGATACATAGCAGACAGCTCAAGTGATGTGACATCATCCTTTGAAGTAGACTTCGGAAGGAGAGTGGAGTAGATGATGCGATGCAATTCATAACTAAACAAGTTCAAGTTATTTGCCTTAAACTTTCCAGAGCGAACTCGATCAGGGGCACAGAGTTCAACTTTGAAACTAGCAAGTGTCGTGCCGTTGGGGAAATCAAATTCAGTGATATCATCAAGCGGTGCACCCTCGTTAGGAATACCAAGGATTTTCGCTAAGAGGATATCATTGAACTTGATATCTAGTCCGCCAACACGAGTACTTACGTCAAACGTGTTTAGTACGATATTGTAATAGAAAAGTCTAATGGCATTAGTAGCTACCGAAAAACAAAGTTTAACAACGTATTGTAACCCTAATGCCTCAAAATAAGGGCGATGTTCTGGAAACACAGTCCATTTGATAGGAGCGCCTGTGCATATGGATCTCATAGAGAAGTCTCCATACCACATAAGGGCTTGATCTAGGGTTTGAAAATAAAACCCATCGAACGCGCCATCGCTAGATTGAACTGGCGAAAAGAAGGAATCCGTGGGTAGATTTGAAGATGATCCTTCCTCACTAGGATTGGTCGTCTTCTTCCTCTTGAAGGGGTTGAATCCCTTAGGTGGCATTGTGCAAATAAAGTAAATATGCACGAAATTGAAAGGAGAAGAGATACGGAGTTATACCTCCCGAGATTCAAGTATGTTGTAGAGGACAACGATCTTCACACGAATCCAAAATTTGGATGGATTTTACCACGTAGATAGGGAGTAACGGAGTGATGAAGAACTAGGGTTTGAGAGCTTTCGCGCGGCTGCTGTTGCTGTGAAGGTAGTTTTAGAAGCAATGAAGAAGAAAGGCTCTCGGGTTCTGGTTATATAACCAGATACCACTAACCGAACTCGGGCCGAATTCGGTCCGAATTCTGGCCGAATTCGCCTAGGGTTCTGTTAGTTGGTTTCTGCCACTTTCTTTTTCATTGACTCATTTCAAAAATTTAATTCAAAGATTAGTAATTTCAACCTTCAATTAATATAATTAATATTATTTTATAGATTAAATTTCGTTACTTAGCGACTGTCTCAGATTAGCTGTAGGAGTACTGTCCCAGCTGGCGGAGGTTCACCGAGGAACTCTTAAATACCGCTTCGCTTCAACCGTAGTTGTGGTGACAGACAGACCCTTTATTGGCTTGTCTCTAACACAGTTTTTGCGTATGAAATATAATCATAAAACAAAATTAATTAACATTATTGACGTCCAAAATTCCTAATTCTCGACGTAAATAATTGAAACGATCTTCTGCTAGAGGTTTTATGAAGATGTCAGCTAATTGATTCTCAGTGTCTATGTATACAAGGTCAATATCTCCATTCTGATTATGATCTCTAAGAAAATGATGTCGGATATCGATATACTTAGTACGAGAGTGACATACTGGATTCTTAGTCAAATTAATTGTGCTCGTGTTGTCACAGAAAATGGGAATGTGTGTGAAAAGTAAATCATAGTCTTCTATGGTTTGTTTCATCCACAAAATCTGAGCACAACAACGTCCTGCGGCGATATACTCAGCCTCTGTTGTTGATAGGGCTATAGAATTTTGCTTTTTACTAAACCATGAGACTAAAGCCTTGTCTAAGAAATGACATGTACCGCTGGTACTTTTTCTATCAACTTTGCATCCAGCAAAACTACATCCGAGTAACCAATAAGGTCAAAAGACTTGGTTTTGGGATACCATAAGCCAACAGAAGAAGTGCCCTTAAGGTATCGAAAGATACGCTTAACTGCGCACAGATGTGATTCCTTTGGATTAGCTTGAAAACGTGCACACAGGCAAATACTAAACATAATATCTGGACGACTAGCAGTTAAATAAAGTAAGCTACCGATCATACCTCGATACTTACGTGTGTCGACCGACTTGCCTTGTTCATCAATATCAAGCTTTGTTGAAGTTGCCATCGGAGTGCCAATAGGTTTGACATTGTCCAGATCAAACTTCTTTAGCAAATCTTTTGTGTACTTGGCTTGATTTATGAATGTCCCATTGTCAGTTTGTTTGATTTGCAGTCCGAGAAAGAATTTCAGCTCTCCCATCATGCTCATCTCAAACTCATTCTGCATACACTTAGAGAATTCTTGACAAAGAGATTCATCAGTAGATCTAAATATAATATCATCAACATAGACTTGTATTAAGAGAAGCTTGCCATTAAAAGACTTAATAAAAAGTGTAGTGCCAACCTTACCTTTTGAAAAACCGTTGTCAAGTAGGAAAGAGCTTAGACGATCATACCAAGCACGAGGGGCTTGTTTTAAACCGTACAAAGCTTTCTTCAACTTGAAAACATGATCAGGGTTTTTAAAATCTGCGAAACCTGGAGGTTGTGCTACAAAAACTTCTTCTTTTATAAAACCATTTAAAAATGCACTCTTGACATCCATTTGAAATAATTTGAAATTATGAAAACATGCGAATGCACATAACATGCGAATGGATTCTAATCTCGCAACTGGGGCATAAGTCTCATCGTAGTCGATACCTTCTTCCTGATTGTATCCTTGAGCTACGAGTCGAGCCTTATTACTGTTGGCCCATTCCATGGTCACACCCGATTTCGATAATCAACATACACTTAAGTCAATACACAAAATATAGAAAATGCTGCTAATCATTTCAGGATACATGAAATCAAATTCAACGGACGATGTACTGCATCAAACAAAGCGTCAACATCATCAAATCTTCAGAAGACTCATTTCTCATTTTATTCTGTATTTATATTTTATTGAGTCTAGGATTTATTTTGTAAAATCAGTTTTGGTAATACTGGCTTAGGGTTAAAACTGTCCACATTCCAAAGGCCTACCTATTTACCATTCGTATTTCATTTACAAAATATTTCAAAAACATATTTTGAAAATAGCCTTTACAAATGATTTTACAAATAACCAAAAACATATTTTGAAAACTGTTTTTACAAATGATTTTCAAATATCTCCTGACAGAACTCGTAACCGAGTTCGGCCCGAGTTCGGTTCGAACTCTGACCGAGTTCGGTCAAAAATGATTCAAACTTTTGTTGCCTCCAAATCAGCGAGCAACGTCTCTTTGCAAGATATTTGCATCCGAACTCTGCCCGAACTCTGCCCGAGTTCGGTTCGAGAAAACACCTATAAATAGAGAAGAACTTTTCATTTCAATTCATTCATTCTTCATTCTCTCTTCTCTACTACTCAAGTATTTTCAAACGATCTAAGACTTTCAAATCATACCTATACATCTCTTAGCCAAAAGCCAGTACTATCAGAGTTGATTTAGAATCTTTTGGTGTTTCAAGAGTTGTAAAGAGGTCGTTCCAAGTTCAACAACTTTTCCTGTTGTGGAGCTGGTCGTGCGCTCGTCACCAAGCACGGTGTGTGTTGTGGAGCTGGTCGTGCGCTCGTCATCAAGCACGGTGTTGTAAGAGACTGCAAGCTCTCAGTTAAAGCTTGTGCCATAGTAGATTAACATCGAGCAAGAGTACTCGAAACTGGATTAGTCCTCTCAGAGGGATACCAGTATATATCGCTGTGTCACTGAGTTTGAATTCTTTATCTTTATTTACTGTCTCTTATATCTCTGCCATAGTTTAATTTTTAATTGGTGATTATTTTCTGCTGCACACTCACACTCTATTTACCCCCCCTCTAGAGGTGCTCAACGGTCCTACAATTGGTATCAGAGCAGGTTATATTCTTATATAATATACCTTAGAGAGTATATATATATGGCAGCCGTGAAATCTATATTCAACGGTGAAGGGCAATCCACAAATAGACCTCCCCTATTTGATGGAACAAATTATACCTACTGGAAAACACGAATGACTTTCTTTCTAAAGTCTCTCGACTTTGATCTTTGGTCAATAGTCATTGATGGTTATAAGAAACCAGCACCAACAGTGGTTGAAGGCCAGCTGGTAGAAAAGACCCATGATAAGTACACTGAAGCTGAAAAGGCTAAAGCTAGCTTAGATGCTCGTGCCATCAATGCACTATTCTGTGCAATTGACAAAACCGAGTTCAACAGAGTTTTAATCTGTAAGACGTCTCACAAAATTTGGAAACTCCTTGAGGTAACCCATGAAGGGACTTCCCAAGTGAAGGAATCCAAAATTAGTAGACTGACATAGGAGTATGAATCTTTTAAGATAAAACCTGATGAGTCAATTACACAGATGTTTACTCGTTTCCTTGATATAACTAATCCTTTACAATCTCTTGGTAATGATTACAGCAATCACGAGAAAAGTGTTACGGGCTCTAACAAAGAACTGGAATCCAAAAGCCACAGCAATCATTGAAGGAAACGATCTCACCACTATGACTCTGAAAACGCTGATGGGCAAACTCATGACCCATGAACTCGACTTGCAAGATTTTAAAGAAGCAACACCAAAGGAGAAATCTATTGCCTTCAAAGCTCAAGCAAAAAAATCAACATACAACGATTCCGATGAAGAATCGTCAAGTGGTGATGAACTAGCCCTACTTGTGAAGAACTTCAAGAAATATCTAAAGTTCACAAGCAGAAAGAAGAAAGATATCCAAGAAAGCAACGAAGATGAAACTATATGCTTTGGATGCAAGAAGTCAGGGCATATGAAAAAGGACTGTCCAACCACCAAGAAAAGCAGTCCATACGATAGATCAAGATCAAGCAGAAAAGCAATATCTGGTCGAAAGTATGCCAACACAAGCATCTGGCACGAAAGCGATGCCAGTGATACAGAAGAAGAAGGCCGACCCTGCGGCAATGCAAATGTTTGTCTCATGGCATTTGATAAGGTATCATCTAACCCTTTGTTTGATGATTTTACTTTCGATGAATTAGAGAATGCCTTTAGCGAACTACTTGAAGATCACAAAACTGTGCTCGACAAGTATAAGCAATATCGAAAAGAGATTAAGGCACACACAACCGAGATAGCTAGACTGTCCAATCTGATTGAAGATATTAAAGAGACATCTACTACCGGTAACACGGAAGAGATAGCCAAACTCAAGGTAGACTATCATGAGGCTATACTCAATATTGAAAAGAAAGAAAGGGACTATGTCAAAGTACAAAAGCTTTTTGACATAGAGAAGAAGATGCACTTAGTAACTGAACAAAGACTCCTAGATATGACTGCTAGATACGAAGAGTCTATTACGATTTCTAAAAAGTTAGAAATCAAGTTAGGCAAACAGGCAATATCTGTGACACAGCCTAAGATTAGTCCTAATGCTAAGCATACACCTAAAAGGACTAAACACAAGAAAGCACAGAAGAAACACGAACATCATCATGCTTTTACTTATAGGTTCTCTAAACAAAACAAGCTTGCAAACACAGTTTCTACCACTAAACTGACTTGCACATATTGTGGTACGTACGAACATATATCACAATATTGTCTTGTAAGAAAGCTTGTTGACAACCATACTTTAGTCTGGAGACCTAAAGCTAATCAGAGTGGACCCTTCAGAAAATGGGTACCAAAGGATTCATCTACTTGTCTTGTAGGTGGACCCTCAACCCTCTCATGCTAGAAGCAAATGGATCCTCGATAGCGGATGTTCGCGACACATGACTGGTAATGCATCTTTATTCGCTACGCTATCGATGAAGAAAGAAGGATACGTCTCCTTCGGAAATAACTTGAGAGGTGATATAATAGGTAATGGTACTGTAGGTATTTCTTCTTATCCAATAATAAAGGATGTTTGTCTAGTAACTGAATTAAAACATAACCTATTGAGCATAAGTCATTTGGCAGATAATGGTTATGGTATCAATTTTGTGAAAGATAATTGTACCATATATGATATGTCATCTGGTGATCCCGTACATAAAGGGATTAGAGAAGACAACATTTATGTTTTCTTTTTGGAGAATACTAATAATGCAGGAAGGTGCCTAGTAGCCAATCAAGATGAAAGCTGGCTATGGCACATGAGACTAGGACATGCAAACATGGATACTATCTCACGTCTAAATACAAAGAAGTAGGTAAGAGTACTCCCTGAAATTCCATTCAAGAGAGATATGGTATGTGCTGACTGCGAAAAGAACAAAGCACATAGGTCTACTTTTAAATCCATCAACGCTGTAAGTACTTCGAGACCTTTACAATTAATTCATATGGATTTATTTGGTCATAGTAGAGTCGCTAAGCTTGGCGGTAAGCTCTACGCTTTTGTTATTGTTGATGATTTCTCTCGATTTACTTGGGTTTATTTCTTATCAAACAAAAGTGATGCAATTTTTGAATTTCAGATATTTTGCAAAAAGGTACAAAACGAAAAAGGCTTCATGATTACTCGTATCCAAAGTGATCATGGTGGCGAATTTAAAAATTCTGATTTCAAAAAGTTTTGTGATGATAGTGGATATTACCACGAATTTTCTTGTCCTAGAACTCCCCAACAAAATGGTGTTATGGAGTGAAAGAATCGTACTCTAAGCGAAATGGCTAGAGTCATGCTGAATCAGTATAATCTTCCTAAATATTTTTGGGCAGAAACTGTTAGTACAGCCTGTCATGTTTTAAATAGGGTATTAATTCGACAAATCTCGAAGAAAACACCATATGAGCTTTGGTTTGGAAGAATTCCAAACATTTCTTATTTCAAAGTTTTTGGTTGTCGCTTTTTTATCCTGAACACCAAGGATAACTTGGGAAAGTTTGACTCCAAAGCAGATGACGGGATATTTCTCGGATATGCTGCTAAGAGTAAGGGATATAGAATTTTCAATAAAAGATCTATGATTGTTGAAGAGACTATTAATGTTACCTTTGATGAGTTAAATAGTCACAGATCTAGCGACAGTGATGATGAAGATACACATACAAAGACTAAGAAGAGTTCTGAGAAAGATCTGACCTAAGAGGCAAGGACTAATAAAAGTTCCGAAGATGCAGGAACTGAGAAGAGACTTGTGAAAGATATGGCCCAAAGATTTGAATCATTGAGATTCAAGCCAGATCATCCAGAAACTCTCATTATAGGTGATGTATCCAAAGGTGTAAGTACACGTTCATCTCTTAAAGATTCTGAATTAGCAGCAAATGTAGCATTTATTTCAAAAATAGAACCTAAGAATATAGATGATGCTTTTACTGATGAGTTTTGGATTTCTGCCATGCAAGAGGAACTTAATCAATTTGAGAGAAACCAAGTTTGGGAACTTGTTCCTAAACCAATTGGTCAATCTATAATTGGTACCAAATGGGTGTTCCGAAATAAACTCAGTGAAGATGGACAAGTTCTACACAACAAAGCACGTCTAGTGGCACAAGGTTATAATCAAGAAGAAGGAATTGATTATGATGAGACCTATGCTCATGTTGCTAGACTAGAAGCCATCCGTATGTTTTGTGCATTTGCATATTTTAATAATTTTAAACTTTTTCAAATGGACGTGAAAAGCGCATTTTTAAATGGATTTTTGAAAGAAGAGGTTTTTGTGAAACAACCCCCTGGTTTTGATGATTTTCAAAAACTTGATCACGTCTTCAAGCTTAAGAAAGCACTTTATGGACTCAAACAAGCACCTCGTGCTTGGTATGAACGCCTAAGCGCCTTCTTACTTGAGAATGAATTTTCGAAAGGAAAGATTGATACTACTTTATTTATTAAATCCATGAATGATGATATTCTTCTAGTGCAAATTTATGTAGATGACATTATATTTGGTTCTACTAATGAAAAACTCTGTCAAGATTTTGCCAAGTATATGCAGAGTGAATTTGAGATGAGTATGATGGGAGAGCTAAACTTCTTCTTAGGACTTCAAATCAAACAGCACTCGAATGGAACATTCATCAACCAAGCTAAATACACGAAGGATATACTGAAAAAGTACGACTTCGAGAATGTAAAGCCAATCGGGACGCCTATGGCTACATCTACAAAGCTTGATGCTGATGAAAGTGGCAAACCTGTCGATCAGCATAAGTATCGAGGTATGATTGGTAGTTTATTATACTTAACTGATAGTCGTCCTGATATTATGTTTAGCGTTTGCATTTGTGCACGTTATCAGGCAAACCCTAAGGAATCACATCTTAGTGCCGTTAAGCGTATCTTCCGATACCTTAAAGGAACTTCTACAGTCGGCTTATGGTATCCCAAAACCAAATCCTTTGACCTTATAGGTTACTCGGATGCGGATTTTACTGGATGCAAAGTGGACCGTAAAAGTACCAGTGGCACATGTCATTTCTTAGGAAAGGCCTTAGTCTCTTGGTTTAGCAAGAAACAAAATTCAGTAGCATTATCAACAACTAAGGCTGAGTATATCGCAGCAGGACGTTGTTGTGCTCAGATTTTGTGGATGAAGCAAACCTTAGAGGACTACAATCTGCACTACACTAATGTTCCTATTTATTGTGACAACACTAGTGCTATAAATCTGACTAAGAACCCTATTTGTCATTCACGCACAAAGCACATATAAATTAGACATCATTTCCTTCATGATCATCAACAACACGGGAATATCTGCCTAGAATTTATTGACACTGATCATCAACTAGCATATATATTCACTAAACCATTGGCTGAAGTCCGTTTTAATATTTTGAGGCGTGAGCTCGGCATTCTTGAATTCTCAGACTCATAATGTATATGGTAATTAAAATTGAATTTATGACTTGATACTTTATTATTTATTTAACGAAAATTGTTTTTGGGTACAAACTTAAAAAGGGTATGTCTGTCACCACGGCTACGGTCGAAGCGAAACGGTATTTAAGAGTTCCCCGGTGAACCTCCGTTAGCTGGGACAACCCCTACAGTTAACCCAAAAATATCAGTCGTTATTTAATATTACAGTCAAAGTTATTAAATTCTACTTTTAAACCTACCAAAATGCATTGACTGTCTCGGGAATGCAAGTGGCCGAACTCGGCCCAAACTCTGACCGAGTTCGGACCGAGTTCGGTTGGCGCTGTATTAATTCCAGAACCGAACACCCGGCCCTAGTGCCTATAAAACCCATCTTTTCTTCCACTTTCTCCATACAACAACTCGTGGAAATTACTCCTCTCTTCCTAGAAGCTTCTCATCCTCCATCCTAGCAAGGTTCCGAAGAGATCTAGTGGGCGATCATCTTGTTCCTCTTTCCTTTTTCTTCAAAAAGGTACTTTCTCTCTATTTTCTCATGGCCTCCAAGCGTCATAGAGGAACCACTTCCCAAGGTGCCTCATCTTCTTCTGAATACACCCCTGCTAGTCTATTCAGTCCAGCACGACCTAGAGATCCCGATGAATATGACTCTACTTTGTTCCCGGACAAAGATTTTTCGGATCTCTGGTTCGACTCTTTTTCTGGTCGTCGTATTTGTACTGGAGCTTTTGTAAATTTTACTACTTTCTTTGAGTACGCTCCAACTTTTGACCAACTTGGGTACCGAGATTTCTTCGAGGTACAAGAAAATATTTATGACAACATCGTCCGTATGGTTTACTGCAACCTGCAAGTAAAACCAAACAGAAATTTCTATTCTTGCGTTGCTGCGCAAGAATTAGAATTTAGCGCCACCGACATCAGCAAATTCTTCCATATTCCTGATCTTGGTGATGCCTTGGTTGACATCTATCATATTTAATTCCCTGCTGATGTCACTCTTGCTTCCTTCAGGGAACTAATCTGTCATCCTAACCCTGTTTCCCGTAGAATTTTTGCCAAAAATTTGAACCAAACCTTCTATGAACTTCATCGTATGGTTTTCTCCGTTCTTCTTCCAAAGAAAGGTTCTACTGATGAAGTAACCTTTATGGAACTATCTGCTTTGTATCATATTCACTTTGGCATCCCATTCTCTATTCCCAAAACTGTGATGTCCTGGATGCTTAACTGCAAAAATACAGGTAGGAATCTAGTATATCCAATGCACTTAGCTTCTATCTTTCGACGTTTCGAGATTGATCTTGAGACGTGTGCCATCTCCTCTACTCCTGTCGAGCTGACTAGATCTCATCGATTTTCTGCTCCACCTCTGCCTCCTGGAGCTCATCCTGCTCCAGCTGCTGATGCTGAGGTCCTTCCTGCTGATGCTCCTCATGTTCCGGCCCCTGTCCCAGGATTTGATCAGACGTTCTATCAGCGCTTTGATGACTTTGTTGCTGTCTCTATGCATCGTCATCTGGATTCGGAGTTCCGACACATTTCTCAGGCCCAGGTGCTGAGGAATGGCATTGCTGACCTCCACTACAGCCTGGCTCATGATCCTGTCCATCCAGTCACCATCTTACCTCACCCTACCTTTCCAGGTCCTCGATTTACTGATGAGGCTTCCTTTCAGTATTTCGACCCGACTACAGTCTACTTTCCTCATGAGGCTCCTAGTGCGGACGACCCCACGATGTGACGTGGATTCAACTATGGGCTAGTGGACATTTGTTAGATGATGATCAGTTGATTTAGTTTTTTTATTTCATGTCTAAACTGATTAGTTAGACATTTTCAGTTGTACTTTTGGATTATTAGTGGAAATTTTCATGACTGTTTCAGTTTATTATGAGCTGTTTCTTGCTAT
Source organism: Iris pallida (assembly GCA_029216955.1). Classification (NCBI taxonomy): domain Eukaryota; kingdom Viridiplantae; phylum Streptophyta; class Magnoliopsida; order Asparagales; family Iridaceae; genus Iris; species Iris pallida. The sequence continues at coordinate 16,635,258 of JANAVB010016800.1, read as the reverse complement.
CTTAGTTGTTTCCATATGTCTTATGCTGTGATTATGTCTTTTTGCTTCACTTTGTCTTATGTTTGTCTATTGTTGGCTTCACATATTACGGAGGAGCCAAGTCGTTTTACTACTTGACAAAGGGGGAGAAAAAGAGTACAATACCAAAAAGCAAAGCATATACAAAATCCAAAAACAAAATCAAAACATCTCATTTTTTCAGGTACTTTGTATTTTGTTCTATTTCATATAAATATATTTTGATATAGACTCAAGTTTGTCAATTATCAAAATGGGGGAGATTGTTGGCCCATTCCATGGTCACACCCGATTTCGATAATCAACATACACTTAAGTCAATACACAAAATATAGAAAATGCTGCTAATCATTTCAGGATACATGAAATCAAATTCAACGGACGATGTACTGCATCAAACAAAGCGTCAACATCATCAAATCTTCAGAAGACTCATTTTTCATTTTATTCTGTATTTTATATTTTATTGAGTCTAGGATTTATTTTGTAAAATCAGTTTTGGTAATACTGGCTTAGGGTTAAAACTGTCCACATTCCAAAAGCCTACCTATTTACCATTCGTATTTCATTTACAAAACATTTCAAAAATATATTTTGAAAATAGCCTTTACAAATGATTTTACAAATAACCAAAAACATATTTTAAAAACTGTTTTTACAAATGATTTTCAAATATCTCCTGACAGAACTCGTAACCGAGTTCGGCCCGAGTTCGGTCCGAACTCTGACCGAGTTCGGTCAAAAATGATTCAAACTTCTGTTGCCTCCAAATCAGCGAGCAACGTCTCTTTGCGAGATATTTGCATCCGAACTCTGCCCGAGTTCGGTTCGAAAAAACACCTATAAATAGAGAAGAACTTTTCATTTCAATTCATTCATTCTTCATTCTCTCTTCTCTACTAATCAAGTGTTTTCAAACGATCTAAGACTTTCAAATCATACCTATACATCTCTTAGCCAAAAGCCAGTACTATCAGAGTTGATTTAGAATCTTTTGGTGTTTCAAGAGTTGTAAAGAGGTCGTTCCAAGTTCAACAACTTTTCCTGTTGTGGAGCTGGTCGTGCGCTCGTCACCAAGCACGGTGTGTGTTGTAGAGCTGGTCGTGCGCTCGTCATCAAGCACGGTGTTGTAAGAGACTGCAAGCTCTCAGTTAAAGCTTGTGCCATAGTGGATTAACATCGAGCAAGAGTACTCGAGACTGGATTAGTCCTCTCAGAGGGATACCAGTATATATCGCTGTGTCACTGAGTTTGAATTCTCTATCTTTATTTACTGTCTCTTATATCTCTGCCATAGTTTACTCTCCGTTCCCAGAATGCGTATTTTAATACGTATATTGCCTGAATGTATTTATTTAGCATTTATCATGTAGTATCCTGTATTTAAATTTTAATAACTTCATGTTAATTAATTATCTGCATTTTATTTTCCGCACTTTATTTTTCTGCAATTCTATTACCTGCTCTTTAAATTTTCATGTTAATTAATTAGCTGCTCTTTAATTTTCATGATAATTTATTTCTGTAATTTTGTTTCCGTACTTTATTTCCTGTATTTTATTTCCTGCTTTAGTCTTACTTTCGGGTTAGCCCATTGGACCTATTGGACCCGGCCCAACTCCCACCTACCACCCCTTCCATATTTAAGTCACCCTCTCCCTTCTCTCTCCTCATTTACTTTACTTCTTCACCATTACTCCTCTTCTTCTTCTTCATTACTCTCTCCACCTACCAAACCGTAGGCAAGTGCCAACTTGCTTCTTGATGGATCCCCATTATTATTGTTCCATCATCCTCCTTATTTGATTCTAAGCCCCTTTAGTACTTAGCATTTTCAATTTCCATGGCTAATTTGTTGTAGATCTAAGTTTGTTACATTTTCAGATTTCTTAGGTTTTGATCTAGTAAACTTTGATATCTTCAAGTTTTGATGGTTCCATGTTGTAGAGAATTTCGTTCTACCCAATTTTGACCTAAGGAAGTTCGAATTTGGACTCTGGATGAAGGTTTTATGGAACTTGGAAGCTTGGGTTGATGGTGTTCTTCTTCTCTGAAACTTGGAGAAGAAGAACAGTACTTGACTTGATCGCATGAATAATTCATGCGGCAAGTGATTCCCAGCCGCATGGGTTGTTTCCTTCTCAGCCGCATGGGTTGTTTCCTTCTCAGCCGCATGGAAAGTTTCTACCCGGCCGCATGAGACTCATTTGAGCCCAGCCGCATAGGGAGTTCTCCTAGCCGCATGGACTTTCCCCACTTAACCGCATATGCGCCCCCGTCTTTCCTGACCGCATGGATTTCTCTCCAAATCCAGCCGCATGAATCAGACTCACTCGCTGGCCGCATGAGGTCCTGAACTTTATAGCTGCATGGACTTCCCCCCCCGCCAGCCGCATAAGCAATCTCCTTGACCCGGCCGTATGGGGTTCGACTTGGTTGAGCCGCATGGACTCATTCCCGCCAGCCGCATGAGTATCCTTCCCGCTGACCGCATGTGTCTTGCCTTTTTCGGCCGCATGAGCCCAATTCATCCTAGCCGCATGGAACACCCTTTCTGCCGCATGAAAGCTAGTCCCACTCGCCAGCCGCATAGGTTCCTGCCTCTTCAGCAGCATGCGCCTCTACCCCCTGAGCCGCATGAACCCGACTCTTTTCCTTGCTGCATAAGATTCATCCTGGCCGCATTAGACTTAGCCGTATGACTATTCTATAGCCCTGAATATTGATATTTTATTAGATATTTTACGTCCATTTTATATCCTTACGTCTTTTTGCATAAACTTGATATAATCATGATATGCTAGTAATTCTGTTAATTATAGATTGTGACGTGGGATGTACCATGTGTCATGAATTGAGTTATAGATACCCGGATTGACTGGAATTAAACCCTGAGGGTTGTAGACTCGACCCCACTGAATACTAGTTGACTTTTATGCCTTGATACCATTGATAATAATTGTTAGCTTGACTAAAATTGATCATGCATTCCTAGTTGGAACTAAAGAGACTGGCTAGTCGTCTTATTGAATTGAACGAATGAGACACGTTCATATAATGAACTATTGTAATCGACTGGCTAATCTCGAATATTGGCATACAGGCACATGCAGGCTTCAAATTATTTATTTATTTATTTAGTTATTTTATCTTCCAAAAACCTAACATGTGTACTTTATGGTCAAGGCATGATTACCGTAGTTAGATTTGATTGTTGCATTACGCTATGTAAGACCTGCAACCTAACCGCACTGGTATCGTTGTAGAGTTGTGCATATCGTACCCCGTACAAAAGTACTCATTTGAATGACCATGATCCACGGCATGGGATTTCACTCAACATAGGGACTATTAAGTTAAATAAAATAATGATTGCATGGAGAGAATGGATTCCCGAATTCTTACATGGCAGCCCCCTTAGAATGAGTAGTACCCGACGGGCCGGCTGGTTTCCACAGATACTATAGATCTGCCACACGGGCAGGAAACAGTATCTGCTTTTATTATTATTGGATATTGTATATTGACTAGCGTCCTGCTAGGACTCGTCTAATTCATGCATGGGCCAATTGATTGACTGGATAGACTAGCCTTGCTTGCACATAGTAAGAACTGAGGAATCCCTAATTGCATTATTCCAGGATAACTTGGTACTCACAATAGCAAGCCGTAGTAGTTGATTGGCCGTTTAAGATGATTTGTTTGTGTACTGTACCTACTCTGTTACCTAACTGGGATGATCAGAATGTCAGGACATGACGGGCCAACTTCTGTCCTTGTTTGGTTGGGAGGTTGGTTCGAAGTATCTTGATGTGATGTGAGTCCTAGTAGCAAGTAGAGATCTATTATTATATTCTCTTACTTACTGGTTTAATCCTTCATATCGTCCTTCCTTGAGGTACTTGCTATTAGAGGTCTAACCTCTCTGGTTTTGCATGGCCAGATTTAGAGCCGGTTCCCGAGGATCCAGCTTACTTCTACCTCCAAGATGGTCAACACTAGAAGGATGATCGCAGGAGGACTCGAGTGGGTTTTTCTACTTCCCCGCTCGTTTTGTTAAATACTTTATACCTTGCCGTTTGGCACCGACATGTTAGTCGGATCGTCTTGTACTTACTTTTGCATAATTGTAACTAAGTCAGGCTGCAGCTGATAACAATTGTGTATACTTTTGCTACATCAATCTGGCTATATTTTGTAAAGCCAGATATCAAGAACATTTTGACAAAGCGTTTGGGACGCCTTGCTGCTTTATCTTACATGTTCTCTATTTCTGTTCCTTGTTTAAATGATTGAGACAATAGATGTGAAGTGACCATAGTAGGACTTTTATGTAGTATGCACCCCCTCGTCTGGTTAGACAGCATTAATCGTATTATACGGTATTCATCTACCCGTAATACGTAGCTGGCTGAGTCATTCCCCCGCTCTCCAGTATTCTGGTTCTGGGGCGTGACAAGGTTTTAGTGGTGGCCCATGCAGGTCTGATTTCAGACTTGTGGGGTGTTTTGATTTATAGGATGTCTCAATCACATGTGTTCCCCCTTGATCTCATGATTCATTATTCTCAACCCTTGCTTGACATTTCGGTATCCTTTGACTTCATTGATCCTTCATGTCCGGTCGGTTGATTGTTCTCTTGTCCCTTTTCTTAGGGGCACTTCGTCCGTATCGGTCAGAGCTGGACAACAGCAGGAGCAACATGGACAACCTGACCCTGTTGGTCAGCAACAAGGGCCAGTCTCACCTCAGGAGGCTACCCAGGAAGAAGTGATAGTAGAACCAGCAGTTGGACCGCAGTATCCGGATATTCCGAACCCACCCGTAGTTCCACATACCCAAGTGGACACACCAGCCCTTCTGGAGATCATGAGAGGAATGATGGCTACTCAGCAACATCAGATGTTGGTTCAGCAGCGCATGCACACTCAGCTACAAGAGCAGAATGTGTTGCTTAACCAAGGATTGCAGACGGCATTGGAAAGAGGAGTGAGGACTGATTCAGGAGCATCAGCCAGGTTTTGCAAGTACAACCCCCGTCGTTTCGAGGGCACGGAGGATGCCATCTCAGCAGACGCATGGCTTAAGGATATTGAGGCTATTCTGACAGCAGCTAAGGTGCCGGCAGAAGAACGCGTGGATCTAGTGAAGTTGTTACTACAGGATCTTGCACGTGATTGGTGGGAATCAGAGGAGGTAGGCATCAGACGTCCTGTTGCTTGGGACGATTTCACAGCAAGATTCAAGACGAAGTACTATGGAGTTGTGGCGCAGTTTGAGCTACAACAGAAGTTTATCAGCCTCAGGCAGGCTGGCAAGACTGTAGATGCTTATGCAGCGGAGTTCTGCAGATTGAGTAGATTTGCCCCAGAGATGGTAGCGACGGAGCGCCAGAGAGCGATGAGGTTCCAGCAAGGGTTTCATCTTGAGCTCTTGCAATTGATAGAAGGGCACAATTACCAGACTTTTGATGAGATATTGACGGCGACTCGAAGGCATGAGATCACCATTCAGAGGCTTGCAGTAAGGACTGGGGGTCAGAAGAGGTCCCACAGTCAGATTGAAGGAGGAGGGAGAGCAGCGCCCCGAACAACGGTACCATCCACTGGCATTCGTATCCACGATGTGGCGATACGAGGACCAGCACCACCCAGGCAGCAGCAACAGCAACAGAGAAAGAACCAGCAAACCCCGGCAGGCTGCACTTATTGTGGGAAGATGGGACACACTAGAGATGTGTGTCGGACATTGAATGGACTGTGTCTGATATGTGGAAATCTAGATCATCGGGTTACCACATGTCCCATGAATTTGAGGGCAGGAGGACCAGGGCAGCAGTTTCCTGCTCTGCCAGCACCAGGGGCAGGACAGTATCGAGGACCAGCAGTGGCAGTGAGACAATTGGCGCAGCGTCCGTTAGTACCACAGGCTCAGATGTTTTGGCAGCAGGGGCCGCCGATGCAGCAACACCAGCGTAGACCACCCCAGCATCATCAAGGCAGGGGCCAGCAGCAGCACCAGACTAGGCCACGGCATGGGAATCAGCAAGGAGGTCGAGGGCAGGCATTCACACTGTCCTTAGAAGAGGCATTGGCATCAGGAGATGTTGTGGCAGGTAACATTCTCGTCGCCTCATATCCCGCAGTAGCATTGTTTGATTCGGGAGCATCCCATTCATTTATATCTGCACAATTTGCGACACGACTAGGAGTGGAGTTCGAGGCATTGCCAGGGAGGTTGAATATACTCACTGGTAATGGGCTCGTGGGAGTTAGTAGAGTTAGTTTAGCTTGTAGTGTCGTGGTGTGCGGGCATTCTTTACCCGCCCGGTTGATAGAATTTCCTGTTGGAAATTTCGACGTTATCTTAGGCATGGACTGGCTGAAAGACAGTCATGCGACAATAGATTGTCGTAGTGGAAGTGTATCTTTTGATATTCCAGGCATGGAGAGGTTCACCTTGGTCAGGTCAGAGGCAACTCAGCAAGAGCAGGGAGTAGTAACAACAATGGAAGAAGTTCAGATTTCGAAGGTAGTTGAAGAATTTCTAGACGTATTTCCTGAGGAACTTCCAGGTCTACCACCAGTTAGAGATATTGAGTTCAGTATAGAATTGGCACCAGGAACTAAACCAATATCAGATCGAGTTTACAGAATGGCGGATTCAGAGCAGGCCAAGGTGTATCAGCACATAGAGGAATTGAAGGAGAAGAAGTTTATCCAAACTAGCGTGTCACCATGGGCAGCACCAGTGGTACTTGTAGGGAAGAAGGATGGATCATCTAGATTATGCATTGACTACAGGAAGCTAAATATGGCAACAGTAAAGAACAAGTACCCATTACCCAGGATTGACGACTTATTTGATCAGTTGAGCAAGGCTAAAGTTTTCTCCAAGATAGATCTTCGTTCTGGGTACCATCAGGTGAGGGTTCGGAAGGAAGATATTCCCAAGACAGCATTCAGGTCGAAGTATGGGCATTATGAGTTCTTAGTAATGCCGTTTGGTTTGACCAATGCTCCAGCGATATTTATGGATTTGATGAACCGCATCTTTATGCCATACTTAGATCAGTTTATCGTGGTGTTTCTCGACGACATTTTCGTATACTCTGCTAGTGAAGAGGAGCATGAAGACCACCTCAGGAAAGTGTTGCAGGTTCTGAGAGAGAACCAGTTGTATGCCAAGCTCAGCAAGTGTGAGTTCTGGACGAATCACATTTTATTTTTGGGTCATATCATATCAGGAGCTGGAGTAGCAGTAGATCCCAAGAAGGTAGAAGCAGTGGAGAGTTGGCCAGTACCCAAGACCGTAGCTGATGTACGGAGTTTCTTGGGATTGGCGGGTTATTACAGAAGGTTCATGTCAGACTTTGCAAGGCTTTCAGCACCCATGACCCGCTTGACCCGGAAGGATGTACCATTCGTTTGGTCAGCAGAATGCCAGGCATCATTTGAGAATCTGAAGCAGAAGTTGATATCAGCGCCCATTCTTACATTGCCAGTTGGACCCGGAGGTTTTACTGTATATTGTGATGCATCAGGAAAAGGACTTGGATGTGTCCTTATGCAGCACAGGAAGGTGATATCATATGCATCTAGGCAACTTCGGGACCACGAGAAGAATTACCCAACTCATGATTTGGAGTTAGCAGCAGTAGTGTTTGCTCTGAAGCTATGGAGGCATTACTTATATGGTGACCGAGTGGAAATGTACACAGACCACAAAAGCCTGAAGTACATCTTTACTCAGAAGGAGCTGAACATGAGGCAGAGGAGATGGTTGGAGTTGATCAAGGACTATGACATGGAGCTTCAGTATCATCCAGGCAAGGCTAATGTAGTAGCAGACGCTCTCAGCAGGAGAGGCGGCGCATTTATGTTAACAACACAGAGGCATATCTTAGAAGACCTTCAGGAAATGGGCATCGAGGTTGTACTTCCTAGTGATGTAGGAGTTCTGGCGAGTCTGCAAGTTCAATCCGACTTAGTAGACAGGATCAAGGCAGCTCAGGCACATGACCCAAGGATTCAGAAGCTTAGGGCAGAATGTGAGTCAGGACTCAGGAAGGAGATGAGAATTCATGAAGATGGTACACTTAGGTTTGGATCACGTCTATGTGTGCCTAGTGGAGATATCAGACAGGAGGTTATGGCAGAAGCTCACAGTTCTCAGTATTCTATTCACCCTGGAGGGACCAAGATGTACCAAGATATCAAGCAACATTTCTGGTGGAACGGGATGAAGAGGGAGATAGCTAGATTTGTTTCCCGTTGCTTGGTATGTCAGCAAGTGAAGGCAGAACAACAGAGGCCAGCTGGATTATTGCAACCGCTTCCTATTCCGGAATGGAAATGGGAACATATTACAATGGACTTTGTGACCGGTTTACCGAGATCACCAAGTGGTAAAGATGCTATTTGGGTGATAGTAGATCGGCTTACAAAGGTAGCACATTTTCTTTCTTTCAGAGTAGGGCAATCTACAGAAAAGTTGGCAGAGTTATATATGCAACAGATAGTCAGACAGCATGGAGTCCCTGTCAATATTGTGTCGGATCGAGATACCCGCTTTACATCGCATTTTTGGAAGAGCTTACATCATAGTCTGGGTACCAAGTTAAGGTTTAGCACGGCTTACCATCCGCAGACGGATGGGCAATCAGAAAGAACGATTCAGACTTTAGAAGACATGTTGCGAGCTTGTACTCTAGATTTTGGAGGGTCTTGGGAGAGTCACCTTCACTTGGTCGAGTTCTCATACAACAATAGTTATCAAGCCAGTATCCAGATGGCGCCATTCGAAGCACTATATGGTAAGAAGTGTAGATCGCCGCTAGCATGGGATGATATCGGGGAGAGGAAGATGTTAGGCCCAGAAATGATTGTTCAGACAGTTGAATTAGTCAAAAGAATTAGAGAGCGACTTCGAGTTGCACAGGATCGGCATCGTCATTGGGCAGACCAGCATCGTAGGCCGCTAGAGTTTTCTGTTGGGGACCACGTGTTCTTGAGGATCTCACCTACCCGTGGGGTCATTAGGTTTGGCGTTCGCGGGAAGTTGAGTCCGCGGTACGTGGGCCCATTTGTTATTCTTGAGAGGATAGGCGATGTTGCTTATCGTTTATCACTCCCACCTTCGTTACGAGAGGTGCATGACGTATTTCATGTATCTCAATTACGTAGGTATGCATCGGACCCAAGCCATGTCCTCGATCACTCTGAGCTAGTTGTTGGTACCAACCTGTCTTACGAGGAACAGCCTGTGTCCATTTTGGACCGAAGAGAGAAGATACTCAAGAACCGTACAATTAGTCTTGTCCGAGTTGCTTGGGGTCATCACTCCTTGGAAGAGTCAACGTGGAAACGTGAGGATGATATCCGATCACGGTATCCACACCTATTTGACTCACAAGGTATATCTTTTTCTGTATACCTTGATTGTCTTGATTCCTCATGCTTATCTCCTTATGGGTAGAATTGCTTGATATCGTAGATTGATGGGTTTACATATATGTTACTTGCTATGGATATTGTAAAAGGATTGCTTCATTGAATTGCTTGCACTTAGATTAGTTTAGCCCCGATGTTTCTATCCTGCTTGGATTTGAAATTCCGAGGACGGAATTTTTCTAAGGAGGGTAGAGATGTCACTCTCCATTCCCAGAATGCGTATTTTAATACGTATATTGCCTGAATGTATTTATTTAGCATTTATCATGTAGTATCCTGTATTTAAATTTTAATAACTTCATGTTAATTAATTATCTGCATTTTATTTTCCGCACTTTATTTTTCTGCAATTCTATTACCTGCTCTTTAAATTTTCATGTTAATTAATTAGCTGCTCTTTAATTTTCATGATAATTTATTTCTGCAATTTTGTTTCCGTACTTTATTTCCTGTATTTTATTTCCTGCTTTAGTCTTACTTTCGGGTTAGCCCATTGGACCTATTGGACCCGGCCTAACTCCCACCTACCACCCCTTCCATATTTAAGTCACCCTCTCCCTTCTCTCTCCTCATTTACTTTACTTCTTCACCATTACTCCTCTTCTTCTTCTTCATTACTCTCTCCACCTACCAAACCGTAGGCAAGTGCCAACTTGCTTCTTGATGGATCCCCATTATTATTGTTCCATCATCCTCCTTATTTGATTCTAAGCCCCTTTAGTACTTAGCATTTTTAATTTCCATGGCTAATTTGTTGTAGATCTAAGTTTGTTATATTTTCGGATTTCTTAGGTTTTGATCTAGTAAACTTTGATATCTTCAAGTTTTGATGGTTTCATGTTGTAGAGAATTTCGTTCTACCCAATTTTGACCTAAGGAAGTTCGAATTTGGACTCTGGATGAAGGTTTTATGGAACTTGGAAGCTTGGGTTGATGGTGTTCTTCTTCTCTGAAACTTGGAGAAGAAGAACAGTACTTGACTTGACCGCATGAATAATTCATGCGGCAAGTGATTCCCAGCCGCATGGGTTGTTTCCTTCTCAGCCGCATGGGTTGTTTCCTTCTCAGCCGCATGGAAAGTTTCTACCCGGCCGCATGAGACTCATTTGAGCCCAGCCGCATAGGGAGTTCTCCTAGCCGCATGGACTTTCCCCACTTAACCGCATATGCGCCCCCGTCTTTCCTGACCGTATGGATTTCTCTCCAAATCCAGCCGCATGAACCAGACTCACTCGCTGGCCGCATGAGGTCCTGAACTTTATAGCCGCATGGACTTCCCCCCCCGCCAGCCGCATAAGCAATCTCCTTGACCCGGCCGCATGGGGTTCGACTTGGTTGAGCCGCATGGACTCATTCCCGCCAGCCGCATGAGTATCCTTCCCGCTGACCTCATGTGTCTTACCTTTTTCGGCCGCATGAGCCCAATTCATCCTAGCCGCATGGAACACCCTTTCTGCCGCATGAAAGCTAGTCCCACTCGCCAGCCGCATAGGTTCCTGCCTCTTCAGCAGCATGCGCCTCTACCCCCTGAGCCGCATGAACCCGACTCTTTTCCTTGCTGCATAAGATTCATCCTGGCCGCATTAGACTTAGCCGTATGACTATTCTATAGCCCTGAATATTGATATTTTATTAGATATTTTACGTCCATTTTATATCCTTACGCCTTTTTGCATAAACTTGATATAATCATGATATGCTAGTAATTCTGTTAATTATAGATTATGACGTGGGATGTACCATGTGTCATGAATTGAGTTATAGATACCCGGATTGACTGGAATTAAACCCTGAGGGTTGTAGACTCGACCCCACTGAATACTAGTTGACTTTCATGCCTTGATACCATTGATAATAATTGTTAGCTTGACTAAAATTGATCATGCGTTCCTAGTTGGAACTAAAGAGACTGGCTAGTCGTCTTATTGAATTGAACGAATGAGACACGTTCATATAATGAACTATTGTAATCGACTGGCTAATCTCGAATATTGGCATACAGGCACATGCAGGCTTCAAATTATTTATTTATTTATTTAGTTATTCTATCTTCCAAAAACCCAGCATGTGTACTTTATGGTCAAGGCATGATTACCGTGGTTAGATTTGATTGTTGCATTACGCTATGTAAGACCTGCAACCTAACCGCACTGGTATCGTTGTAGAGTTGTGCATATCGTACCCCGTACGAAAGTACTCATTTGAATGACCATGATCCACGGCATGGGATTTCACTCAACATAGGGACTATTAAGTTAAATAAAATAATGATTGCATGGAGAGAATGGATTCCCGAATTCTTATATGGCAGCCCCCTTGGAACGAGTAGTACCCGACGGGCCGGCTGGTTCCCACAGATACTGTAGATCTGCCACACGGGCAGGAAACAGTATCTGCTTTTATTATTATTGTATATTGTATATTGACGAGCGTCCTGCTAGGACTCGTCTAATTCATGCATGGGCCAATTGATTGACTGGATAGACTAGCCTTGCTTGCACATAGTAAGAACTGAGGAATCCCTAATTGCATTATTCCAGGATAACTTGGTACTCACAATAGCAAGCCGTAGTAGTTGATTGGCCGTTTAAGATGATTTGTTTGTGTACTGTACCTACTCTGTTACCTAACTGGGATGATCAGAATGTCAGGACATGACGGGCCAACTTCTGTCCTTGTTTGGTTGGAAGGTTGGTCCGAAGTGTCTTGATGTGATGTGAGTTCTAGTAGCAAGTAGAGATCTATTATTATATTCTCTTACTTACTGGTTTAATCCTTCATATCGTCCTTCCTTGAGGTACTTGCTATTAGAGGTCTAACCTCTCTGGTTTTGCATGGCCAGATTTAGAGCCGGTTTCCGAGGATCCAGCTTACTTCTACCTCCAAGATGGTCAACACTAGAAGGATGATCGCAGGAGGACTCGAGTGGGTTTTCTTACTTCCCCGCTCGTTTTATTAAATACTTTATACCTTGCCGTTTGGCACCGACATGTTAGTCGAATCGTCTTGTACTTACTTTTGCATAATTGTAACTAAGTCAGGCTGCAGCTGATAACAATTGTGTATACTTTTGCTACATCAATCTGGCTATATTTTGTAAAGCCAGATATCAAGAACATTTTGACAAAGCGTTTGGGACGCCTTGCTGCTTTATCTTACATGTTCTCTATTTCTGTTCCTTGTTTAAATGATTGAGACAATAGATGTGAAGTGACCATAGTAGGACTTTTATGTAGTATGCACCCCCTCGTCTGGTTAGACAGCATTGATCGTATTATACGGTATTCATCTACCCGTAATACGTAGCTGGCTGAGTCATTCCCCCGCTCTCCAGTATTCTGGTTCTGGGGCGTGACAGGAGTCCTAGGGTAGGAGAACTCGTGTATAAAACCGTGTGTGTCACAAAATTGCTCAAACTCTGCATTCTCGAATTCGCCACCATGATCGCTTCTAATATGAGTGATCATGTAACCTTTTTCATTCTGTACTTTCTTGCAAAAGGCGACAAATTTGGATAATACATCATTCTTGCGTGTCAAAAAGTATACCCACGTGTATCTAGAGTAATCATCTACAATTACAAAAGCATATAACTTATCTCCGAGGCTAGCAACTCTGCTAGGACCAAATAAGTCCATATGTAGCAATTGTAGAGGTCTAGTAGTACATACTGCATTTACTGACTTGAATGTGGATCTGGTAGCTTTGTTCTTTTCACATTGGCTGCATATCGAATCCTTCTTGAATGTTATATCCGGTAAAATACGTACTAGCTTCTTCGTGGATAATCTTGAGATTGTGTCCATATTTGCGTGACCGAGTCTTATATGCCACAGATGACTCTCATCACTTTTAGCCATTAAGCATCTACCTGAAATGTTAGTTTCTTCCAACAAATAGAAAACATATATATTGTCTTCCCTGATACCTTCAAAGATAGTACTACCAGTTAAGCTATCAACTATAGTACATTTATCTTTGCCAAAGTTGATGCCATAACCATGATCAGCTAAATGACTTATGCTGAGTAGATTATGTTTCAACTCGGTAACCAGACAGACATCCTTAATCACAGGATAGGAAGATTTACCAATATCACCGATACTAATGATATACCCTTTCAAGTTGTTACCGAAGGAGACATAACCTTCCTTCTTCTTCTTCGACAGTGTTGCAAATAATGTAGCGTCACCGGTCATATGCCGTGAACAACCGCTGTCGAGGATCCATTTGCTTTTAGCATGTGAAAGGTGTTCCACCTATAAAACAGTTTGCAGATGAAACTTTTGGTACCCATTTCTTGTAGGGTCCTGAAATGTTAGCTTTTGGTATCCATGCATAAATATTTAAATCAACAAGCTTTCTGATTCTACATGCAGGAGAAATATGACCAGTATGGCCACAATAATGACATTGTGCATGTTGAGTGTTGAAAGCTGAGTGGTGTGCATGATTGGTAGGTTTAGGTTTTCTAGTATAGAAGAAAGCATACCTATAATCCTGTTTGGGCTTAACCTTTTGGGGTAAAGGTTTGATATGGTTAGGTCTGACAGTGTTTGGTTTGGGAATGTTCCGATTATTCGGTAAGTGACACGTGTTAGGGTAGGAAGCAGCAGTCTCAGGCTGTTTTCCTAACCTAATTTCCAATCTTTTGGAAGTGTCATACAACTTAGTATAGTCAGAAGTGAGTGCTTCCATTCTGACTTGTGCACTTTGAAGACTTTTCTTCTCTTTAGAAAGTTCTTCTTTCAGTTGGTCAATAACCTTGTCTTTTTCTTCAGATGACTTAGTAGTCTCGTGTAATAAGAGCTTGACAGATGAAAGCTCACCAGACTCACTAACATTATTTCTAACCTCAGCTAGTAGGTCGGTAAGTCTTCCTATTTCACCTTTGTACTCTTTGAGTGCCTTCTTAAAGGTCTGATATTTGCTACGCAGTTTCCTGTAATCACTTATCAGTTCACTGAAGGCATCTCCTAATTGCTCAAAGGTGAAGTCATCATATGTATCAACTACAGGTTCAGAGAGTACCTGATCGGATGCCAAAAAGCATACATTTGCAGTATCTTCTGATTGTTCATTTTCTGAGTCGCTGGCTTCACTTTCATGCCATATGCTGGTATTGGCATACTTCCGTGATGTTGATCTCTTCAGGTTTCCTTTTTCATACCTGTTGCTCTTCTTGCTTGATGATGAGTTTGTAGGACAATCCTTCTTCATGTGTCCCTTCTTCTTGCAGCCATAGCAGACAGCATCATCTTGATACCAGTTGTTGCTGCTATTGTTTTCTTTGGCTTTCTTCTCATATCTCATGAATCTTTTGAATTTTCTTGCTAGGAGTGCTTGATCTTCAGCATCAGATTTACTGCTGTCTGAATCACCTTCAGCAGCTTTTCTGTGCTGAGCCTTGAAAGCGATCGTCTTCTCCTTTGGTGCAGGCTCTTCAAAATCTTGTAGCTCCAGTTCATGAGTGAGTAGCTTACCCATGAGTACTTCGAGGGACATAGTTGTGAGGTCGTTCCCTTCAATGATTGCAGTAGCCTTTGGAATCCAATTCTTGGTAAGTGCTCGCAGGAGTTTGCAAATCTTTTCATGGTTACTGTAATCTTTGCCTAGGGAGGACAAAGGATTTACAATATCCAAGAATCTTTCGAACATCTGAGTAACTATTTCGTTGGGCTTCATCTTGAACACCTCATACTCTTGAGTAAGTCTGCTGACCTTTGATTCTTTGACTTGAGTCGTGCCTTCATGTGTGACTTCAAGAAGCTTCTACACTTCATTAGCAGTTGTACAGATAGACACCCTGTTAAATTCAGTTTTGTCTAAAGCACAAAATAAAGCGTTAATAGCATGTGCGTCAAGACTGGCCTTTTTCATTTCTTCCTCTGTATATCTGTTATGGGTTTTTCAATTAAAACTCCATCAACATTTATACGAGGTGGCTTTTGATAGCCATCAATAACAATATACCATAAATCAAAGTCAAGAGATTTTAAGAAGAAACTCATCCGTGTTTTCCAATAGGTATAATTCGTACCATCAAACAGTGGAGGTCTGTTTGTGGCCTGGCCTTCACTTGTGAATTTCACAGTTGCCATGTGTTGTGCTGTGATCTATATAACAATTAGTTAAATGAATAAATAATTGTAATGTTACCTTGCTTTACCTGTAACACCCGTTCTGATACCAATTATAGGAACAAAATCGTAAAGCACAATACTCTAGAGGGGGGTGAATAGAGTTGGCAGCAGAATAATGCTAATTAAAAAATGTTAGCAGCAAGATCACAGAATAATAATCATAACTAAATAATGTAAAGGCAGAGATAAGAAAGCAAACGCAAAGACAGCGATGTATACTGGTTTTCCTCTGTTGAGGACTAATCCAGTCGGTAGAACTCTTGCTACCAGTTGAATCCACTATTGGCAAAACCGCAAGTTTTCTTACGAAGTCCTTGCAACTTCTACAACGCGAGCTTTGATACGAAGAACTCGTCCAACTTCAATTGTGAAGAGGTATTCTTCTATCAAGCCTTCTGATTACAATCACTCTGAAACTTCTAGACCGCACCGCACTGACAAATCAACTAGAGGATTGTAATTAGCTTGGGATCTGAAAATTAAAGCTCGAGAAAAACTCTTTGGAAGACTGAAAGATTTAAGTAGAGAGAAGATTAAAAGTGAATGAGTGAGTTAAAATGATCGAAATCCTTCTCTATTTATAGGAGTTCCAAAGACAGAATTCTGGCAGAATTCGGGCAGAACTCGATGAGAAAATATCGGTCAAATCCGTAACTGCAGGAGGACCAAGTTCCAAGGAATTCAAAAATAAAATGGCCACTAACCGAACTCTGGCCGAACTCTGGCCGAGTTCTGTCAGGGTTAGGTTAGGGTTTTTAAAATTAGTTTTTAGGAAATTTTGAAAACCTTTTTGGAGCTTTTATAAATACGAATATTTTTCAAAACTAAGGACATTTTAAAAACATTTTGAAATCATTTTGGAATAGCCTATTTGCCAGTACGACTCGGTGTACAATGTATTTCTAGACTCAATAAAATAAAAGATTACATTGCTCAAAGAAATACAGACTCGAACAGGCAAACAACGCTTCGGTCTTGAACTGAGTAGATAGCCATTCTTAAGTATGTCCAAGAGTCCGAGATATCCTGACTAGCTCCATATATCGAGACAGAATTTGATCAATTATTAAAATCAGTTTGACCATATGGCCAATGGGCCAACATGAAGGTCCCGTATACCAATGCCAGTACGTCGGCACCAATCCTTGTTCTCCCTAGGATGAACCGGATTCGTGGCCTCGAATTACCGTTCGAGGAACTACCTTGTGCACAAGTTGTCCATGACCATACAAATATATGCAACTTATCTATGAAAGAAACATATAATGCATGATAGGAAAACTACGTAATAAACCACTATTCTCGTTCGTATTGCCATCTTACCATGTTGCCTTGAGCTGAGATCATAATTACTAACCCCCCAATCCAGGATCATAGTGTAATCAACATTCTACATCAGCGACGAAATAATAGAATACTGATTAGTCAATCTCTTTCCCATATCTTTGATACCATATATATTTCCAACCAACACTCAACATGTACTCACTGCCCAATTCTTGGGACTTAGCATCTGCATTACCATATGTTCATTCGGATATAATTCAAGCATACTCACTACCAGTTTTTGGGTCTTATTATCTATGTTGCCATCTATTCATCGAGCTAAGGCTCGATATACTCACCGCCCAAGTATTTGGGACTTTTTCTTCACCTGTTATATATTTCATAGCAACAACACGCAAGCCCACAATTCATGAAATGATTCGAAGCACACAATCAATAAAATGATTCATAATAGTTTTTGGATCATGTGATTAATTATCTTTCATTATCTTTTTGACTTTCATACAAGGTGTTATTCAGCAACTCAACGAGTGAACATAGCATACAGTCCTTTTATTAAGCGTGAAGCTAAAGGATCTTCGAAGGGTTCTACATTACTCATATTTATAAGACGATTCCTGCCACAATTGCATAGCCTTCTAAGCGATCCTTCGCATAATCCCAAGTCCAACAATGCTTCATTGAGCCAACTAGTATCATAATGCATCTTGCGGGTCGGGACACTACAGAAAATCAAGCAGCGGAGAGGTCCCTCACGACTCTGTCGTAGAGTCCTTCCTCGAGACACAATCGCCTGAATATGAGACCTGATTCAATCTATTCTTATATATCGACACCAAACATTGTTTCTTAACCGTGCTCCCTACGAACGAGGAACATGGCATGATATTAAGGCATGGCACTGCATACTGCAAAAAAACTTTGGAGAAGCATCTAAACACTAGAATACGAGCCCCATGTATGGAATTGATAAACTAGGGTTTGTAGAGGTAAAGAATGTGGAGTAAAAGAGAGTTAGGACTTGAGTTTGGAGAAAGGGAGAGGAGCACATAGCCGAAATCAGTTAAGGAGTAGGGTTTTGGTGCGGAAAAGTTATATAGGTCCCCACAACTTAAGTGAAAAATAGGGTACATACCCACTTCTAACCCAAATTTGCAGCAAACCAATGTCGATTTGAGGGTCCAGAATGGTTTTGGTTAGTAGAGATCAAATTTATTCTTAATTCGATTTTTTGCATATTAAAAACCAAATTCTGATAAAATTCAGTCAAATTTCAAAAGAATAATAGATAATTCAAGTAGAAGATTTATCCAAAATGCTAAGTTCTCAGTGAATGAAGTTGAAGATATCATCGGCTAGAAGTAAATATGTCTGCTAGTTGATGCTCAGTGTCAATAGAGTGTAAGCATATGTTTCTTTGTTGTTGGTGATTATGAATGAACTAATGTCTAATTTTAATGTGCTTAGTATGTGAATGACATATATAATTTTTTGTGAGATTGATCGAGCTAGTGTTATCACAATAGATAGAAATATCTTTAAAGAATAAGTGATAATCTTCTACGTTTTATTTCATCTACAAAATATGGGTACAACAACGATATGCAGCTGTATATTCAGCTTCAGTTGTTGAAATAGCAGCATAATTTTGTTTCTTACTAAATCAGGAGACTAAAGATTTTTCCAAAAGATGATACGTGCTGCTGGTACTTTTACGGTCAACCTTGCATCCAACATAATCTGCATTTGAATAATCGATTAGGTCAAAGGACGTAGTTTTTGGGTACCACATATCTATCGTCAAAGTGTTTTTAAGGTATTGGAAGATATGCTTAACTACACTTAAGTGCGATTATTTAGGATTAGCCTAATATCTAGACTATAAGCAAACACTAAACATAATATCAGGCTGACTAGCAGTTAGATAAAATAAACTACCAATCAATCTTGATACTTATGTATATCGACGAATTTGCCATTTTCATCTTGATCAAGCTTAGTTTCAATTGCCATTGGGGTTCTAATAGCCTTGGAATCGTCCATGTCAAAGCGCTTTAATAAATCCTTCACATATTTGGCTTGATTGATGAATATACCTTAAGAGCTTTGCTAATTTGTAGACCGAGGAAGAAGGTGAGTTCTTCCATCATACTCATTTCAAATTCACTCTACATGCATTTAGAAAAATCCTCATAAAAACATTTATCAGTAGAGCCAAAAATGATATCATCGACATATATTTGCACTAATAGAAGAGTATCACCATAGGATTTTATGAACAAAGTTGTGTCAACCTTTCCTTTTGAAAAAAATTATTATCTAATAAAAATAAACTAAGGCGCTCATACCAAACACGAGGAGCTTGTTTGAGACCATAGAGAGCCTTGCAAAGTTTAAAAACATGATTACGAAGTTTAAAATCTTCAAAGCCAGGAGGTTGCTCAACATAAACTTCTACTTTAATGAAACCATTCAAAAATACACTTTTCACGTCCATTTAAAAAGTTTAAAATCCTAACAACTCGCAATTGCACAAAGCATACAAGTAGATTCTTTTTTTAGATGCCCGACGATACGTACGAGACTTAGTGTACGCTGCATTGCATGCATGTTGGGCCCACTGCCCTCAACTCCCACCAAATGAATGGAAGGAATAATACGCCCCCGTGGCATGATCCACTGATCTTTTGCCACCCAGACGGGGTCTTATACCACTGATCTTGCACAAAGCATACGAGTGGATTCTAGTCTAGCAACAGGAGCATAGATTTTATCATAATCAATGCAATTTTCTTGATTGAAGCCTTGAGCTACGAGTCTTGCTTTGTTGTGAGTGATTATTCCATCCTCACTTAGTTTATTTTGGAACACTTATTTGCTACCAATTATCGGATAATCATTTGGTCTAAGAACAAGTTCTCAAACTTAATTTTTCTTAAATTGGTTTAATTCCTCTTGCATAGCCGAAGTCCAAAATTTATCAAAAAAAGCTTATTTAATATTGGCTTAATTGTAACTTGATACCCTCAACTATTCCAGTTTTTCAACTTGATACCCTAACCTTTTTTTGTAACAACTAGATATTCTGAAAATATTTTGGACAAAAAAAATCCCAAATCTAAACTTAAAACTACACCCTTCCCCCTCCTCTCCCACCGTCGCCCCCCTCCGGCCACCCGCCCGCACGCCCCCTCCCGCCCTCCGACCTACCTCCGACCACCCGTGCTGTCACGACCCTCACCCGGTTTAGGGGCACGAGTACGTGGGTACGTCCAGCCTACTCCGCAAGTGTCGACAGTAGAACACTGTATAGGTCATCTACAACATCTAACAATAATGAATATATGTCATCTCCGCACGGAGGAATATATATAATATATGAAATATAACTCAATCACATGGAGCTAAAGGAAGATAAGCACGATTATTTGATAGATGATAAAAGATAAAATAGATAGAGTCTAAAATAGTAGCAGATTCACAACCAAACAAGTTTAGAAGTCTAAGACATAGTACGATCCAAAATAATAATACAAACCCAAATGTATCAATCTGGAAACAAATCCAGTAAAACCTAGCTAAACTAAGTCACTACTGGAGGTGCGTCCTCTATGAGCATCGGCTCCAAAGGCAAGTCCTGATCAGTGTCACCATCTATCCTAGACCCATAGTAGGTTTTGCAATTAGCCTATAAATCCTCTAAAAAATAATATCCAGTCAAGATTGGAGCGAAGTACAGATGCCAACAGCAGTTCCATTAAATTGACAAGTACTATAATAAACAATTATAATGGAATACATGATAGAATATCAAAACTGGAAATAAGAGGTACAAAATAAACTGATAATCATGTCATGGTATGAGAAATATACAGTAAAACTGGAATACGAAGTAACACATGCAATCTAAGTATAATATAAGGTATAAACGGTGCCTTGAGATATTAGTGTTAGGGTTATATACTAAAAGCATCACTTTTGTATTATTTTCTTAAATTTTGAATGAGAATCATATGGACAAATGTTTGCATATTGTATTTGTTGCAAGTGTTAATACAAGTGTCTGATATTCTATATTGTAGATAATATGGTGTGTGGTGTCACACAGAAGATCATATTATCATTTCCATATGGAATATATAAATAGTTCACAACCTAGATGGACTTGGACAATCCATTGGAAAGGTTGTAGTTTAATATGGTATTAGTCTATCTTAACTATAGGTTTATACTAGTATACTTTGTGTGTATTGAACAGGACCACTTGAGGTTGTTCTCTTTATACTGACTACATAAGAGAATAAACACCTCTGTTATTATGGATGCTTGTGCTCTTAATTCGGATATAATAACAGACATGTATATGCAGTGTGTATTACTTTGACTCATCAAAAAGTAAGATTCATTATGGGTCAAAAACCTCTATAATTGGGTAATAGCATTGTATGTATGATGGGTTGTTGATTATAAAAGAAATCCATATCCCGATACATCAGGTTGATGATGTCCCCTTAAGGAGCTCATAAGGATTGTCTAGTAAACCCTACAGGTGGATTATATCCGATATGACAAATAAAGTTGAGTAGTACTACTTAAGGATAAAATATGTCGATCAATATAGTTGTCAGTAACTTAATTTGATCGATGGACATTTGATATCTTAACATGGGGAGCCAAACGAGCATATAATAAAAGGAGCCCATAATCATAAATGGGGATTAGGAAGGTAGTGCAATAAAAGCTCTCTAGTGGATCGAGCTATTGTTAATGGGCCTGGGTTGTGTGTTCGGGCTGAACACGGGATACACAGATCCGTTAGGAGACCTAGTCCTAATTTCTCCTCATGGTCCCTACCGTAGCCTTATATATCCTCTATTCTTTGGCCGTCATGATCAACAAAATAATAAACTTTCTCAAAATTTATGATTCACGTAAGGAGAGAAAGCGAGGGCTACTAAGGAGAAGAAAAAGTTGGAAGATCGTTGCTTATACGACGTCCAACCCGAGGAAGGAATACATGCAGAAGATCTTGGGGTCATGATTGCTCAATGTTGCTGGAAACTGTCTTCTTCTTTCCGTCGCAGATATAATTCGTGAACCCTAGTTCCGCTATGAAGGTTTAGAACACGTCTTAGATCTTCTAAACTTCCATCGATCAATACGTACACCAAACTAAGGGTCCTGGAAATCCCCAGTTCCATCAATTAGAGTGTTATGTGATCGGCTTGGGTCAAGATCAGGCTATTCCATTTGACCGTCTATGCACAAGTACGAGTATAGTGGATCAGGCTGGCCACAATGGAAAGCTATGCACAAGTAGTATAAGGTCAGGCTACACCCTACGTAAAACGAGGGTGAGCTATGCATAAGCGAGTAACAAGTAGGGTTTTGATCACACAAACTCTAATAACTCCCCAGTCTTCCGAATAGTATTATAGATCCCATTATGTCATGTTATAACACTAGATTCAAAAGTAGTGGGCCAGTCCACTCCCAAATTCTACTCCCAAATTGGTGTTTATACAAGTACAGGCAATAATATCAAACAAGTACAAGTATACCAGGTTAACCGGGAATAACATCTCATGACGGGATCCAACATATACTAGTCCGTATATCATCGTGTCGGGAATCAAGTATAACACTACATCTGAATATATATAGAAAGTATCAAAGCAATGAAAACTATCAGAGAATGTACTCACCTGCGGTCCTGAGCAGTCAATATGAATTGAGGCTCAAAGGAGAGTCACAAGACCTATAGATGGGATATACATTATTAATTGGGGTTTAATAGTGTTAAACATGGTTTCTAGTGTGTGATATGCAATCTAGGTCAATATTGACTTAAAGTTGACTTTTGATCAATTGGTCAACCCTGGTCAAACCCTAGTCAAACCAAGTCTATCTAGGTTAGGTTAACCCAACTCAAGTTGTTACCTACCTAGTTATATTATATATATATATATATATATATATATATATATATATATATATATATATTTTATATATATATATATATATATATATATATATATATATATATATATATATATATATATATATATATATGACTTATATTAGATACTTACCTATATTCAATATTTACCCTATAAGGTATTTATTACTTACCTATTTAGATGAAGCCCCTACTCTATCTTAGATAGGTAATATAATACTTATTACCTATTAAGTCTATTTCCTAACCCTAGGTAATGCTTACCTTAACTAGATAGGTATCCCTATTACCTTAACCCTAATTAGGAAATTCACATTACCTATCCTAGGTAATACCTTACCTTTACTTAGAGTAGGTAATATCCCCTCGCCAATCAAAACCCCACATGGCTTGGGCACTGGCCAAGAGCCACATAGCTGCTGCCAAGTGCAACATGCTCTGAACCTAAGGGCTAACAGTGGCCTAATTTTTTATTGGCCAAACAGCCCAAACAGGGGCAGGATCCCCTGCTGTTGCTGTTGCAATACAGCTTACAATGCAAGGTAATTGCCGCCAAGTGAGCATGCTACTGCTGCTAAAGCCATGCTGCAATGTAGGACAATTGCCAAGTGAGTATTTTGCTATAATGTACCCTGCATTGCAAGGCAGGGCAATGCCTTGCCTACCATAAGCAGCAGCTACTACTGCTTGCAACTGCCAAGTGCATTACTGCACTGTTAAGGCAAATTGCCACTACTATAGTGCAATGCTGCCCAAGTGCAGGCAGTTGCCTGCTTTGTAGAAGGCCTGGCCAACATGGCCTAAGCCAAAAACCTGGTCTAGTAGGACCCCTATCAACCTGGGCATCAGTGCACACACACACACACACATCACATGTCTAAACTAAAACCCAAGGGGCTAAGCCCCTTATACTGAACACTCACTAACTGACACCGACTAGACATTAACACTGGTACCTAACTTAGGATACTAATTATCTCTCTAACTCTTAACATTCAAAACCCTAATACAGCCAATTACCCACTAACTTGCTCACTGTCCCCTTCACTATGCATTGAACCACCTTGCTACTCAATTAGGACACTCACTCACCAAATACACTGATATATGCACTGTGGCATTGAACTGACACCAACTGATACCACTCTTACACATCTAGACACTGAACACTATAGACACTATCATACCCTAATTTCTCTATACACTCACTACACTTCACTCTCACTCACTGAACTAACAAATCAGTCTATTTACTCGATACTTGGGCCAATGGCCAACTGGCCAAACCCAAGTCTCCAACCGAAAGCTCAAATTAGTCCACACTGACTGATACATATTTGCTGATACTGAACTTTTAAAGTGAGGTTGGACTATGGCCAAATGCACACATAGCTCACTGATACATAGACTGTTCACTGAGAATTGTCTATGGTCAAATGTCTAGCACTTGCCACACCCTCGAGCAGTGGCCAAGTGGCTGCCAACACACATTGTCATTTGTGACAACTCATAATCCCTTCTCCTCTCCACTGAACACTTACCTTGACCAAAACTAACAGATACTCAAAACAGGAACCCAACATCATGGCCTATGGCCCTTGCCCGACCCACTCCACACTGTCAATCCCCACTGTCTCAATGACAGTCCTAAATTCCCCCTCTTAACAGTGCACACTTAACACTCATTGCCCCATAGCAACACATATACAAACCATGCATATATACATATTTAACATATAACACACACACACACACACACATAGAGATATATATATATATATATATATATATATATATATATATATATATATATATATATATATATATATATATTTATATATATATAATATATATATATATATATACATATATATGTATGTACATTAGTGAGGTAAAATTAGAAATCACTTTAAATGCCTATCTAATGAACCACCAAGCCAACCATAAGTACAAAACTGAAATCAAAACTAAAAATAATCTATTTATCATTTTGACAAACACTTGGTGGGCTCTCCTCGGATTTCTCCAAGGATGACTCAAAAAACCCTAAATAGAATATACCAAAATGAAGATTAGAGCCTTACTCTTTTTCCCATGGGTTCTCCTAGTCCGTGTGAGTATTCCGACAAGTGTCATGCATGAAAATAGAGCTCAAAGTATGCAAAAATGACAAGGGTTTACCTATTGGGAGATGAATTCCCAGTAAAACCTTCTAGGGATGCTCTTGTGTCAAGTTTGACACAATCTCTCTATCCTTTGGACTCTTTCTCACGAGTTCCTTGGTCTCAAAGCTTCTAGTCTTGTAGGATGAGGATTTAGGAAGGTTTTGGAGGAATTTGGAGAAGTTTTAATGCTGGGAATGAAAGAAATAGAAGGGGGCTTGTAGAGGCTCCTTCTAGGGTTTATGGAGGTTCAAAATAATATAAAGGAGTAAACCCTAAAATCCCTTATAAAATTTCCATTACACTCTCTTAAATGAAGGATTAGTTGTGCTCTAAGTGTGGGATTAATTTCTATTCCAAAACTAGACTTAACATGACTTAAATGTGGCTAGATGTGTTCATCCTAGAATGTAGGCTTAAGTGGGCATGTCTAGTCTAATTGGGTCCACAAGTTAATGTTCAATAAATAGACTAAACCAATAATAGATGAAACCTTCACAATAATTAATTTAAATAACCACTCATGTAATATAAATAATACAAATTGACAAAATTAGCCCTATCTAGGATTGTGGTAGTGACACTCGCACCCCCTCCTGACCCCCCCTCCAGCCACCGCCCGACCTACCCTCCCCCCTACCCCCTCCGGCCGCCCGTCCCCTCCTCCTCTACCAGACACCGTGCGTGTCCGGAGAGAGGGGGGCAATGGTGCAGCTGGGGTGGGGGAAGTGGGGATGGCTGTGGGGCAGCGGAGGGGTGGGAGGTGGGGACAAGAAGTGATGAGCCGGTAGGAGGGAGGGGGAGAGGGGTTGGGTTCGGTTGGGAAGTGAAGGGGAGGGGTAATTTTGTCCTTTTAAAATTTTGGCTTTCAAATTGAAAATATTAAATAGTTGATGGTATTGAATTGTCTGATGAATCGCGGACTTAGCTTCTCGCCCCGGCCAAAGTGAATCGTGCCCCGTGTCGAAGAAATCCTTAGGAACACCATATCGCCAACCTAATCACAAAACAAGACTCAACACAAAAGCCTAAAGCAAACAATCATAAGCAAGCACAAAAAGAAAAACTAAAACTATACCTCAAACTCTAACGATCTCCGGTGGCTATCAGCCCAATATTGTTGCCTATCTCGTGCCACCCGAAGTCTATCCCTGATCAGCTTGACCTTCTCAGATGCATCCACTATCATATCTAGGCCAAGCAATACTCTCTCGCTGATATCATCCCATGACAAGGGAGTGCGACACCTTCGTCCGTATAGAGCCTCAAATGGTGACATCTTTATACTAGTCTGAAAGCTATTGTTGTAAGCAAACTCTATTAGGTGGAGATGGTCCTCCCAAGAACCTTCGAGATCTAACACACAAGTGAGAAGCATATCCTTGAGTGTCTGAATGGTCCTCTCCGACTGCCCATCTGTCTGGGGGTGATATGCGGTACTGAACTTGGGCTGGGTGACCAAGCTAGCCTGTAAACTCCTCCAGAAGTGGAAAGTGAAGTGACTATCCCGATCTGAGACTATGCTCACAGGAACTCCGTACAGTCTAACATCTGCCACATGTACATCTCTGCCAGCTTCTCCGTAGAAATCCCACTTTAAAAGGCAAAAAGTAGGTCAATTTGGTCAATCTATCAACGATGACCCAAATCGCATCCTTCCTCCGGGAGATCGTGGAAGTCTGGACACAAAATTTATAGCGATGTACTCCCACTTCCACTCTGGAATGGGTAGTGGCTGAAGCAAACTACCTGGCCGCTATCTCTCGGCTTTCACTTGTTGGCACACCAAGCATCGAGATACAAACTGAGCTACCTCTCGCTTTATGCCATACCACTATACGTGCTCTCTCTGGTCTCTGTACATCTTGTTGGCACCATGATGCATAGAGTACTTAGAACGATGTGCCTCCTGAAGAACCTTCTCCTAAAGCTCTCCACTAGGCACGTACAGTCTAGTACCGTACCTCAGCGACCCATCTTCAGCGATAGAGAAATCATCTAGCAATCCTGCCTGCACCTGCTCCCTGATGCTCCTCAAGCATATTGTGCTGATCTAACTATGTCCATAACTCAGACTGAATTTGTAAGCCGTATATCTGAATCTCCATCCCCGGAATGATCACCTCGATATCCAAACTATCCAGATCTGCCAAAAGATGACGATCTGTCGTCAAATACATAGCGATCGGATACCTGCTCAAGGCATCGACGACTACTTTGACCTTCCCTTGATGGTACTATAATAAGATATCGAAGTCCTTCATCAGCTCAAGCTACCGTCTCTGCCTCATGTTCAACCCCTTCTGAGTGACCACGTACTTCAAGCTCTTGTGATCTGTGAAGATCTTAACTCGCTCTCCATACAGGTAGTGCTTCCACAGCTTCAGAGCAAAGATAACAGCTGCCAACTCCAGATCATAGGTAGGGTAGTTCTTCTTATGAGGACGCAATTGCCTGGATGCATAGGCAATCTTCTCGTGTTGCTGAAGAACACAATCCAAGCCCTTCTCAGATGTGTCACTGTAGATAGTGAAACCACCTGTCCCCGATGGCAACGTCAGAATAGAAGCTATGGTCAACCTCTTTTTCAACTCATAAAAGGCAGCCTGACACTCCTCGATCTAGACGAACTCCACGTCCTTCTTGGTGGGTCTAGTCATCGGCTCTACAATCCGGAAGAAGTCCTGGACAAACTTTCGGTAGTAGCTTGCCAGACCAAAAAAGCTCCGAATCTCCGCAATTGAGCTCGGTGTGGGCCAAGACTCAATTGCTAAAATCTTCTTAGGGTCCACTGAGATTTCTTTCTCGGTCACAACATGACCCAAGAACTCCACTGCTCCAGGAAGAACTCACACTTCGACAGCTTCCCATATAGCTGCTCCTTCATGAGAGTCTCTAGCACAATCCACAGGTGCTCCTCGTGCTCCTCTGGCATCTTTGAGTAGACCAAGATGTCATCTATGAAGATTACCATGAACTTGTCAAGGTACTGATGGAATACCTTATTCATCAAGTTCATGATGGTCAACCCAAATGGCATAACAGTAAACTCATACTGGCCATACCGTCCGAAAAGCCATCTTCGGAATGTTCTCATTCTTCACCTTCAGCTGATGATAACCCGACCTCAAGTCTATCTTCAAAAATACCATCGCGTCGCTTAACTGATCGAACAAGTCGTCAATCCTTGGCAACGGGCATTGCTTCTTGATAGTGAGGTTGTTGACCACTTTGTAGTCGATACACATGCGTACCCAACCCATCCTTGTTCATTACAAACAAAATAGGAGCGCCCCAAAGATG
>JANAVB010016800.1:16594434-16601934 GCA_029216955.1 Iris pallida | reverse complement strand
TATATAGCACCAGAGTCAAACAAAGCTAATGAAGGAAAGGAATCAAGAAGAACAAAATATGCCACAACGTCTGCTATGGGCTCGGCCTCCTCGACCGTCAGTGCGAACGCTCTACCCTGAGGCGCTCCCCTCTGGTGCTGAGTGAAGTGCTGCTGCTGGGTCGAAAGTGGCGGACCCCTCGGCTGAACAACAGGTCTCGCTAGAGCTCTAGCAGGAGGTGCTCTGGCATGACCTCCCTAAGCTGGACGAGTAGGACAATCCTCCAGCTGGTGGTCGGGCGATCCACAGAACAAATAAGCCCCCAAACTCTTCCTACAGACATCTCGGATGTGCCTTGGCCTCCCGCAGAAGGCACACTGAGGAACCTGCCTCTGTACCTGCTGAGGATGTGTACGGGCTGGTGCATGGTGCTGCTGATGCTGATGCTGCTTATGGAACAGCCTCTGCTGAATCTAAGGACGTTTGGCCAGTCCTGTGCTGTAACCAGCACCCATAGCATCACTGCTCCTCTTGGGTCTGGGACCCAAGTCTTTCTCTGCGATCTGAGCATCGATCAGGATATCCATAAATGTCGTCGTACGATATCCAGATATGCGAGATTTGTTCCTATTTTTCAGGCCCCTCCTGAACTTACGGTACTTCTCTTTTGCATCCTGAACCATGTCCTCGACGAACTGGCTCAGACGGAAGAACTCAGCGGCATAGTCATCCACTGACAAGTTTCCCTGTACCAGGCCGTGGAACTGGCCCTCTAGTGCACTAAGAGCCACGTCAGGAAAGAATTTCTCCTTGAATAGCCTCTTAAAGGTATCCCACGCCAGACTCGTCACTGTAAGTCGAGGGTCTGTGCGATACCAAGTAAGTACGATATCAAAGAGCTGACTGCAAACTCCTTTCTATATCCTCTAGCCAGTCATCGGCATAAAGGATCCCCTCTGTCCCCTTGAACTCTCAAGGAAACAACTTTTTGAAATCCATAACCAAGCCAGGCCTCGCCTGCTACTGCTGCGGCTAATGGACGGAAGTGCCTTGAGTCAGGACAGCAGCTACCTTCTCCACAGCGATAAGAGCTAACAGGTGAGCGCTCTCAATGCTCTGGTGCAGAACATCCGCCTATCGTTGTGGAGCGTCAGCTTGTGCTCGCTGCCTCTATCATCTGTTGAAAGAGAGCAAACATCTGAGTAGCATCGGTCGGTAGCATAGGTGGAGGTGGCAGAGGCTCCGGCTGAATGAGAACATGCCTCTGGACCGGTGGAGAAAGAACCCCAGGTGCTGCTGTCACTCCCTCCTGAACGGCAGGGACAGTAGGGACAACCTCCTGAACTGCAGCTCCCTCAGCCGGAGAAACATGTCACGAAGTAGCGGACCTCTCTGATGCGACAGTGGGTCCAGCGGTCTGAGCTCTAGTTTTTGCCATCCTGAAGACAGATTCAACAAGTAGATCAATATGGCACAAGATAAGATATCATCAAGGAAGGACAATTAAATTCGAAGAGTAAATGCAAGAAGAGTTGTCATAGCAATCAAAGATCGGAGATTTTTCCTAGTTGTGATTGAGTAACTCATATCATAACCTAGAACCTATATCCTAATAGCAGGCTCGTAATAGTACTCTAAGTTGAGCACCATTACAAAATCGTACTAGTTGCGACTATGACCTGCATGGGCAACCACAAAAATGTGTCACGACCTGCACCCGGTTTAGGGGCACGAGCACGTGGGTACATCCAGCCTATACCGCAGTATCGGTGGTAGAACGCTATGTAGGTCATCTATAGCGTCTAACATCTAATAATAATGAATATAAAACCTGTCATCTCCATACGGAGGAATACATATAACATATGAAATATAACTCAATTACATGGAGCTAGAGAAAGATAAGCACGATAATTTGATAGATGATAGAAGATGAAATAGATAGAGTCTAAAATAGTAGTAGAGTCACAACCAAACAAGTTTAGATGTCTAAGACATAGTACAATCCAAACTAATAATACAGACCAAAATGTATCAATCTGGAAACAAATCCAGCAAAACCTAGCTAAACTAAGTCACTACTGGAGGTGCATCCTCTATGAGCACCGGCTCCACAGGCAAGTCCTGATCAGTGTCACCATCTATCCCAAACCCATAAGAGGTCATGCAATTAGCCTTTAAATCCTCTCAAAAATAATATCTAGTCATGATTGAAGCGAAGTACAGACGCCAACAACAGTTCCATTAAATTGACAAGTGCTATAATAAACAGTTATAATGGAATTCATGATAGAATATCAAAACTGGAAATAAGGGGTACAAGATAAACTGATAATCATGTCATGGTATGAGAAATATACAGTAAAACTGGAATATAAAGTAACACAGGCAATCTGAGTATAATATAAGGTATAAACCGTGTCTTGAGATATTAGAGTGTTATGTGATCGGCTTGGGTCCAGATCATGCTATTCCATTTTATCGGCTATGCACAAGTACAAGTATAGTGGATCAGGCCGGCCACAATAGAAAGCTATGTACAAGTAGTATAAGGTCAGGCTATACCCTGTGTGTAACGAGGGTGAGCTATGCACAAGCGAGTAACAAGTAGAGTTTTGATCACATAAACTCTAATAACTCCCCAATCTCCCGAATAGTATAATGGATCCAACCATGTCACGTTATGACACTGGATTCAAAAGCTGGGGGCCAGCCCACTCCCAAATCGATATTTATACAAGTACAAGAAACAATATCAAACAAGTACCAGTATACCAGGTTAACCAGGAATACTATCTCATGACGGGATCTAGCGTATACTAGTCCGTGTATCCTCGTGTCGAGAATCAAGTATAACACTACAACTGAATAGATATAGAAAGTATTAAAGCAATAAAAACTATCAAAGAATGTACTCGTCTGCAGTCCTGAGCAGTCAATATGAATTGAGGCTCAAAGGGGAGTCACAAGACCTATAGATGAGATATACATTGTTAATTGGGGTTTAATAGTGTTAAACATGGTTTCTAGTGTATGATATGCAATCTAGGTCAAATCTAGGTCAATATTGACTTAAAGTTGACTTTTGGTCGACTAGTCAACGCTGGTCAAACCCTAGTCAAACCAAGTCTATCTAGGTTAGGTTAACCCAATTCAAGTTGTTACCTACCTAGTTATATTATATATATATGACTTATATTAGATACTTACCTATATTCAATATTTACCCTATAAGGTATTTACTTACCTATTTAGATGAAGCCCCTACTCTATCTTAGATAGGTAATATTATTACCTATTACCTATTAGGTCTATTTTCTAACCCTAGGTAATGCTTACCCTAACGAGATAGGTATCCCTATTACCTTAACCCTAATTAAGAAATTCATATTACCTATCAAAGGTAATACCTTACCTTTACTTAGAGTAGGTAATATCCCCTTGCCAATCAAAACCCTACATGGCTTGGGTACTGCCCAAGAGCCACATAGCTGCTGCCAAGTGCAACATGCTCTGAACCTAAGGGATAACAGTGGCCTAATGGCCTATTCGCCAAACAGCCCAAATATGGGTAGGATCACCTCCTGCTGCTATTGTAATACATCTTGCAATGTAAGGCAATTACAGCCAAGTGAGCATGCTGTTAATGCTTAAGCCATGCTGCAATGCAAGGTAATTGCCAAGTGAGCATGCTGCTGTAATGTACCCTGTATTAAAAGGCAGGGCAATGCCTTGCCTGCCATAAGCAGCAGCTACTGCTGCTTGCAACTGCCAAGTGCATTGCTGTAAGATCCCTGAATTTTAGGATTTATTTTTGATTTTTCGATAAGAATTATTTTTGATAATAATTCTTATTTAATTATTCTTGATCATTAAATGATCTTTTTTGTGATTTTGATTTCTGGAACGTCAGAGATGTTAATCTTTGGAAACTTCCTTCACGAGTTTGTAGTAGACAAGATTATCTTCATTTTGATATATCATGTCTCACCCAAACTTGTTCCCTTGTACTCTGTTTGCATCGCGCAACTTTTGGGTCAATTTATGCCAATTGATCATCTACAGTAAAACCTGATCCAACTTCTAATTTAATTTTGGTGCCCAACATCGGTCCAATCTGATCGACCCAATATATGATTCTAACCTGTTTTGAGCCTACTATGCATGTGCCACTTGCGTGCCACCCAATTGATCTCTCTCATGCTTCTATTTCATCCATGATTAAAAATGGCTTAAATTTGTATTATGGCTAAATTTTAGCCCAAACTCAACCAAACTTGACCCAATACCCAACCCAATTTTATGTGACCCCTCACATGACTATCCATACACCCCACTAATATATCGCTCCTTCTTCCTACACAAAAATATCTCTCTTCCTCTCTCTACTTTATCAAATATCTTATTTTCTCTCTCTCTTATATATATAACTCTCTTTCTCTCTCCTCCTTAAATCACTTCCACATACAAACTCACCCCCTTACCATCAGCATACACCCCACCCAGTCAACCACTTCCTCTCTCTCGTTCTTTCTAATAATCTCACTTCTCTCCCTCTCTCTTTCTAATATATATTATTCTCTCTCCCTCTCTTTCTAAATAACACAACACACACCCTCTCTCTTTCTTTCCTCACACACACCTCCCATCACCTCACAGCATACCCTCTTCCCCAATTTTAGCCGAACCCCCCTCACTCTCATCATCATCATTATTTTTTCCTTTATTTCACCCCCTCCTCTTCCTTTCGGCAATGACAGCAGCCACCGCCGCCGGGCAGCCGTCGCCCCGCCACGTGGCCAGTAAGTAGCAGTAGCTGTAGTAGCGCGAGCAGCAGCAGTCGCAGTTTGGCGCTCCACCGTATGGCCACCGGCCACCCCCCGACCTCGTATGGCTCTGGCGAGCCCCCCCGGGTGCGTACCACCTTCTTCGATGTGCCACGTAGCCGATTCGTGCATTTGGCGCGGGATCTCATCATGACTCGCTCGATTTCAAATTCAGAACCTCGTCTCGGGATAGCAAGTTCGTTCACATTTTTTGAGAAATCTGACTGTTGGATCGTCGATCCGTTTCTTCCATCTCTATCTCGGTATATACCACTTCACTCTCCTGAAGTTTCAACCGTTAATTTTGTCGTTTGCTATGTGAAAATTGGCCACCAAGTTGACCCTTTAAATTGTGATATTTTTGGATAGTTTTGTGGAGCCAAGTTCGTCGACTCGTATCTTCGTCGTTGCAGCTCTGTTTGGCGTGCCACCAGTTCCTACGCATAGCTGGTGTAACCCTCTTCTTGTCCCTCAAGTTTTGTTTCATTGTGAGCTTGTTTGATTGGTTGCATTAGACGCCAAAGTTGGCCGTCCGAATTCGTAATTTGCAATTTATAAAATTCTAATTTTGTACACGGGACTCCGGATTCAATTTTTGACACCACCAATAGACTTGTGGCATCATTTTGGTACGAATTCATATAAAGTTTGCTTGATTTGGAGGACGTGGTCCCCGACACGCATTTCGGTGCAAGGCGGACCCCACAGTCCGAGTCAACGGGTCTTTTTTGAGATCGGCTCATCGAAATCCAATTTAGGATATACCGTTGAGTTTGTATCATCATTCTGGCCTCGTTGACATATAATTTGATGAGTTTTGTAGACATTGGCTCCGACACATATTTTCGTGCAAATCAGATTCCAATATCTGGGTCAATGGACCAATTTGGGATCGGGCCATCGGACTCCAATTCCGGATATACCATTAAGTTCGTAGCTTCATTCTTGATTCATAGACATATATTTTGCTAGGTTTTGAGGACTTTTATTCTGACATATTTTTCGGTGCAAAGTAGGTCCGATACAGATACCGTTTTGACTCGAAATTATCTTTTAGCCTCTGTGTCCAAATTGGACTTATGGGTAGGCTATTTTAGCTATTTTGACCATTCTGGACACGTTGGTGATATTTGTTTCATCATCTGACAACATCTGTAGACTTTTTCCCTATCTATCACTATTTGTTATAATCCTTCTTTTTTTGGTTTGTATTTTGAGATCCGTGCATTGAAATTGAGATCCGTCGATTTCAGTAATTTTATTTCGCTAAAATTGACCAGTTATCTATGTGGATGATTATAGAGACTAACTTTGACCTAGTTTAACCTAGAGTGGACAAGGAGTTGATCAGTTGACCAAAGTTAACTATAAATCAACCTTTGATCCAGTTTGACTGAGTTTGACCTAGAATAGGCATAGAAGCATAGAATTAATGTATATATATATATTGTTTACTCTCGAACACTAAGTAACCCTGTAAATTCATGTTAGGTCTCTGTGACGTCGGTTCATGTAACCACCACTTTATAAAATGAGAGTAATTTAAACTTTTATAAAATTGATTATTTAATAATATGTTTAAATCACGTTATTGATTTATTGGTGAATTTTGATTATTTTAATATCATTAAATTAGTATTTTGTGATTTTATTCTTTGGCTAGTATAACCTTAGAGATGCTTAGCCTAGAGACTAACCATCACCATGGAGGCCTAACCCATGTGATTAGATTAGCTAATTACCACTTTTTAGGCTAAGGATATTTTGGTCATTTTGTGACTTTTGAATTATTTAGGATTTTCATTAATTGGTGAATTTTAGATTATTTTAATAATATTTAAATTGATGTATTGTGATTTTGGTCATTTTTTATATTTTAATATTTTGAATTTTTTTATATTTTAATATTGATTTTACGGGATTTGTTTAGTCGGGTTTGAGTTTCGTTTCGTTCCGACTTGTGTTAGTGACCCGGGTAGCTTAGACTCTAGACGGGATCCCAAGATTAGTTAGTCATGGCCCAGAAACCCCACTAATTAAGTTAGTAAGTTTAGACTAATCCCACTTGTTAGATTGGTTAAGTTAGAGGCTTAAATTTAACCCTTTTGATCCCAAACTTGAACCTAACATAAAATTAACCAAGAGGACTAGTTGAGGCCTTATTGGGCTTTCCCCTAAGGCCCAAATAGGGTTTAATGGCAGCCATTATAGGTAGGTTAGCCTCTCTTCCTTTCATTTCATTCCATCTTGCTTCTTTTCTTTCACAAAGTGTTCTTCCCCAAATTAGGGAGCTTCCCTCTTTGATTTGATCTCCAAATCTCTTCATTCCTCCACCAAAACTTCCATCCAACCTTCTCATACTATCAAGGGAGGGTGCTAGCAAAGATTTGGATCAAAGTACAAGGAGGAGTGTCTATTTTGGAAGGATCTTCGTATCGGAGCCGTGTCCTTGAGAGTATCATTGGGATTCCACTCCCGATAGGTATAACCATCTCTCTATTTCACTTTCTCTTCCATTTTAGTTAGTTTTGCATTCATAGGAATCACCCCCATGCATGAACCACCATTAGGAATGTTTTAGAGGCTCTTTTGAGTCCTCTTTAGGAGTTTGGGATAGGTTTGGTGTCCCCCATGGAGAGATTCCAAAAGGGGCACACCATGTGTTTTTGTTTATGCCCCATAGGATTTATTGTCT
>JANAVB010016800.1:16481934-16591934 GCA_029216955.1 Iris pallida | reverse complement strand
TGCATAACATATACTAGAAATTATGCCATACACTATTAAACCCTAATTAACTCATGATATCTAATTTTTAGATATGTGATTTCACTCTGAGCCAGATTACACAGTTGACATATTCCACCAGTGTTACGACCCGTACCCAGTTTTTCGGACGCGAGCTCGAGAGCAAGCCAGCTACGCATCAAGCGGACTCCAGCCCGACTCGAATACGTAAACGCTGTCACGGCTATGGCAATGGGCCTAATCAAGGCAAGACAAAACTATATCTCAATCCACAATAAGAATAATAAACAAGAATGAACAAGTATGGGTCGTGGTCTGCAGCCCACTAGCATATATGTCCGAATGAGACTCCAAGGAAAATAGCAAGAGTCTCTAAAGTAAATCAGTAAGCAGGATAACTTATGATAATAAATATAAAGCACGAAAGGATAACAATGTAATATCACTGATAAATACCTGAATAATGCATCACAATCATCTACCATCCCACTCTGCTAACTAACTCCATGCAGTCGCTAAACCTGAAGAGATCATCAGGTCCTCAGGGGACATAGCAAGATACATAAAAACATGCCTATCTAGCAGTTTATCATGCAATAAAAAATACAAGAAATAAACAAAAAAAGACCAATCAGCACGAAAACACGACTATATACGACTGGAAGAACCACTACGCCTAAACGAACTGCTGGAGAAGAACAAGAGAACACGATGTCACGATGTCAATGGATAACCAATCGAATACTCAAACCCTCGCCCCTAGTGTGGACTCGCAAGTTTGAACTACTAACCCTCTCCCCTAGTGTGGGTTCGCAGGCTAGCATCACCCTCGTCCATAGTGTGGACTCGCAGGTGTGAACCATATACTACTAACCCTCATCCCTGGTGTAGACTCGCAGGATAGCATCACCCTCGCCCCTAATGTGGACTCGCAGGTGTGGGCAGATAACTACTAACCCTCGTCCCTAATGTGGACTCGCAGGTTAGCTTAACTACTAACCCTCGCCCCTGATGTGGACTCGTAGGTTAGCTTCAAGAATTTTAAGGTACATCAGTTCCGTTATGACTTATTCATCCTATGACACGATACGACTCAGTCAAAGTACAAGTGATGACATGACACGACCCAATCACGATACACGAGAAAACCAATCCAATATGAACTACAAAGTTAACTATGAACAAGAACTATATATATACGTATATCCAATATGAACTACAAAGCTAAATATAAACAAGGCTATATATATACTAGCATGCATGATATACAAATCACATATAAATAATCAACTAGTAAACTGTATAATAATATAAATATGCATGTAAGTAAACTGTAAAGGGAGGCAAAGTATCTTGCCTCGAGGTTGCACGCAGATCCAACAAAAATACAGTCAACTGCCAAGCCATGAAGTCCAAATCCTCACAACTGTCTCCGAAATCTGAAACAGACATTGTCAACATTCTTAGAATAGTCAAATTAGCTAGGATTGCCTGTCCTTAAGTCCAATTCTGGACACAGGGGGAAAACGGTATTTTCGGACAAAAATGATGTCCGTCGTTGGACCTGCTTTGCACCGAAAAGCGTGCCAGAGTCAATGGTCTCTAAAGTCGTCAAACTATATGTCAACAGGTCCAATTTTTTGATACTAATCACCCGTATGTCCAAAGTTGGATTTCGGCGGGACGTGCACAAAATCACCCGTTGAGTCGGACCGTGGGGCCCACAAAACAACGATCTGATCAACTATCTCAGAATCGGACCAAACATGGCATACAGGACCAGAAAAATGATATGGTCCTGTTGGCGAAAGTTTCGTCTCGATCTGATGAACATGCACAAAGTAATTAAAGTTTGTGCAAAGTGGTTGATACGGTGAATTTTGACGGATACGGATCAAATTCGTCGCGCATACGCAACCAATTTGAATTCCGTCAAAGCCTACACAACCACGAAGCCGTTACGCACCTTTCGATGCTTTCGGTTCGTGACCACGGCGTCCGGTTTGGCGGAACGTATGTCATATCGGCATTTTTAAACAGATAAAATCTCGATTTTGAAAACTGTTTTCTCCGCATACAATTAATGAAATTCGAAAATACAAAATAGATTAGGAAGCCCTATATGTTGTCTTCAAATGTCTTCAATTAGTTTTCTAAAATTCCTAGTGGGTTGACAGGAATCGATCTCCAAAGAGGGCTACTTGGGACAAGGTTAAACAACCCCATCTATTCTAGCAAAATTCTATACTCCATATTCTCTTTGTATTATCTTCTTCTTCCCAAGACCTACTCACAGAGACCTAAACTATGGCTACCGACCCTTTGCTTTAATTTGAAACACCACAGCATAACCCTATCCTTCATGTAGCAGTAAGGAACGTTATTGCAAAACTAAATATGTGCCAGAGGAAGGAGATTCAGGGAAGTAAGGATGGTATCGAGAGGGAAACTCACATAAGTAGTTATGTCGATGAGATAATCGTCGGGTCGGAGATCACCACGTCGAGGAGGGTGCTCTGTTCCTTTGGTTGAGAACGGCTTCCGCAACGTGGTGTCCGACGTTGGCCTGACACCACCAGAGTTGTCGACGTTGCGACCCTGCGGAGTCGATGAACGCGATGAAGTCCCTCTTTTGGATTCGAACGCACCGTGCTGTCAATGCGAACGAACCGGTCGGCGGAGGTCGACTTTTGCTGCAGCTCCGTCGACGGCCCATACTGCCGGACGGGAAGACTTAAGGTTGGTTAGGGTTTTGCTGTTTCCATATCTCTTTCTCCATATATCGAACATATGCTGTTACTAAAAGGATGGGGGTTCGATTTGCACAGCCGCTGAGTTGGGCTTCCCTCTCGGATTGGAAAGAGTTTGAGCTCGGTCCACTATGGGGGTCTGGGCTGGGTTCACGGTTGGCCGAGCCAGGCTGGCCTGGGCTGGCTTGAAGCGGTGCTGTGTTTGCAAATATGACGACTTCAAGCCTACCAATCTGGTCAAGTTATATTTGCCATGTATAAAACCCTCTACGGAAAGTACATATCTATGTAATGCTCAACTAATGTGTCAAGAAGAAAATAGAAAACTACATGTCATAAGCCATGTAGGTCAAACATCGTACTTGACCGTCGGGCTGGAGATCAGGTAAAGTGTCAGCTAGTAGCTAGTTGTGTATGGATATAGATAAGGCACCAACAATATGTTTAAGATTCTACTTGTTAGATTCTATATGCCATCTCTGGTCAATTAAAAATATAAATGACTTATTTGTTGGTGTAAGAATAAACAAAATATCAACATTCAGTACACAATTCACATGATGTTACTCTTGTGAAAAGATGAAATACTAAAAGATATTACAAGAGTAAAAATTGAGAAACAAATAGTGGAAGCAACAAAAAGAGAATATAATACATGAAAGTTTTGTTTTTACTCCATGTGATTGGGGCCAAACTATATGGTTGAGTTCACACGCATTCGTTTGGATATTGGCTCCAAATAAAAGACTTAATTTTCTAATTAGTCTGGTCAATTATGCTAAACCCGAATAGATTAATCTAATATAGTTATTTGGAAATTAACTACTTAATCATCACAAAATAATAGAATAATTAATTATTTATAAATTTTTTAAAATTCATCATTTAAATCAAAAATATTTCAAAACTTTCGGGAAGGGAGGCTACAAATCTACCCACCTTAAAAAATAATTTCGTCCTCGAAATTCTAATTCATAACTATCTCCTTAAAATTCAAAGAAAGTCTACTTTTACCGAAATCTCCTTAAATTTAATTCCTCAAAATAGTTTATATCTTTCTCCTAGCGATTTTGCAACTACGATATCTCGAGGACTTCTACCCACTTTTGGTCACACTACTCCTCAAACATGGCCACTAAAATCATATATCCTTCTAACTAGTGGCTAATAATCCTTCCAACAGATATCTAGGGCATATGATATTTATAATCCCTCAAATCTATAAACAACCAAATATTCAATAGTC
This sequence comes from Iris pallida, assembly GCA_029216955.1. NCBI lineage: Eukaryota > Viridiplantae > Streptophyta > Magnoliopsida > Asparagales > Iridaceae > Iris > Iris pallida. The sequence continues at coordinate 16,587,938 of JANAVB010016800.1, read as the reverse complement.
AAGCAATATTATACTATAATTTAAGAATTTCTTATAAATCCTAGATAGCACGATCGTTCGTCACCCCAAAATAGGAAGGGACGAGAATCAATGGTACGAAAAGGCAATGGAGAATATTCGAGAACAAATATGAACTTTCAAGGACGTAGAGAAGTTCATAGGAAAATTTTCAAGGCAGAGTGGATTGAGATTTCTAAGGTTTAGTCATAGTTGCAGGCTCGTACCAGTACAGTTACGTAACCGGTACGATATGCTCTGACCTGCATGGGCCACCAAAAAAACTTGTCACGATCCGCACCCAGTTTTTCGGACGCGAGCTCGAGAGCAAGCCAGCTACGCATCAAGCGGACTCCAGTCCGACTCGAATACGTAAATGCTGTCACAGCTATGGCAATGGGCCTAATCAAGGCAAGGCAAAACTATATCTCAATCCACAATAAGAATAATAAACAAGAATAAACAAGTATGGGTCGTGGTCTGCAGCCCACTAGCATATATGTCCGAATGAGACTCCAAGGAAAATAGCAAGAGTCTCTAAAGTAAATCAGTAAGCAGGATAACTTATGATAAGAAATATAAAGCACGAAAGGATAACAATGTAATATCACTGACAAATACCTGACTAATGCATCGCAATTAGCTAGTACCTGAAGAGATCATGGAATAAAAAAAATACAGGAAATAAACGAAAAAAGACCAAACAGCACGAAAACACGACTATACACGACTGGAAGAACCACTACGCCTAAACGAACTGCTAGAGAAGAACAAGAGAACACGATATCACGATGCCAATGGATAACCAATCGAATACTCAAACCCTCACCTCTAGTGTGGACTCGCAGGTTTGAACAACTACTAACCATCGCCCCAAGTGTGGGCTCGCAGGATAGCATCACCTTCGTCCATAGTGTGGACTCGCATATGTGAACCATATACTACTAACCCTCATCCCTGGTGTGGACTCGCAGGCTAGCATCACCCTCGCCCCTAATGTGGACTCGTAGGTGTGGACAGATAACTACTAACCCTCGCCCCTAATGTGGAATCGCAGGTTAGCTTAACTACTAACTCTCGCCCCTGGTGTGGACTCGCAGGTTAGCTTAACTACTAACCCTCGTCCCTGATGTGGACTCGTAGGTTAGCTTCAAGAATTTCAAGGTACAATAATTCTGTTATGACTTATTCATTCTATGACACGATACGACTCAGTCCAAGTACAAGTGATGACATGACACGACCCAATCACGATACACGAGAAAACTAATCCAATATGAACTACAAAGTTAACTATGAACAAGAACTATATATATACGTATATCCAATATGAACTACAAAGCTAAATATAAACAAGGCTATATATATACTAGCAGGCATGATATACAAATCATATATAAATAATCAACTAGTAAACTGTATAATAATATAAATATGCATGTAAGTAAACTGTAGAGGAAGGCAAAGTAACTTGCCTGGAGGTTGCACGCAGATCCAACAAAAATACAGTCAACTGCCAAGCCATGAAGTCCAAGTCCTCACAACTGTCTCCGAAAGCTAAAACAGATATTGCCAACATTCTCAGAATAGTCAAATTAGCTAGGAGTGCCTGTCCTTAAATCTAATTCTGGATACAGGGGCAAAACGGTAATTTTGGGCAAAAACGATGTCCGTCGTTGGACCCGCTTTGTACCAAAAAGTGTGCCAGAGTTAATGGTCTCTAAAGTCATCAAACTATATGTCAACAGGTTCGATTTTTTGATACGAACCCAACCGTATGTCCAAAGTTGGATTTCGGCGGGACGTGCACAAAATCACCCGTTGAGTCGGACCATGGGCCCCACAAAACGGCGATCTGATCAACTGTCTCAGAATCGGACCAAACTTAGCATACAGGACCGAAAAAATGATACGGTCCTATTGGCACAAGTTTTGTCTCGATCTGATGAACATGCACAAAGTAATTGAAGTTTGTGCAAAGTGGTCGATACGATAAATTTTGACGAATACAGATCAAATTCGTCGCGCACACGCAACCAATTTAAATTCTGTCAAAGCCCACACAACCACGAAGCCGTTACGCACCTTTTGATGCTTTCGGTTCGCGACCACGACGTCCGGTTTGGTGGGACGTACGTCATATCGGGGTTTTTAAACAGATAAAATCTCGATTTTGAAAACTGTTTTCTCCGCATATAATTAATAAAATTCGAAAATACAAAATAGATTAGGAAGCCCTATATGTTGTCTTCAAATGTCTTCAATTAGTTTTCTAAAATTCCTAATGGGTTGACAAGAATCGATCTCCAAAGAGGGCTACTTCGGCCAAGGTTAAACAACCCCATCTATTCTAGCAAAATTCTATACTCCATATTCTCTTTGTATTATCTTCTTCTTCCCAAGACCTACTCACAGAGACCTAAGCTATGGCTACCGACCCTTTACTTTAATTTGAAACACCACAGTATAACCCTATCCTTCATGTAGCAGTAAGGAACATCATTGCAAAACTAAATATGTGCCAGAGAAAGGAGATTCAGGGAAGTAAGGATGGTATCGAGAGGGGAACTCACATAGGTAGTTATGTCGATGAGATAATCGTTGGGTCGAAGATCACCACACCGAGGAGGGTGCTCTGTTCCTTTGTTTGAGAACGGCTTCCGTAACGTGGTGTCCGATGTTGGCCTGACACCACCGGAGTTGTCGACGTCGCGACCCTACGGAGTCGATGAACGCGATGAAGTCCCTCTTTCGGATTCGAACACGCCGTGCTGTCAACGCGAACGAACCGGTCGGCGGAGGTCGACTTTTCCTGCAGCTCCGTCGACGGCCCATACTGCTGGACGAAAAGACTTAAGGTTGGTTAGGGTTTTGCTGTTTCTATCTCTCTTTCTCCATCTATCGAACATATATGCTGTTATTAATAGGATGGGGGTTTGATTTGCACAGCCACTGAGTTGGGCTTCCCTCTCGGGTTGGGAAGAGTTTGAGCTCGGTCCACTGTGGGGGTCTGGGCTGGGTTCACGGTTGGCCGAGCCAGGCTGGCCTGGGCTAGCTTGAAGCGGTGCTGTGTTTACAAATATGACGACTTCAAGCCCACCAATCAGGTCAAGTTATATTTGCCATGTCTAAAACCCTCTACGGAAAGTACATATCTATATAATGCTCAACTAATGTGTCAAGAAGAAAACAGGAAACTATATGTCATAAGCCATGTAGGTCAAACATCGTACTTGACCGTCGGGCTGGAGATCAGGTAAAGTGTCAGCTAGTAGCTAGTTGTGTATGGATATAGATAAGGCACCAACAATATGTTTAAGATTCTACTTGTTAGATTCTATATGCCATCTCTGGTCAATTAAAAATATAAATGACTTATTTGTTGGTGTAAGAATAAACAAAATATCAACATTCAGTACATAATTCACATGATGTTACTCATGTGAAAAGATGAAATACTAAAAGATATTACAAGAGTAAAAATTGAGAAACAAATAGTGGAAGCAACAAACAGAGAATATAATACATAAAAGTTTTGTTTGGACTCCATGTGATTGGGGCCAAACTATATGGTTGAGTTCACACGCATTTGTTTGGATATTGGCTCCAAATAAAAGACTTAATTTTCTAATTAGTCTGGTCAATTATGCTAAACCAGAATAGATTAATCTAATATAGTTATTTGGAAATTAACTACTTAATCATTAACAAAATAATAGAATAATTAATTATTTAAAAAAATTGTAAAATTCATCATTTAAATCAAAAATATTTCAAAACTTCCGGGAAGGGAGGCTACAACCAGATCTCAGGTGAGTACATTCTCTGATAGTATTTCTGTTTTAGATATCGTCTATGTTTCTTGTATTTAGAGTAGATATCCTTGTTCTCTTGTCACATTGTTCACACGGATTGGTATTTGTCTGGATCCCGTCATGAGATGTTATTCCTTGTATTCCTTTGTATACCCTGTGCAAGTTTTTTCTGTGCATTGTATAGACATGATTCATGTGAAGGCTCGCTACCTCCTCGGAGAATCATGTGCCAAGACATGTCATTACTGGATCCACTTTACTGGTCGGGGATGGGGGTATTTAGCGTAGATATGTGATCATTTTTCCTCCTGTGATTTCTGTTCCCTGAGAGTGTCAGCCATAACATATGACTAGCCAGGCCCTTTTTCTTCTGTGCAGCCCAAGCCGATCACATGTTGAAACTAATACTAAACTCACATAGACATAGTTCTAGATTTTCGTACAAGATATCACTACTAAAATACCCCACTTTACCGACGGAAGTTTAGCGACGGACGGATTTCGTCGCTAATAGCGACCAGTTTCCGACATCTTAGCGACGGATTAGCGACAGACAACATAACATAATTTTTTCCAATTTTAAATGTTAAAATATGTCGGGTTTCCGTCGCTAAGTCGACGAACGTTAGCGACGGATTCTTTTTCGTCGCTTATTCGTCGCAAATGTTGGCGGCAAAATCTTTAAAACATTGGCGGGAACTTTAGCGACTAACTGGCGACGGATATATCCGTCGGAAAACACCTTTTAATTGGCGACGGTGTAGCGACTAATATATTCCGTCGCTATTCCGTCGCTAGGTTCTGTGCCCTAACTTAAATTGAACCGACAGGGGGGAATTTTTCATTCCCCCCAAAACTCTCTCTCTCTCTCTCGCGGCTCTCTCTCTCTCGCGCGCGGCTCTCTCTCTCTCTCTCACGGCTCTCTCTCTCTCTCTACCAGGTGTCTCTCTCTCTCTCTCTCTCTCTCTAATTTTGGGTTTTGGGGCCGGGGGGGGGAGTGGGGGGGGGTCGGCTTCGCGGGGGGTGGAGAGGGCGGGGGGGGTGGTGAATGGGGTCAGGGGGTCGGGGGGGTGTGGGGAATGGGGGCAGGGGGTGGGGGGGTAGGGAATGAGGGTCGGGGGGTCGGAGGGGTGGGGAATGGGGGCAGGGGGGTCGGAGGGTGGGGGGTGGAGAGGGCAGGGGGGTCGGGGGGGTGTTGAATGGGGGCAGGGGGGTCGGGGGGGGGGTCGGGAATGGGGGCAGGGGGGTCGGGGGGCGGGGGGGTGGGAGGTGAAGAGGGCAGGGGGGTCGGGGGGGTGGGGAATGGGGGCAGGGGGGTCGTGGGGGGGTGGGTAATGGAGAGGGCAGGGGGGTCGGGGGGGGGGGGGTGTTGAATGGGGGCAGGGGGTTGGGGGGGTGGGGAATGGGTTGCATTCCCCGATACGGATACGGTTTGGCATGTCCCGATCCTAAGAAATAATACTATTTCATTTAATTTAATTTCATTTAATTTCAAAACTACTAAGAAATAATACTTAAAACACTTAAAATTATGCCTAAATGTATAAATTATATGTTTTTAAATGTAAATAATTTATTAATAATTATTTGTTTTCCAATACCAAAAAAATCCGATACTTCGATCCGATACCGCCGATACTACCGATATCGCCGATACCAATACTAGATTGCTTAGACTTATATTGCAAGGTAACTAGATACAAGTTATGATACAATGTAAATGCAAGTATACATGTTAGCTAGATAGCTTAGACTTATATTGCAATCTCCTATTCACACGAGTATTGATATCGCCGATGCCAATACTCGTAGGAATATATAGTCCGATACCGATTCCGATACCGATACTTTGAACCTTGATTTAAATACATGTTAGTATAGTATCTTCACATATATGTTAAGAGTATATACATGATTAGCAAGGTAACTAGATACAAGTTATGATACAATGTAAATGCAAGTATACATGTTAGCTAGATAGCTTAGACTTATATTGCAATCTCCTATTCACACGAGTATTGATATCGCCGATGCCAATACTCGTAGGAATATATAGTCCGATACCGATTCCGATACCGATACTTTGAACCTTGATTTAAATACATGTTAGTATAGTGTCTTCACATATATGTTAAGAGTATATACATGATTAGCAAGGTAACTTGATACAAGTTATGATACAATGTAAATGCAAGTATACATGTTAGCTAGATAGCTTAGACTTATATTGCAATCTCCTATTCACACGAGTATTGATATCGCCGATGCCAATACTCGTAGGAATATATAGTCCGATACCGATTCCGATACCGATACTTTGAACCTTGATTTAAATACATGTTAGTATAGTGTCTTCACATATATGTTAAGAGTATATAGATGATTAGCAAGGTAACTAGATACAAGTTATGATACAATGTAAATGCAAGTATACATGTTAGCTAGATAGCTTAGACTTATATTGCAATCTCCTATTCACACGAGTATTGATATCGCCGATACCAATACTCGTAGGAATAGTCCGATACCGATATACATTGTAGAGCTCTGTTTTGCTATTCTGGACATGTTGTGACCTGTGCTGTTCTAAATAGGAGCCAGACACACTCCTGAGACGGGGGAGTATGTATAGTGATGTGGATTCTTACTAACTTATCATGTGAACCCATTTATGGGCCCTTCATTGAACCTTCTCATGTGCAACTTTCAGTCCATTCACAGTTCCCTATATTGTACTCTACATCACCTAGTTCACTTATATCTAACATCCTAACCCTAATCCAAATTTATGAGTATCGATATCGGGCTATTCTTATGTTTAGTTTGTCTTACGATACAGATTTTCACATCCAAATTGAGGATGAGTCGTTATTTTGTTGATCGTACATGGATGTACAAACGGCAACACGAGAGTAGAATTGGTGTGAGTGACGATTTTCAGGCAGGCGTGGAAGTATTTCTTAATTATGCAATGAGCAAAGCTCAGTACATGGACGGTAACAAAATTAAGTGTCCATGTGTTAAATGTCACAATAGACGTTACGAAGAAGTGGTGACTGTGAGAGATCATTTGACCCGTAAGGGTTTCGTACGTAATTATGGCCTGTGGTCATCGCAAGGTGAACTATATTCGGAAAGACAGGCTGCGGAAGCTGCTACTTATGCTTTTGATGATAATGCTGCAACGGATGTCATCGAAGACCACGGATGCTCTGTTGATTATGGAGATCTGCAGAACCTTGCACGAGATATGGTGTATGATGCGGCAGGGCCTAATTTTGATCCGGAGGATCCTAATCCCGAGGCAAAGGAGTTCTATGACATGTTTCAGGACGCAGATACTTCTCTATATCCTGGTTGTGAGACTCATTCCGCACTGTCAGTGACGATGCGGTTGTTGAACATAAAGTCTGATTTTAACTTGCCACAAGCTTGCTATAATCGGATCACAGAAGTAATCAAGGAGGTGTTACCGAAGGAATCAAAAGAGCTACCAAAAAACTTCTACAAGTCAAAGATGATGGTCCGACAACTGGGACTGGGGTACGAGAAGATAGATTGTTGTCGCAACGGATGCATATTGTACTACAAAGAGAATTGCGTATCAGAAAGTTGCAGCTTCTGTAATGCGGATCGTTACAAGCCAGTACAGGAAAAAGGAAAGTCGACTAGAAAACGACGTCCTTACAAGTATATGCATTACTTGTCGATCACGAAGCGCTTGCAGAGGATGTATATGTCTCTAAATACAGCAGAACACATGACGTGGCATAGCGAAGAACGCATAAAGGACGAAGGAGAATTGTCACATCCTTCGGATGGAGAGGCGTGGAAACATTTTGATTTGTGTCATCCAGATTTTGCTGCAGAGCCTAGAAATGTACGCCTGGCGCTATGTGCTGATGGCTTCGCCCCTTTCGGACAGTCGGGATCTCAGTACTCATGCTGGCCGGTCATTCTTACCCCTTACAATCTGCCACCATGGATGTGTATGAAGACTCCTTATATGTTTCTGATAGCTATCATACCCGGTCCTAAAAATCCGACGAAGAACATCGATATATATTTACAGCCGTTGGTGGATGAGCTGAAACAGCTGTGGGAGATCGGCATCACGACCTATGATATTTCCAGGAAACAGAACTTTCAGATGAGAGCTTCACTCATGTGGACAATCAATGATTTTCCAGCATACGGTATGCTGTCGGGATGGAGTACGCACGGCAACATGTCTTGTCCGATATGCATGGAAAATAGTAAGGCGTTCCGCCTTAGGCATGGAGGAAAAACTTCTTTCTTTGACTGTCACCGTCAATTTCTGCCCGCGACCCATCCTTGGAGAAAGAATAAGGACGCGTTCAGATATGGAAAACAAGAATTTTCTCAACCTCCTGCCAGATTTTCGGGATTAGATATTTGGGAAGCTGTAAAGGAATTGCCCACCGCAATGGAAGATCCATCGAACCATCGTGTCGAGGGGTTCGGACAAAGCCATAACTGGACCAAACGGAGTATCTTCTGGGACTTGCCTTATTGGAAAGATAATCTTATAAGGCATAATCTTGATGTCATGCATATCGAAAAGAACGTGTTCGATAATGTCTTCAAAACCGTCATGGATATTAAAGGAAAGACGAAGAACAATCCAAAAGCAAGACAAGACATAGCCGAGATATGCAAGCGTCCTCATCTGAACTTGATACAAAGGGGTTCTGGTGGACAATTAAGTAAGCCTATAGCGCCATACACATTGAGCAAGGAAGATAGATTAATAATCTGCAAGTGGATATCTAATTTAAGATTTCCCGACGGCTATGTTTCGAATTTGTCTAGATGCGTTGATCTCAATGAACGCAAGCTAACGGGAATGAAGAGTCACGACTGCCACGTGTTTATGGAAAGATTACTACCCATTGCTTTGAGAGAGTTGTTGCCTTCTGCTGTATGGGTTCCGTTGGCCGAGCTGTCTACATTCTTCAGGGATATCTGTTCAACTAAGCTGACGGTGCAACATATGGTACAACTTGAGGAGAAGATTGTCTTAACAATCTGCAAGTTAGTGAAAATATTTCCACCGGGCTTTTTCGACAGCATGGAGCATCTACCGATTCATCTAGCATACGAAGCCCGTGTCGGTGCATCTGTTCATTATCGATGGATGTACCCCTTTGAAAGGTAAATAAAAATCGATATAATTTAAGTGAAATTTAAGTAGCTTTTACAATTCATTATTAATTCTCAAGATAATTTGTCTCTTTAGGTACCTACACCATCTAAAGAAGAAAGTTGGCAACAAGGCTCATATAGAGGCTTCGATATGCGAATCATATCTTATCGAGGAGGTGTCAAATTTCTGCTCCATTTATTTCGATACTCATGTCGAGACAAATCGAAATAGACCTCAAAGGAATGAAGAAGACGTTGAGGATGGAGGTATATTCAATTTAAGGGGCAAGCCTATTGGGGCTAGTAAGAAACGGTGGTTGACCGATGATGAGTATGATACCGCTCACCGATATGTCTTGTTAAATTGTGACATACAAGAAGTGAGAGATTTGGAGAAGTAAGTGACTACGCCTCGTTATAATCTCTAATTTGGTGAATTAAGTGACTACACTTATTTTTATTCTCTCTAACAGTGTATTTAGAGGTGAAGTCAAAATGAGGACACCATATATTACAGATGAGGGACTTCAAAGAGAGGTTGATTGTACCTTTCCGTCCTGGTTTCGTAAATACGTAAGTAACTGAGATAATATGTTATGCGGCTACCATTAAAATATATGCAGCTAAAATATTTAAATTATCAATACATGTTTACAGGTTTTATTGCCTGAAACAACACTCATAAATGAGAGCATTCGTTATTTGGCATTGGGACCGAAGAAGCATGCAAAGACTTTGTCAGGCTATGTCGTTAATGGCTTCAAGTTTAAGTCAACTCAGCATGCTATAAATGCCGAATTTCTCAATGACGGCTTCGATACCAAGAATTCTGGTGTTTGCATAAGAGGCACCATCTATGACGACGAGCCGGACTTTGACTATTATGGAGTGCTTCGGGAGATTGTAGATTTACAATATAGTACCCCATATGATATGCATATTGTGATGTTCAAATGTGAGTGGTTCGATACGAGACCAAATATCGGTTGGAGAATCGATAAACAATTTGGATTCGTCGATATAAATCATCGCAGGAGGTATAGAGGGTCCGACACGTTTGCGATAGCAAGTCAGGCTGTTCAAGTCTACTATACAAGCTACCCAAGGCGTCGTAGAGATCGATTTGACTGGTGGGCAGTATGCAAGATTAAATCTAGAAATACATTCAACGTTGGAGACCCAGCATACCAAGAGGACCAGATCGAGAAGCCCCAATACATGGGACAACAGTCGGATACCATGGACGTGGAAGATGTCGATATACCTCATGCTGAGGAAAATAGAGGGGAGGAAGAGGTTGATATACAAGACTTAGCTGTCAACCAGGGGAGAAAGAGGCATATTGTCCCAAGTATTGAGCCTGAAGAAGAAGTAGAAGAAGAAGAAGAAGAAGAAGAAGAAGAAGAAGAAGAAGAAGAGGATGAGGATGAGGATGAGGATGATGATACAGATGAAGTCGACGATGAGGATGATGATATAGATGAAGTCGACGATGAGAATGAGGATGAGAACGATGACGATGACGATGAGGACGAGGACGATAACGATGATTAGATTAAATATCGGTATATATTAGAAGCACTTACAACTAACTTAGTGAATTCAGTTTAGACGGACACATTCTTATTTCAGTTTATGTTTTTGTCGTTCGATCATCTACTTATTGTATGATTTTCTTTTTACAGATGGCACTCTTAGTTCTCATTGTCTTGACGGCACTCGCCGCCCTGCTGCTGGTATATATATTTTAGTTCAGTTTTATATTCATTTATACTTCTATATTGTTAATTATATTTATGTGTTCTATTTACAGGTCATGGTCACTACCACTCGTGCTGCTGGCAGTGGCCGTGGACGTGATGGTAGTGGTGCTGGTGGTGGCGGTACTGGCCGTGGTGGGCGTGGTGGTAGCGGCACTGGCCGTGGACGTGATGGTAGCGGTCGTGGTGGTAGCGGTCGTGGTCGCCTTCCACATTCCCCGGATATAGAGTCCTCCGATCCCGACCTGGAGAGCCCGGCCACAGACTCTTTCCGCCGTCGATCTATCTCTGCGCTACCTTCATCTTCATCGAGGCCTGAGACTCCATCCGCTAGCGGATCCGTTCCGCCCCCGGATGCACCAGCGGGTACACCATCAGTTACTGCAGGGTGGGCTCCGGAGTACCCCCGGATTCAGCTTCATCCTGCTACCGATGAGTACATCCGCGGACCCGCGGATCCTCCGACGCCTCCAGAGAGGCCGATAGGCGAGAACCGACGAGAGCTATGGCCCGCGGGTGATACGTAAGTAAATTTAAGTTAATTTATTAAATTTGTTTCATTTATTCAAGTTAATAATCCAGTCTTTGCTTCTTTATAGGTTTTTCCCGTATGATGCTGCCCGGATACTCGGGCAAATTATCCGGGAAAACTACCATGGCCCCTACCTCAATTTTTCTGAGGTGCCTCAGAACATGCAGTACGTCTGGCTCGAGGAGATGAAGGTATATATATATCTTTTGGTTAATTATTAATTATTCTTTAATCTACTAATTTTTTAATTACGTGATAATTTAATTTGTATGTCAGACGACGTTCTGGTGGCCCCCCATCGCGAGGAGTTGATTCGCAAGGCCTACAAAGCCGCCGCCGGGAAGAAGATAAGGGATGCGGTGTACGACGTTCGTACGGCGCATTCGAGGAAAAAGTGGCTCCGGGAGGAGTACTACGAGCAGATGTTGGATAAGATGAATACTGCTCAGTACAGGGAGAAATCAGAGAAAGCGAAGGCGAGCAGACAGGCCGCTGGTCTGCATACGGGAGGTTCAAGGCCCCACGCAGCGACGCGTGCAGATTTGGTGAGATACCGCAAATTCATTTCACTATTAAATTCGGTACTATTAATATACATAGTTAATTAAATTCGACGTATATTTCGTATGCAGGCACAACGGGCGGTAAAGGAGGGGAGAGAGCCGGAGTCGGTCACCGCCTACGATGTTTTCCTGCATACACACAAGAGGCGGGCAGACGGGAGCTTCGTCGACGCGAGGGCCCAGGCGACTGATGTAAGTAATTACGTTTATGAGATTTATATTAGAAATATAATTATTGTTAACTTAATTAGGTGAACGTAGGATTCAAATTATAACTTAGGAAAACATAGGATTTAGATTATAACTTAGGAAAACTTATAGTATAAACACATTCATTGGATAGGCTGCATATCGTGAGGCCCTTAGTCAGATTGAGCCCCCTGTCGAGGTTGTCGGCGAAACGACGCCCACCCAGACGCCCTCTTCTATGGCCGCTCGCTACGACGACGTGTTCGTAGAGTCTGTCGACGGCTTTAATAAAGGGCGCGTCTACGGCGTAGGTTCCCTGGCGGCGTCGTTGCAGGGCACGACTCTGAGATATCCACCGCCCCCGCCTCCTCCCGTGCCCCCGTCGGACGATATGAGGACGCAGCTTGCGACTCTCACCTCCGATATGTCGAAAATGCGGAGTCTAATGTCGGATGTGCTGGAGCGCCTTCCGCGTCCTTCTTCTGCTCCCGGTCCAGATCCGTCTGCTCCCGGTCCGTCTAGTGCGGTTGCCGGTCCTTCCGACCCTGGACGTTATTTATTTGACCGTTCTGCCGAGGTCCGCCTGGTACCGGATACTGCGCTCATTGGGCTCATGGACTTGATGTCGCCAGAGCAGCTCCGCACGCTTCCAGAGCATGTGTTGTCCCAGGTGCCGGCGTACATGGTGGAAGAGTACATCCGCAGAGCCGAACGACGACGCGATCCATCTCAATGATATTTGTACTGTTTTTGGATATTTGTACTGTTTTTGGATTTTGAATTCTGGATATTTTGGAAGCGTACATGAATGTTTGGATATTATGAATTTGTGTATTTGTGTTTGGATATTTGTACATAGATGTTTGGATATTTCTGTTTGATATTGGATATTATGAATTTGGATATTTGGATATTTGGATATTTGTTGATCGTACATGGATGTTTGGATATTGGATATTATGAATATGTGTAATATTTACGAAAAGGAAATAGAATGTTTCTGTAATTTTTTTAATTAATGTTGCATTTAGCGACGGACTAGCGACTAATTAGCGACGGATATATCTTTTTAGCGACCGATGAGCGACTAACTAGCGACGGAAAATCCGTCGCTAACTGGGTTATATAAATATTTGCAGTTACCGACGGACGAGCGACGGACAATCCGTCGCTAACTGGTTGAAATAAATTTGCAGGTAGCGACGATCTAGCGACCAACTAGCGACGGAACTTCCGTCGCTAACTGGGTACAATTAATATTAGCGACGGAATATCGACTACCTAGTGACGGCAAATCCGTCGACATGGTTCTGGAAATATGGTAGGTTTCCAGAGACTTAGCGACGGATAATGGGTCGCTAATCCGTCGCTAATCTGTCGAGGATGACGACGGACTAGCGACGGCTTAGCGACCCATTATCCGTCGACATGGTTCTAGAATTATGGAAGCTTTCCAGAACCAGGCCGACGCCCTACCCGTCGCTAATCCGTCGCTATAACGTCGAGGTTAACGACGGAATGGCGACGGAATAGCGACAGATTTTGCGTATCAGGAACCTCTCTGATACGCTTTTACCGACCTATTTACGACGGCTTAGCGACGGATATTTTAATATTATATGGCATGTAAACCGACGGGAACAAGTCGCTAATCCGTCGCTAATCCGTTGAAAGGCAACCGTCGGTAATCAGTCGCTAGTCCGTCGGTTAACCATTTGTCCGACGGCTTAGCGACGGACAAATTTTAGCGACGACGTATTTCCCGACGGCCATTTTCATCAAATATCCGTCGCTATGCCATCGGTAATTTATGTTACCGACGGATTCGCGACGGATGTGGCCGTCGCTAAAGTTGGTTATTTTGGTAGTGTATATACTATTTCTTGTTCTTACATTCAGTTACAGTTTTGATATACCTTACCATAATTCATGTACACATTATTTTACCTTTTATATTTCTCTCTATTTACTGCTATATTTTCAATATCGTCTAACTAGAACCGTTATTTAAGATTTGTGCTCGTTTCATCCTGACTGGATATGTTGACAAAATTTTACAGATTATGGCGAGGACAAGTGTCCTACCTAATACGGTCCTCATGACGTAGTTGGCCTAGACTCGGAGACCATAGTTCAGCAGGGGTTAGCTCCCGCCGATGAGGCATTAGGGTAGCTTAGCTAGATTAGTTTGGTACTGGACTTTGTCTCCAGATTACATTTTTGCTTGTTATTATTTTAGTTTTCGTATTAGAGATTGTTGACTCTAGACTTGTATTATTTCTGTGTTGGATCTTCTGGATGATATTTCATATCTTATTGTCTTTATCTTTCAGTATCATCTATCTTTCTTAGAGTTTGTGATTGAGTATATTATATTGTCATTGCTTGTCCTCCATTCAGAGTTGACCGTTCTCGATAGATTTTGATATTATAACTGTTGTTAGATAGTAGACCTAGATAACGTTCTACGTCATTTCTGCGACGTAGACTGGGACGCTGTTACGTACTCGTGCCCTTACTCCTGGTGCGGGTCGTGACACGTTTTTCGTGGTGGCCCATGCAAGTCGAGAGTCGCATTAGTACGATGTCGTGGTAGTACAACGATTAGCTGTTCTGCTACGCGCCTGCGATAGAAACTAAGGAATAGGCTTTAGCAGAGAGGTTACTCAATCACAGTTAGGACTACTTGAGAAGATTTCTGGGATGACCCTTGAGAATCTCATTATAAACTATCTCGAAATTCGATTCCGACAGTTTTTGTCTACTTCCTTGTTCATCGTTGAATTTGATTCTTGGTATTCATTATTGACTTAATTTTCTACCAAGATAACATTATGGGCTAGGTTGCCTCAGTCATGGAATCTAGAGTCTTCTACAGCCAAATTAGCTGGTTTGGCGATAAGATAGAGTCTGATTTTGGATGTATTTCTCGGGTGTGGGAATTTAAAGTTTTTGCAGCCAAGCTAGCGACAATGCAAAAATTTTAAATACCATGATTCTAGAGGTATGTACCTTAGTTGTGGACTCTATGGATTATCGCTGTTGTACTTACTAGCCTAACGAGAATTCTGGTAACATGGTTCTGGATAGACGGGTATGATTATCAGATTTTAGAATAGATACCATATAGATGGTGCCCTAGTATGATGGAATAGAATATCGGTGTGGATGTTACTTGAGTATCATGGATTAGATAGAGGGAGCTAGGCCACCTGTAGTACAGCACCATGCCCCGCACCATCAGAGGGATATACCCCAAAGGGACAGGGCTTTTGCGCTGAGAGTCGAGTAGACCGACGCTATGGGTGTCGGGTTAGCAGGTCTATCTTTTCTGTTCTTCTTTCCATCTTGTTGTGTGTTTCCATTAGTACCTATCAGGATGTTTTGTGCTGTGATAGATAGTGTAGTGACCCTGATCAAGACCGTGATATCACGACCAGTAGGACCATAATTTGTATGTTTTAGATATAGTTTTCTTGATTGTTGGGGGTTTAACTTAGAAGGAGTACGACCATTTTAATTTCGAGGACAAAATTTTTCTAAGGAGGGTAGATTTGTAACCACCACTTTCTAAAATAAGAGTAATTTAAACTTTTGTAAAATTGATTATTTAATAATATGTTTAAATCATGTTATTGATTTATTGGTGAATTTTGATTATTTTAATATTATTAAATTAGTATTTTGTGATTTTGTTATTTGGCTAGTGTAACCTTAGAGCTGCTTAGCCTAGAGACTAACCATCACCATGGAGGCCTAACCCATGCGATTAGATTAGCTAATTACCACTTTTTAGGCTAAAGGTATTTTGGTCATTTTGTGACTTTTGAATTATTTAGAATTTTCTTTAATTGGTGAATTTTAGATTATTTTAATAATATTTAAATTGATGTATTGATTTTGGTCATTTTTTATATTTTAATATTTTGGAAATTTTTATATTTTAATATCGATTTTACGAAATTTGTTTAGTCTGGTTTGAGTTTCGTTTCGTTCCGACTTGTGTTAGTGACCCGGGTAGCTTAGACTCTAGAAGGGACCCCAAGATTAGTTAGTCATGGCCCACAAATCTCACTAATTAAGTTAGTAAGTTTAGACTAATCCCACTTGTTAGATTTGTTAAGTTAGAGGCTTAAATTTAACCCTTTTAATCCCAAACTTGAACCTAACTTAAAATTAACCAAGAGGACTAGTTGAGGCCTTATTGGGCTTTCCCCTAAGGCCCAAATAGGGTTTAATGGCAGCCACTATAGGTATGTTAGCCTCTCTTCCTTTTATTTCATTCCATCTTGCCTCTTTTCTTTCATAAAGTATTCTTCCCCAAATTAGAGAGCTTTCCTCTTTGATTTCATCTCCAAATCTCTTCATTCCTCCACCAAAACTTCCGTCCAACCTTTTCATACTATCAAGGGAGGGTGCTAGCAAAGATTTGGATTAAAGTGCAAGGAGGAGTGTCCATTTTGGAAGGATCTTCGTATCGGAGCCGTGTCCTTGAGAGTATTATTGGGATCCTACTCCCGATGGGCATAACCATCTCTCTATTTCACTTTCTCTTCCATTTTAGTTAGTTTTGCATTCATAGGAATCACCCCCATGCATGAACCACCATTAGGAATGTTTTAGAGGCTCTTTTGAGTCCTCTTTAGGAGTTTGGGATAGGTTTGGTGTCCCCCATGGAGAGATTCCAAAAGGGGCACACCATGTGTTTGTGTTTATGTCCCATATGATTTGTTGTCTTTTAATTTCAGATTTACATGTGTTAGAGGATGGATTGATGTTAGTTAGGATGGTTAGAATGAATTTCATTTGGATACCCATGGTTAGATCTAAGTGGTTTAGTCTACATGTCATATTTTAGCCTCAACTTGTCATTTTAGTGTCTCTTTATATAATGGACTGTTTTGTATATATATAATAGGTATGTTAGATATATTTCATATATTTTGAAGTGTGTGGATACGTTGTTAATGATGTGCTTGTGATAGAGGAGAGGGGAGTGTGGTTTGATGTGTATCTTGAGTGGTGTGGAGAGTGAGATGTGTTTCTTTTGTCCAAACAACCCAAATTCGTCATAATATTCATCCACGTTTTTAGTAGCCATAGCAACTTAGAAATATCATAACTTTTAGCTTAGAACTCCGATTAATCTTTCGTTTTTTAAAAGAACCGTATCGAAGTTAGCTTTCCAAATATATATATTAATAGGTAAAATACTCTTTAGAACTTTCTATAGAATTATTTGAGTGTCAGCTGTCCGAAAGACGAACGTGTTTCGGTGTTTTTTGCGATTTCGGGAGCTTTCGGACACGAAAATGCGATCCGTTTGAAGTTTCGGAAAGCTAATATGAAGGGATACAACATACTTTAATCCTATAATTTAGTGAAGGCCAAATTGGTACAGTATTAGTTTTAAGTAGAAGAGTGACTATACGACATAGGCATTTTGTGTAACCTATGAGCCTATGTAGTATGGATATTAAGTGAATGTAGGTATCATAGGTTGTCGAGTTTATGTATGATATAGTACATATATATATATATATATATATATATTTGTTAGGTAATATTTGTTAGTATGATTGTTAGTTAGATAGTAGAGGTTAGTATTTTGTTAGATATTGGATGTGTTGTTAGATAGTTTGATGTTAGATATCTAGTATGTTAGATATTGATATATTAGTAGGTTATGTTAGTTCTAGATATTGGTACGTTAGCAAGTTAGTCTCTATAGGTTATATGTTAGATATTAGTTAAGATGTTATGTTAGTACATTAGATAGTTAGTTAATTAGATATTTGAGGGGTATCTTAGTATCTCATGATACCAAGTTAGTATCTTAAGGTAAATATGAATTGCCTTTACCTTCAAGGTAAATGATTAGTTTACCTTATAACCAAGGTTGATATGGTATCCTAGTGTTAGTGAGTTAGTGAGTTACGGATGTGGTTTAGATTGTTGATATAGAGTTGTAGTTGGATAGTAGATAGGTAATAAGTTAGAAAAGTTAGATGATATGATATGAGATAAGTTGTGATATGAGTTAGATAGTAGGTAATAGGTATATGTTAGTATCCTAGATAAGTTAGAGTGTGTGTTAGTGTCTAGAATATGATACCAAATGGTATCTTGGTTAGAGTGCTAGTTAGAGTTTAGTAGAGTGGTATTTTAAGGACACCAATATGGTATCTCAAAGTTACCATTTACCTTAAGGTAATTGAATATTTACTTTATTAGTAAGTGAGATATCAAAATACCATGGTACGGTATCGAGATACTAAGATAGGGTTAGAATACCATGGTAGGGTATTAGGGTTTACGTAGAGTGAGGATAAAGTAGGTTAAGGTGTTGGTTAGAGGCTAAGGTAATGGGTTTACCTTGGTAAGGTAATGGGGTAAGAGTTAAGGTAATACCCTATATTTAAGATGAGATAACATGATTAAGATATGGTTAGAATTAGGATAGCTTAGTTGGTAATGGTTAGGAATAGGGTACATGACTTAGGGTTAACCCCGTTTGACCATGGTTGACTGTTTTGACTAAAAGTCAACTTTAGCCTAAAATTGACCAAAACTTGACCAGAGTTGACCAGTTGACCAAAAGTCAACTATGAGTCAACCATTGACTTAGTTTGACTAGAGTGGACTATGAATTGACCAGGGTTGACCAGAGTTGATTGTTTGACCAAAAGTCAATTGTAAGTCAACCTTTGACTTAAATCGACCTTGTTTGACTTTATTTGACTTGTCTTGACCTAGTTTGACTTTGTTAGGCCTAGTATGACTTAGATTGACTTTGTATAATCTAGATTGACTTAGATTGACCTAGTGTGACTTAGTTTGGCTTGGCGTGACTTAGTATGACTGAGTTTGACCTAGATTGCATAACATATACTAGAAATTATGACATACACTGTTAAACCCTAATTAACTCATGATATCTCATCTTTAGGTATGTGATTTCACTCTGAGCCAGATTACACAGTTGACATATTCCACCAGGTCTCAGGCGAGTACATTCTCTGATAGTATTTCTGTTTTATGATATTGTCTATGTTTCTCATATTTAGAGTAGATATCCTCGTTCACTTGTCACATTGTTCACACGGATTTGTATTTGTCTGGATCCCATCATGAGATGTTATTCCTTGTATTCCTTGGTATACCTAGTGCAAGTTTTTTCTGTGCATTGTATAGACATGATTCCTGCGAAGGCTCGCTACCTCCTCGGAGAATCATATGCCATGTCATGTCATTACTGGATCCACTTTACTGGTCGGGGATGGGGGTATTTAGCGTAGATATGTAATCATTTTTTCTCATGTGATTCCTGTTCCCAGAGAGTGTTAGCCATACACTTCACGTATGACTAGCCAGGCCCTTTTTCTCCTGTGCAACCCAAGCCGATCACATGTTGAAACTAATAATAAACTCATATAGACATAGTTCCAGATTTTCGTACATGATATATACTATTTTCTTGTTCTTACATTCAGTTACAGTCTTGATATGCCTTACCATGATTCATGTACATATTATTTTACCTTGTATATTTCTGTCTATTTACTGCTATATTTTCAATATCGTCTAACTAGAACTGTTATTTGAGATTTGTGCTCGTTTCATCCTGACTGGATATGTTGATAAAATTTTACCGATTATGGCAAGGATGAGTGTCCTACCTACTACGGCCCTCATGACGTAGTTGGCCTAGACTTGGAGACCCTAGTTCAGTATGGGTTAGCTCCCGCCGATGAGGCATTAGTGTAGCTTAGCTAGAATGGTTTGGTACTGGACTTTGTCTCCAGATTATATTTTGGCTTGTTATTATTTTAGTATTTGTATTAGAGATTGTTGACTCTAGACTTGTATTATTTCTGTGTTGGATCTTCTGGATGATATTTCATATCTTAATGTCTTTATCTTTCGGTATCATCTATCTTTCTTAGAGTTTGTGATTGAGTATATTATATTGTCATTGCTTGTCCTCCATTCAGATTTGACCATTTTCGACAAGTTTTGATATTATAACTGTTGTTAGATAGTAGACCTAGACAGCGTTCTACGCCGTTTCTGCGGCACAGGCTGGGACGCTGTCACGCAATCGTGCCCTTACTCCGGGTGCGGGTCGTGACAGTTCAGACATGGACCCTCACTTATTGCTCAGGACAGCAGGCGAGTACATTTTCTGATAGTTTTTATTATCTTGATATCTGCTATATCCGATTCAGTTGTAGTATTTTACTTGATTTCCGACACGATGGTACAC
Source organism: Iris pallida (assembly GCA_029216955.1). Lineage (NCBI taxonomy): Eukaryota > Viridiplantae > Streptophyta > Magnoliopsida > Asparagales > Iridaceae > Iris > Iris pallida. The sequence continues at coordinate 16,567,650 of JANAVB010016800.1, read as the reverse complement.
GGACTAGTATATGTTGGATCCTATCATGAGATGTCATTCCTGGGTTACCATGGTATATTAGTACATTGTTCGTTCTTGTTTTCTTGTGCTTGTATAGACGCCGATTCCTAAGGGAATTTGCTACCCTCTTAGAGAATCTCGCATCAGTACATGACATATCCGGATCCATTATACTACTCGGAGATGGAGAGTTATTAGAGGTTATGTGATCATACCCCACTAGTTACTACTTGAATCATAGCTTTACCCTCGCCTCACATAGGGTAAAGCCCGACCTGATACTACTTGCACCATAGCTTTCCATTTTGGCCGGCTTGATCTCCAGGTTTACCTACGCTTGTTCTTGCACCATAGTCGGTCAAATAGAAGAGCCTGATCTTGACCCAAGCCAATCACATAATGCTCTAATATCTCAAGACACTATTTATATTTATATTATACATCAGATATTACTGTACTGTTCTATATTCCAGTATTTTATACCCTGATATGATATCCAGTTCTACATATCCAGTTTATATTTCAGTTTTGATATTTCATCTTGTATTTTATTATAATTGTCTCTTATAGAATTTGCCAATTCACATGGAACTGCTGTTAGTTTACGTACTCGTTTCCATCATGACTGGATACATTGACAATATTTTTAGGAGTTGTTATGCCCTTATTATTGGACTACAGGATGTTGCTAGCTGAGGCAGATCTCGATATTCTTTTACCGTGAGTTGTCTCCCAGGAGTGCTAGGCCTGGTAGTTATTTTAGTTTTGTTATTTTTTTTCTTCCGTTTCATTCTTGTCTCATATGATCCTTTGTAGATTTTAGTTGTTCTAGTGATATTGTTGTCTTTCTTGTCTTATCTTTCTTAGCTTTTGTGATGTGATATGAGTACCTTTATAGTTATGGAACTTTTAGATATTGTAATTAGTATCGGGTACTTGACAGCGCTGTACCGTCGATACTGTGACGTAGGCTGGGCGTGGCCCACATATTAGTTCCCGTATTATTCGGGTGTGGATCGTGACACATGTTTAGTGGTGGCCCATGTAGGTCAGTCTTTGCTACTAATGCAAAATCGTGGTAGTACTTGAGCTTATCCATATTACTGCGAGCCTGCCCTAGGATTAAGATTGAGTCATGGTATGTTTTAGGATTTGGCTACTTAGTCACATATTAGGAACTCTTGATAGATTCCAGGGATGACCCCTAGGAGTCTTATTTCAAAGGTTTTTCAATTCTATTTTCCACTTGCTTCTATTCGTCCTGATTTTGAAACATCTGTTCGTTATCGAACCCTATTCTCGCATTGGGGTGTGTTTATGGACCCCAGAGTGAACTAGAAGGTAGAAGTTGAACTTATATATCATCTAGGTTGAGAAGAGAATATGATTAGCCAATCTTATATGAAGGTTAAGATTTGTTTAATATTATATTCCAGGAATCTGACCTAGATAGTACCTTTGGGCCATCCCTTGAGAACCTCCCTCTAAACCCTATCTCGGAATCTGTTTTCGCTTGTTTCCATTTACCTATCCTTGATTCGTTGATAAAAATTTTAAATCTTGATGTTCGTTGTTGACTTTAATTTTGTTTCTAGATAAGTTTTTATGAATTGAGTTAAGATATATTCTGATAACATATTTGATGAGTACGATGAGAAGGGTAAATGTCTACTTTATTTATGGAGTTTAAAATTTATCGTAGTCATACAAGCTAGCATGATGAGGACATGGAGCCTGATTTTGGGTATACTATCCTAGTTATGGAATTTAGATTTTCTTGCAGCCATACCTGTTGGCATGGTAAGGAATCTAGATAACATGATTATAGGGTATATACCTTATTTATGGACTCTATCGTTTATTGCAGCTATGCTTACAGGCATGGCAAAAATTTTGGCAACATGATTTTGGATAGACGTGTATGGTTATCAGATCATATCTTAAATTGATTCACTTCTATTAACCTATTGAGCAAGACTAATTTCTACCATTATTTCTTGTGTTATCATTTTCCTTATCGTCTGACTATTTCCTCATCTTACCATAATTCCCTTGTCTTATTTTACCATGTCCTATTTACATCGATCAACAACATCGTATCTACTTCTGTCATCTATACTCTGAAATCTTTTGAGCTCTTGTATCTCTTTGTCTTGGGAAAGTTAAAGAAGTATCGTAATAATCTATCTTGTGGAAGACGAATTTGTTATCAAGTGGTATCTTTGTAGGAATATGAGATATTAGACCTTATAATAGAATTTTGAGATGAAGGTATGACTGAGATTGGAAATGAAACCAAGAGGTCGATATAATCAGTTTAGAAACAATTTACTAGAAAATTAGGAGGATGAATCACTTTGAAAGAACGTAGGAGGATTTCAAATGAGAAGGACAATAGGATGTACATTAATGGTTAGAACATTTATATTTCGTGGATATAGTTTAGAAACTGATGAGGATATCCGAGATCGAAATCTTTTTGAATTTGGATAATTTTAGGGTATTAATTCTTGAGATATTTCACATGAAAGATATGATGCTAAAAATTTGGAATTTTAATAATGGGGAAGAGATTTTAACTATATGCGATGATGATACAAAATTGGACAAGAAATTGGTAAGAGGATAAAGAACACAACAAAAAAATTTGAGTTAAAAAATTGGAGATTTTGTGGGAAAATATATATTAATTAAGATGGATAATATTTGAAAGTGTACATTGAAGAAAATATGAAGGTTGATTTTGTAATGGATAATAAGTTTTGTAAGGCCTAGTGGTATTAGATTTGAATAACACAAGGAGCGTGATTTGAACATGTTCAATGATTTCATAAACTTGATTTAGGGGTATCAGATCCAATTTAGGACAAGGTGGAAGAATTTGGATTTAAAGATGATTATGTGGATAGTGTTGAGATCTATGTTTTGGAATTTAGAAATTATACCTACGGTAATCATGACAATGTCCAATCTTCATTACATAAGTGTAAATTTTGGTAGTAGTCATATAAGGGTTGATTTTCATATTTGGACTTGCGAGTTAAAGGTATGACTGACAAATGATGATCAGATAAACTTGATGGTATCAGAGAGAGATGATTAACTTGGCTTCCCTACAAAACCTTGTCTTTTGATTTCCCTATCAAAAGGGAATATGACTTATTCCATATCCTAGAATCATCCTTTGAGTTTTCAATATCGTTGAATCCCAACTCCCTTGATCGCGACCAATTGACTTTGATCATATCTCTGATCATATCCATATCCCGGATCGTACTCAATTGGATTAAATTCAATTGTGACCTGGATTTCCATTATTGGATGCTCGTGTCCAGACTTCGATGATCTTGTTCTTCATCTTGACTAAATTCTTTTTTAATCAAGAATTGATCAACTTAGATCGTGTTGAGACTAATTTTCTTTTATCGTGATTGGATTTCAATACTATTACCACTCGTGCTATAACTTTCGATTTTGATCATGTTTGAATTGTGAATACTCGTGCGTAAACTCTTTTCGACCTTGATTTTGTTTCCTGATTATATATGAAATTCTTTGTGATTAGTCGTCCCTAGATGACCTGACATGACTAAGACAACTTTAAATCCCTTGATCGTGATTCTAGCGATCATGACTATATATATTACCTTAACTCTAAATCGAGCCTAAAATTTTTGACTTTCGATTACGACTAACTAGTGTGACTACGAAGTTAGTCGTGTTAGAATTGAAAACTGATCATGTCCGAATAAATTTCTACCATGCCTAAATGACTTGGGTTTCTTCCTAAATCGTGTTTATAAGACCTTAATTTCGAAATCATGATTTTATCGTCTTTTATAATTGAACTTGGATCTTGATCGTGCTTATGCGACCTATAGCTTGATTTTCCATTAAATCTAACTATCGATCGTGCTGTACTCGAATTTGTTCTCCGTTCGCTTCTCTTAGCCTTGATTAAGATCATAACTATACGACTTTGATTTTCATGATCATGATAATCTTAATCCACAAATCGTGCTAAAAATCTTGATCTCTAATGACGACCGTGGGGAAATAGATTTTCTATCGTATTTAAATTTTGATTCTCTAGTCACTCATGCTCAGGTTTCATTATTGATCCTGACTAGGTTTAAAAATTTCATCACTTTATTCCAAATCGTGCATATATAATTTTTTTCATATCATAATTCTATCGTATCAAACTCCCTAGTCGAGTCTGAAAAATTTTGAATTGACTTTCTTGATCGTGCAAAACTCGTCGTTCTTTGGTCGTGCCTAAAAATATTGCTTAAACCTTCTATCTTGTTTTAACCCCACTACCAACCTTTAATTTTGAGGACAAAATTCTTATAAGGTGGGTAGGATGTAAGCCCCCAGAATTTCAGGGATTTATTTTTGATTTTTCTATAAGAATTATTTTCGATAATAATTCTTATTTGATTATTCTTGATCATTAAATGCTCTTTTTTGTGACTTTAATTTCTGGAACGTCAGAGATGTCAATCTTTGAAAACTTCCTTCACGAGTTTATAGTAGACAAAATTATCTTCATTTTGATATATCATGTCCCACCCAAACTTGTTTCCTTGTACTCTGTTTGCATTGCGCAACTTTCGGGTCAATTTAGGCCAATAGATTATCTACCGTAAAACCTGATCTAACTTTCAATTTAATTTCGGGGCTCGACATCGGTCCAATCTGATCGACCTAATATATATGGTTCTAACCTGTTTTGAGCTTACTATGCACGTGCCACTTTCGTGCCACCCAATTGATCTCCCTCGTGCTTCTATTTCATCCATGATTAAAAATGGCTTAAATTTGTATTGTGGCTAAATTGTAGTCCAAACTCAACCAAACTTGACCCAACACCCAACCCAATTTTATGTGACCCCTCACATAACTACCCATACACCCCACTAATATATCAGTCCTTCTTCCTACACAAAAATATCTCTCTTCCTCTCTCCACTTTATCAAATATCTCATTTTCTCTCTTATATATATATATATATATATATATTTTTTTTATATATATAACTCTCTTTCTCTCTCCTCTTCAAATCACTCCCACACACAAACTCACCCCCTCACCATCAGCATACACCCTCCAGCCGACCACTTTCTCTCTCTCTCTCTTCCTCTTTATAATAATCTCACCCCTCTCTCTCTCTCTCTATCTTTCTTTTTTTCTAATATATATTACTCTTTCTCCCTCTCTTTCTAAATAACACAACTCACTCTCCATCTCTCCCTTTCCTCACACACACCCCCCATCACCTCACAGCACACCCTCTCCTCCAATTTCAGTCGAATCCCCCTCACTCTCATTATCATCATCATCTTTTCCTTTATTTCTCCCCCTCTTCTTCCTTTCGGTAGTTGTAGCAGCCACCGCCGCCGGGCAGCCGCCGCCATCGTGCCGTCACATGGCCAGCAAACAGCAGCAGCTGTAGTAGTACGAGCAGCAGCAGCTATAGTAGCACGAGCAGTAGCAGCGGCCAAGCTGCAGCAGCCGCGGTTTGGAGGGCCACCGGCCACCCCTTCGACCTCGTGCGGCTCCTGCGAGCCCCCCCCGGGCGCGTACCACCTTCCCCGACGTACCACGTAGCCGATTTGTGCGTTTGGCACGGGATCCCGTCGTGACGCGCTCGGTTTCGAATGCAGAACCTCGTCTCGGGACAGGAACTTCGTGTACATTTTTCGAAAAATTCGACCGTTGGATCATCGATCAGTTTCTTCCTTCTCTATCTCAGTATATACCACTTCACTCCCCTGAAGTTTCAACCATTAATTCTGTCGTTTGCTTTATGAAAATCGGCCACCAAGTTGAGCCTTTAAATTGTGTTATTTTTGGATAATTTTGTGGAGCCAACTTCGTCGACTCGTATATCCATCGTCACAGCTCCGTTTAGCGTGTCACTAATTCCTATGCACAACTGGTATAACCCTCTTCCTGTCCCTCAAGTTTCGTTTCGTTGTGAGCTTGTTTGATTGGTTGAATTTGACGCCAAACTTGGCCATCCGACTTCGTAATTTCTAATTTGTAAAATCCTAATTTTGAACCCGAGACTCCGGATTCAATTTCTGACACAACCAGTAGACTCGTGGCGTGGTTCTAGCAAAAATTCATATAAAGTTTGCTTGATCTGGAGGACGTGGGCCCTGGCACGCATTTCGGTGCAAGGCGGGCCCCAAGTCCGAGCCAACGGGTCATTTTTGAGATTGGGTCATCGAAATCCAATTCCGGATATACCGTTGAGTTCGTATCGTCATTCTGGACTCGTTGACATATAAGACATAATTTGCTGAATTTTGTGGACATTGGCTCCAGCACGTATTTCCGTGCAAATTGGATTCCAATATCCTGACCAATGGACCAATTTGAGATCGGGCCATTGGACTCCAATTTCGTATATACCATTGAGTTCGTATCGTCATTCTGGATTCATGGACATATATTTTGCTAGGTTTTGAAGACTTTTATTCTGGCACATTTTTCGGTGCAAAGTGGGTCCGACACGGATACCGTTTTGACTCGAAATTGCTTTTTTGTTCCTGTGTCCAAATTGGACTTATGGGTAGGCTATTCTAGCTATTTTGACCATTTTGGACACATTGGTGATATTTGTTTCATCATTCGACAACATCTGTAGACTTTTCCCCTATCTATCATCATTTGTTATAATTCTTCTCTTTTTGGTTCGTATTTTGAGATACTGCATCGAAATTGAGATCCGTCGATTTTAGTGATTTCATATCACTGAAATTGACCAGTTGTCTATGTGGATGATTATAGAGACTAACTTTGACCTAGTTTAACCTAGAGTGGACTAGTAGTTGGCCAGTTGACCAAAGTCAAATATAAGTCAACCTTTGACCCAGTTTGACTGAGTTTAACCTAGAATAGGCCTAGAAGCATAGAATTAATGTATTTATATATATTGTTTACTCTAGAACACTAAGTAACCCTATAAATTCATGTTAGGTCTCTGTGACGTCGGTTCAGACATAACCCTCACTTATTTTTCAGGACAGCAGGCGAGTACATTCTCTGATAGTTTTCATTTTCGTGATATCTGCTATATCCGATTCAGTTGTAGTATTTTACTTGATTCCCGACACGATGGTACACGGACTAATATATGTCAGATCCTGTCATGAGATGTCATTCCTAGGTTACCATGGTATATTGGTACATTGTTTGATCTTGTTTTCTTGTACTTGTATAGACGCCGATTCCTAAGGGGATTTGCTACCCTCTTAGAGAATCTCGCATCATGACGTGACATGTTCGGATCCATTATACTACTCGAAGATGCAGAGTTATTAGAGGTTATGTGATCATACCCCACTGGTTACTACTTGTATCATAGCTTTACCCTCGCCTCACGTAGGGTAAAGCCTGACCTGATACTACTTGCACCATAGCTTTCCATTTTGGCCGGCCTGATCTCCAGGTTTACCTGCACTTGTTCTTGTACCATAGCTGGTCAAATGAAAGAGCCTGATCTTGACCCAAGCCGATCACATAATTCTCTAATATCTCAAGGCACTGCTTATATTTATATTACACATCAGATATTACTGTACTGTTCAACATTCCAGTATTTCATACCCTGACATGATATCCAGTTTTATTTATCCAGTTTATTTTTCAGTTTTGATATTTCATCTTGTATTTCATTATAATTGTCTCTTATAGAATTTGTCAATTTATATGGAACTGCTGTTAGTTTATGTACTCGTTCTCATCCGGACTGGATACGTTGACAATATTTGTAGGAGTTGTTATGCCCTCATTATTGGACTACAGGATGTTGCTAGCTGAGGCAGATCTCGATATTCTTTCAACGTGAGTTGTCTCCAAGGAGTGCTAAACCTGGTAGTTATTTTAGTTTTGTTATTGTTTTTATTCTATTTCATTCTTGTCTCATATGATCCTTTATAGATTCTAGTCGTTTTAGTGATATTGTTATCTTTCTTGTATCTTCCTTAGCTTTTGTGATGTGATATGAGTACCTTTATAGTTATAGATCTTTTAGATGTTGTAATTAGTATCGGGTACTTGACAGCGCTCTACCACCGATACTGCGGCGTAGGCTGGGCGTAGCCCACGTATTCGTACCCGCATATCCGGGTGTGGATCGTGACAATTGCTGCACTGCTAAGGCAAATTGCCACTACTGCAGTACAATGCTGCCCAAGTGCAGGCAATTGCCTGCTTTATAGAAGGCCTGGCCAACATGGCCTAAGCCAAAAACCTGGTCTAATAGGACCCCTATCAACCTGGGCATCATTGCACACACACACATCACACTGTCTAAACTAAATCCCAAGTGGGCTAAGCCCCTTGCACTGAACACTCATTAACTGACACCAACTAGACACTAACACTGGTACCTAACTTAGGATACTAATTATCTCTCTGACTCTTAACACTCAAAACCCTAATACAGCCCATTACCTACTAACTTGCTCACTGTCCCCTACACTATACACTGAACCACCTTGCTACTCAATTAGGACACTCACTCACCAAATACACTGATATATGCACTGTGGCATTGAACTGACACCAACTGATACCACTCTTACACATCTAGACACTGAACACTATAGACACTATCACACCCTAATTTCTCCATACACTCACTACACTTCACTCTCACTCACTGAACTAACAAATCAGTCCATTTACTCGATACTTGGGCCAATGGCCAACTGGCCAAACCCAAGTCCCCAACTGAAAGCTAAAATCAGTCCACACTGACTGATACACATTTGCTGATACTGAACTTTTAAAGTGAGGTTGGACTATGGCCAAATGCACACATAGCTCACTGATACATAGACTGTTCACTGAGAATTGCCTATGGTCAAATGTCTAGCACTTGCCACACCCTCGAGCAGTGGCCAAGTGGTTGCCAATACACATTGTCATTTGTGATAGCTCACAATCTCTTCTCCTCTCCACTGAACACTTACCTTGACCAAAACTAACTGATACTTAAAACATGAACTCAACATCATGGCCTATGGCCCTTGCCCAACCCCTACTTCATACTGTCAGTCCCCACTGTCTCAATGACAGTCCCAAATTCCCCCTCTTAACAGTGCACACTTAACACTCATTTCCCTATAGCAACACACACACAGCCATACATATATACATATTTAACATATAACACACACACACACACACACACACACACACACACACACACACACACACACACACACACACACACACACACACACACACACACACACACACACACACACACACACACACACATATATATATATATATATATATAAATTAGTAAGGTGAACATTAAAATTACTTTAAATGCCTACCTAATGAACCACCAAGCCAACCATGGGTACAAAACTGAAATTAAAACCAAAAATAGTCTATTTGTTATTTTGACAAACACTTGGTGGGCTCTCCTCGAATTTCTCCAAGGATGACTCAAAAACCCTAAATATAATATATCAAAATGAAGATTAGAGCCTTGCTCTTCTTCCCATGGGTTCCCCTAGTCCATGTGAATGTTCCTACAAGTGTCATGCATGAAAATGGAACTCAGACTATGCAAAAATGACAAGGGTTTACCTATTGGGAGATGAATTCCCAATGAAACCTTCTAGGGATGCGCTTGTGTCAAGTTTGACACAATCTCTCTATCCTTTGGACTCCTTCTCATGAGCTCCTTGGTCTCCACGCTTCTAGTCTTGTAGGATGATGATTTGGGAAGGTTTTGAAGGAATTTGGAGGAGTTTTAATGGTGGGAATGAAAGATATGGAATGGGGCTTGTAGAGGCTCTTTCTAAGGTTTATAGAGGCTCAAAATAATATGAAGGAGTAAACCCTCTTTATGACCAGCCATAAATGAAGCCCAAAAACCCCTTACAAAATGTTCATTCTACCCCTCAAGTTGTCATGAACAATCTCTTAAATGAAGGGTTAGTTGTGCTCTAAGTGTAGGATTAACTTCTATTCCAAAATTAGACTTAACATGACTTAAATGTGGCTAGATGTGTTCATCCTAGAATGTAGGCTCAAGTGGTCATGTCTAGTCTAATTGGATCCACATGCCAATGTTCAATAAATAGACTAAACCAACAATAGATGAAATCTTCACAATAATTAATTTAAATAACCAGTCATGCAATAAAAATAATATAAATTGACAAAATTAGCCCTATCTAGGATTGTGGTAGTGACATGCGTGCCCTCTCCCTCCCCTCCCCTCCTCCAGCCACTACCCGGCCTACCCTTCCCCCTACCCCCTCTGGCCACTCGTCTCCCCTCCACTACCAACCATCGCGCTCATCCGGAGAGTGTAGTGCCCCGCTCCTAGTGGTTCACTATGTAAGGCTTGTGGCTTGATTAACTAGGTCAGAACCGAGTACTGGGAAACTTACCATCGGCATCGAATCGATCACGGACAAATGCATAAGAACCTTTCCAACTAATGTATTGGTTTCTCTTAAAATGCGTCCAAGAGTTTTCTCTGGATATTTTACTGCTGGTTTTGTTGTTTGGTTTTGATGGATGCTTTTCTAAATAGTTTTCGATGATTTGATTCTTGCCCATTTTCATCGATTTTTATAGCATTCATTCTTGTGAATTCTAAGAGAAGGGAACATAATGAGACAGAGTATTAACTAAACTTTTGGTGCTATTGCAGACGGATGCGTAACAGGAAGCTAAACGTACAAGTGTTGCTCTCCCTCTCGGCAATTCTCTAACTGGTGAGTGTGATTCTCTGTGTGGTTTTGTCCCTCTCGCTACTCCTTCATGCCAATTAAATAAATTGTCTTGCAACATCCGTTAATCGATAACTTGATGCTAATGCCACAAGTCAATACCACTAAGAAGCTAGATAATGCACATTGAATGAATCGATTACACTATTAACAACAATGAATGATGTTGTCCCTGTGAACGTTGAAATGATGCTTGTCCCTTTGAATATTGAAATGCTGCGATGAAATGAACATTGAAATGAGATTAATTGATGCCTGAGATGATGGAATGTGAAATACTGAGAAATAAACAAGTTGTCTTTTTTTACTTTCAATATTATACCATGCATACTATGCTTAACAAGTCAGACACGCATTCGCATGGTCATGGACAACTTGTATACAAGGTATTGTTTCCTCGAACAGTACCGGGGCACCAATACCAATTCGGCCTATGAGGAAATACAACCTGCAGCCCTCAATGAGTGGGGCAGTGCACATCCGGTTGCTCATCGGATGAGCAACTAATCCTAACCCCACAGTTAGGACCTCCAGGACCTCTAAGGCGTCGCCCAGGTTCGAACTCCTTATGAGAAGCATTCCAGCACGTTCCAAGGCTCGTCAACAGTTCTTCTACGAAGGCATAGCCCCTTTGAACGAAGGAATCCTCAACCAGCAGCCAACTTATGCAAGGCCAACCGCCTCTCGAAGCTGAGTCTGGATCCAGCATTGTGGTGAAGGGTGCTAGGAAGAAGACATGACTCTTCAAAAGAAACTCCCCCTTTATATAGGGAGGGAGTGGTCCAAAATGTTGGCCACATGGCCGACGGTCAAAATTTCCCCATTAATGGGATGAACCTAGGACTCAGCACGATGGACCTCATTAAATAAAGTTCATTCGACTAAGTCCTAGACTATCCTAGGACCCCTTGAAATTCCCCAAATAACAGTGGCAATTAAGAGGGAGTCGTTCATTAAGGAGCGGTCATTCATTGCTCTTTAAAAGAAGACGTCAAAGCCATAGCCTTCAATCCAGAGACACAACTACATTCCTGCGCCAACCTTAGGCACAGACTGGTGATGTTTTTACACCACCTCAACTCCAACGGTGCAGCACTCGACTCCAACCCAGAAGTTTAACTACCTTTCATCATAGACTTGGGAGACACCATTTGCCTCTAGCACAAGCCCGACTGCAACTCTAAAGCACAGTAAAATGGTCTATCTGAAGGCGCCGCCTACTCGTCGCCCTAAAGCACAGTGACTTTATCCAAAACACAGCCTACTCGTTGCCCCAAAAAGCACAAAGGACCCATTGTCTTTGAAAGATAGTCCACTTGTCGCCCTAAAGTACAGAGGCTCTGTCGTCTCCAGAAGCACAGTCTACTCGTCACCCCAGAAGCGCAGCCAGCGTTGCCTGAAGCACAGACGGCATAGTCCCACCAAATCAGTTTGCTTAAACCGCCTCTCTCAAAGATAGGATTAGGATTGATCAAGTTGATAAATGCAGATTGATTTAAATCTCGGACGAAGATTGCACAAAATCTAAATCTGAGATAAAATCCCAAGATTTGCTCGGCTACATCCGAACAAGCAAATCGGCACGCGCCACGTGTCACCTCCTTCGGTTATTCTAATAACCACCAGAGATCTCATTTGAGGGAAATCTCAGCACCCGCCATGTGTCAGCGCCACAGAAGCCTGCACCGTGCAAGGATGACAGATTCTTTCATATCTCGAAACCCTAATGCACATCGCATATGTGCCCCTCTCCCCTATAAATAGGAGAGGTTTTCCCCCAACAATATGATCGACAAGGAAAAGAAGATCCACAGAATTATCGAAATCTTCAACTTCGACGTCCTCCTGATCGGCAACCCTAGAGTTCCATCAAAGGCACCAGAAAGTCAGAGCAAGTCTCATATCATCATCGGATCGTCAACGGAGTAGAAGAGCCGCTGCAGTGCTCGATCTCCACCGTCACACTTTTCCAGAAAATTTTGTACTTAGATTTCTTCGCATAAGAATCGATTGTACTCTTTTTTACGTTCATAATACAAAAAGTCCGTTCAACCTTTTGTCATGTCGAACAAGATGGTGACTCTACTGGGGACTACCTTCTCCTCTAACGTGAAGGTGGTGACACAATCCAATGATGCCTTGTTGGGATCCTCTCAGAAGATGTTGGCCTTACGCTTCGACCAGTAAGCTTTTGAAGATCTCCTTTCTGAAGAGAAGTCGAGCCCTTCGAAGCGGTTCGTAAAACCGAAGAAGACTCGACGGACCTGGGTGCCTAAGGTGACTGTGACGTGTAACACGACGGAGGGGACTGCGTCTCAGACCCCCCTCGTCGATGAAGTCCCGAAGATCCCTTCGACTGCTGATGCCAGGCCATATCTCTCCCATCCCATGCTCGGGAAACGCAGAGAAGATCACGGCTATCCTATGGCAAGTGTGACAAAGGCGCAACACCGAAAGGTGCAGATGACGGCTCACCCGTTCGTAGAGGATGCTGTACCGGTGAGAACTTCTGTCTTCGACAGAATAACCGATCCATCAGGTATTGCCATGTTGGATTCCGAATACTATGCATCATCTAATCATAGTAGGAGGAGATCCAAGGCAGCACTCGCCCCATGCGATCAAAGTGTTGCGCCTATGGCGGACTGGAGGCCCGCGTTGACAGTAATGCGCGCAGCCGATGGAAAGCTATACAAGACCATCCCAGACTCTCCGAAGCCTCGTCCGGCGGAACCCCATCATCCCTTGAGCACCCACTCGCACTACTCAAGGCCGAGGGTATGTCATCAGCGACTCTCTGATCGAGGCATACTCGGACCTCACCCACATGAATTCGAAGGAAGAATACCTTCTCTATATCTCTTCGGCTGCGCACAACGCTCCTGTGTACACAAAAAATGTAAAGGCATGGAGACTTCATCTGCTCCCTGCGAGCGTAGGACAAGATAAGAATCTGAGATGCAGATGGTGTCTAAATCAAGACCCAACTGCACTCATATTACCATCAACTGCTGCTGTTGTCAAGCAGATCCATTACCGCCAAAGAGGAGGTCCGTCTTCCAAAGGCTGCGATCGAGAACTTATGAAGAAGAAGAAGAGCTTCGTGCTACTTCGTGCAATGTTGCTCGGGACTCTCCGTTCCAGAAGAAGCTATCCAAGAAACACTTTTCCTTAGTTGGCAAGTCCAAATACCGGTATGGGGGTAGCAAGAAGCCTGTGCCCAAGGAAGGCGTGTTCCAACATGCGCTCCAAGGATGGATCATCGTCGCAAGAAGACGGTTCATCGATCGCTGCACCTGCTGGGGGTAGCCATTCTGCTATAGTGTATAACAACCCTTCATTTTAGTATGACAAAGAGACGTATGACACAGACGCTTCTGCGGGCACAAGCAGCCAGAAGACCGGGGGTAGGAACAGTGTCGAGTCGGAGGATGATCGCAACTTACTCGTCTTCCCCTAAGACAATAAGCACCAGCACTCCGAACCAGAAAGCGAAAGATCTACCACTCTTTCTACTTACACGCACATAGCATCTATGCACATGGAGGCTGATGACAACGAAGAATCAAGCGGAAGTGCTGATCAGCAGAAACGTATTGAGGCTCTCGAAGGAAGTCTTAACGCGTTGAACATATCCATGCAGACTTTAGCCTCTGTCGTTCTGGAGATCAAGGACATGTTGGTTCCCACTGCCTCCACATCTGCGGCTCCAACGGTTCGTGATGGGTCTAGTACCCTGCCCATCATAAACTAAGTTGCACAGTCGTCGGCCACTCCATCGACCATCAATCCAGCAGTATCCAACGAAATACAGCAAGCACTCGAGAAGTTATACGCTCGCCACGATGCCAAAGAAAAATGTGCCACACTCTGAAAGATGGGCATCCGGCAACCTTATCCTGCTGACTGGGACAATGTGGTTTATCCTTCCAAATATAAACCACAGACTATCACCCCTTATGATACTAAGGAGTCGCCCAGATGATACTTAAGGTATTTTTCCTTAGTAACATGACACTTGCCAAAGGACGACGCCCTTCTCACCAGCATCTTTGTTGGAGCTCTACAGGGGGTGGCCTATGAATGGTTTTACAGTTTGCCCGACAACTACATTAAATCCTTTGAAGACCTGAAGAACATGTTCCTGGAATGGTTCTGTAAAACCGCTAAATTTTTGGGAATATTTTTTGTTATTTAAAAAGACTTAAAAATGAATTTATGCAATTATTGGTTTTTATTAATTATTAAAGATGACCTTAGCCATTGTTGAGTTTTGGAGCACAAGACGACCATGAACTTTGGCACGGAAGAGGTAGCAGTGTGCTTTGACTAGTATATTAGCCATGCCGTGGAAGGCTTAGCCATAAGTTCTGTCCAAACTAGAAAAACCAGGCCAAGTTGTGAATTGACTCATTTAAATTATTTTAAATAGATATTATTTTATATATTAATTTTTAGATGACCCGGTTGGGCCAAACCCGTCCGAACTAGGCCCGGACCAAATTTAAGCCCAGGTAGGCATGTGGTGGGACCAAGGTGGCCATGTAGACATATTTTATGTACGTAAAAATATTTCCTAAATTATTTTAGAATTTCATGTACAATTTCTAATTATTTAATTATGTGTACAATTATTGGTATTTTTATTAATAAATAATATTTTACAAAATTGTACAGTTTTCTGGACCCAAATAAGGGTGTGTCATAAAGTTCACCCATTGGGACAATTTTATTATTATATTATTATTAAAGTTATTTTGTGGAGATTAAATAAACATGTTCATTCTATTATTATTATTATTGAGATTAATTAATTGAATTTATATATATATATATATATATATATATATATATATATATATATATATATATATATATATATATATATATATATATATATATATATATATATATATATATATATGTAGATGTGTTTAAATATAAAAAAATATATTTATATATATATATATATATATATATATATATATATATATATATATAATATATATATATATATATATATATATATATATATATATATATATATATATATATATATATATATGTAGATGTATTTAAATATATTAAATATTTGGATAGATAATATTTAATTTGTTAATTGGTTTTTAAATAGATTATGGTATATATATATATATATATATATATATATATATATATATATATATATATATATATATATATATATATATATATATATATATATATATATATATATAGAAAGGAAAAAAGAAGAAATGTTTTGATTGAAGGAAAAAAAGAAAAAGAAACAACTTAAGTGGTCGGCCCCCACAAAGGAGAAACCGGCCACTTAAGCACAAAACAGCAGCAGCATATAGGAACCTGTCACGCCCAGAAGCAGAATACTGGAGAGCGGGGGCAGACATAGCCAGCTACGTATAACGGAATGGAATCCACACCGCTATACGGTCACGGCTGTCTAGATATGTGAGGGTTTCACTACAATCCATCAGTCTCTTAAGGTCATAAAATAGCATATTGTCTCAATCACAAGTAAGCAGATAAACGTTACAAGATGTAAGATCACCAAATATACAATAGTAAGGCGTCCCAAACATTACATATTCAGCTGATCATTAAGCTAGTCGTTACAAAATGTGAGGACTAGCAAGAGTTTTAGTCATACATGATCAACCCTAGGTTGCCAATCATGTTACAGCCCGTAGGCAGACAGTAAGTAAAATGTACACGAGCTAACACTTGCTCGGCGGCTAAACGCCTCAAAAGAATAATTTTACAATAGAGTGGGAGAGCAAAAATAAATCCACTCGTTACCCTGGTTACGCCTGGTGTTCACCATCGGACTGGAAAACCGGTAGATCCTCTGGAGCTGCTCTGGTATCTGGCCATACAAAACCAGCTGGGTCAGACCCCAGAAAGAGCAAGTGCCACAAAGGAAGCTTCACTTAAGAACTAAAACCAGCAATCAGCACAAGAGTATAATTACATAATAAAAGACAGTAATTTTAAGAAAAGTATGACAGGATGATATACGATGAGATAACTATGGGACTATTCAGATAACCAGGTTACAACCCGTAAACCAAACAAGGACCGGGGTTGTAACCCTTCGTCTGAGCAGAACTTGGAATTCTCACCATTTATCGACAAGATAAAAGAAGGATTCAGGACATGTAACAATCTTGATATTGAATTAAAGTAAAGCACGAGTAATCATGTCATGTCATAACCTTATACAGGATCGGGACGATACAAGCTGGACTAGACTCCATCCAATCAATCACTGCCAAGCAAAGAGTACGGCTTGATAGTTAACTAACTAGGATTATCACAGGCCTAATTACTAGCAAGATGCAGTGACATTATTCTACAGCCACAAGCCCTGCAGACCATCCAGGCTATCCGGACGCAATTAGGGATTGAATTCAAGTGGGTACATCGTCCAGGAAACGCATGTACCCTTAGGTGACTTAGAGGGTGCAATACATAACAGTGTGCTGGAAATGTGCCCTACTCGACGGCAGGCTACAGATCCCAAGTGGGGCGCCCAGATAACGGGATTGCCTGTAGCTGGGAAATCTCTTCATGACTACTGGATTTATTCTAATTGTTAGCCTTAGTCCATTTCAGTAGGTACTCCTGACCGTGGTACTCAGGAGTCCCTGTCCTAGACATGATGCAAGACAGGACTGGTTTATTTATACAAGCACAATCGCCTACGGTGTCCAGGTTATTATACAGGTCATGTCATGTCAAGTAGCCGTCGCAACAGCTATTCGAGATAATCATGTCAGGTTATCATGCCAAGTGTACTTATCAGGAGTGCGCCACGACGGGCCACTATCAGGTCATGTCAGGTTACTCATGTCAAGTGTACTTGTCAGGAGTGCGCCACGACGGACCACTATCAGGTCATGTCAGGTTACTCATGTCAAGTGTACTTGTCAGGAGTGCGCCACGACGGGCCACTATCAGGTCATGTCAGGTTACTCATGTCAGGAGTGCACCACTACGGGTCACTATCGTGTCAGGCTCAGTTATCCTTTCCAACCATATTACATAAATTCGTGATTGCCAAGTTCAGGACAAAAGGCGTAAGGATATAAAATGGACGTTAAATATCTAATAAAATATCAATATACAGGGCTATAGAAGAGCCAAACTTAAGGAAAGTTAAACCAAACTGACACGCTGACATAAGACCAAGTCAGCCAAGGCCATACGCTCAGTGCAAAAGTCATACGCTCAGGTCAAGCTACGCTCAGGTCAGGGTATGCAAGTCATACGCTTCCAAAAGGCAGCGTATGGGGTCCATACGACTCCTTGTCAAGCAAGCGAGCGTATGCGAGTCATATGCTCCCAAAAGGCAGCGTATGGGGTCCATACTACTCCTTGTCAAGCAAACGAGCGTATGCGAGTCATACGCTCCCAAAAGGCAGCGTATGGGGTCCATACGACTCTTTGTCAAGCAAGCGAGCGTATGCGAGTTATACGCTCCCAAAAGGCAGCATATGGGGTCCATACGACTCCTTGTCAAGCAAGCGAGCGTATGCGAGTCATACGCTCTCAAAAGGCAGCGTATGGGGACTACGCTGCGCTAAAAAGTGCGCACAACTCAGTGGCACAAGCTAAAAAGCTCATGCACTGCTCACTGTCTTCTCCAAACAGCAAGAACTCCATGGGTTGAACCCAAAGCTTCAAAAGTCCATAACTTGGTCAAAATAAGTCCAAATCCAACTTTACAAAGTTCTATCTTGGGTGAAATTCAATCCTCTCCAACATAAGAACATCAAAACCCATAAAAATGCAACTTAAATAGATCAAAACCATACAAAACCGAAAATAGAAGAAACTTAGATCTAGAACAATGGAGACTCCAAATCACAAAATGTCAAGTTCTAATGTTGATCACCATGGCCTAATCTAGCTAATAGACAAATAAAAAGTGGTTCTCAAGTGGTGGCAAGGTGCACTTGCCTAGACCTCTCTCTCTCTCTCTTCCTCTCCTTGGTAGGTAAGGAAGTAATGGGGAAGAAGAAGATGAGTAACGAAGAGAGAGAAGGAAGAAATGGCAATAAATATCAAAGGTGGTGGTAGGTAGGAGGTTTATCCATGGTTCATGATGAACCAAAATAATTCCAACCGAACCAAACCAACCCGGGCCAAGAATAAACCAAGCCAAGCCATGAAGAAAACTAAACAAGGAATCATGCAATACAAGAATAAATACGTACACGTATTCCAGAAATACGTAATACGAACTACAGGCATTACAGAACCTGCCCATTCTTCACATAGCAGCAGCACAACCACATATGGCCGGCCCCTTTTTAGCCTTTATAGGAAAAACTAAACCCTAATCAATTCTTCCATCTCTTCCTCCTTCTTCCTCTCTCCTTCCTTCATTCTCTTCTCTCCTCCGCTCACCCCGTACCTCCCTCTGCGAGCCCTCGGCCAACAGCAGCCCCGCGACAGCAAACGATGACAACAACAACAACAACAACAACAGAATTTAAAAGCAAGGTACCCAACTTCTCTGTTCGATTTCTCCATCAATTTTAATCCGTTTTTAGATCCGAAAATTCCTGTAGAAAGTCCACATGACCCTCTTCGAGATACCCCAGGTGGATTTCGACATGGCCATCCAACTTGCTCGAAAAATCGAGAAAAGTTAGAGAGAAACCACTTTTCTGGAACAATAAAAAACTGTTTTAAAACACCAACTTATCGACCAATTTTCGTTCTGTACCTTAAGATTTTGTAGAAACTAATTAAAGACAGTCAAAGGAAAACATAACCGAGATTGTAACGCACCTTCTGGAATCACTTTTTATCTAGTATATAACAAGTTACACGTAGTTAAAGTTCCCAAAAAAAATTGTAAATTCTGTTTTCGAAAATTAGAAAAACACCCAGATACGGCGTGCGCCCCGACAAACCGGGCGACGTGGTCGCGTACTATACTCATCGAAAGGCGCATATGTATGTTGTCGACGTGTGGCAACAGACGAAACTCGATTTTGTTGTGTGTGCGCGACGAAATCAGTACGTATCCGTCGAGATACCTCCGTATCGACGTTTTAAAAACTTGGCCATAACTTCGTGCACGTTCGTCGGATCGACACGAAACTTGCACCAACAGAACTGTATAATTTTTCTGGTCCTGTGTGTCAAGTTTGGTTCAATTCTGAGAAGGTTGATCGGGACGTCATTTTGGCGGGCCCACAATCCTACTCAATAAACGATTTTGTGCACGGCCCACCGGAATCCAAAATTGGACATACCGTTGGGTTCGTCTCATCAAAACAAATTTATACACATGTAGTTTGACGACTTTAGAGACCGTAGATATTGGCATGCGATTCGGTACAAAGCGGGTCCAACGGCGGATATCGTTTTGACCCAAAATTACGAATTTGCCCCCGTTCCAGAATTTGACTTTTGGACATGTGTTTCTTAGGTATATCTTTTACACCGAGAATATTTTTGATGTTTGTTACAGCATCCGGAGCCGTTCGCGGATTTTGACTTTTCTTTGCTGACATTGTGATTCTTGGACGTGCCACTTTCGCACCACCAGGCAAGATAGCTTGCCAAAATTTTACTATTTATAACTAGTCTGTATTTTATTTATTACGTATCACTGTATATTTATTTCCAGTTCTTGTAGTTGTACCATTATTACAACTCTTGATTTATTACCTACTTAGTGATACTAGCTTTACTTTGCTTATTATTCTTTGATTGCATATGGACCTAGAGTTAAGGGACTACAAACTGTAGTGTATTGCATAAACCTTGACACAGTTGTACCACGAGATATATGTGAAATGAGTAGCATGTAGAGGTACTTGCGTGTTGGCTGATCACCCGTGCGCATGCGTTAGGTCTAACTTCTAATAGAGGCATGTTAGAAGACTTAGCAGTTAGTAGAGGTACATGATCGCGGATGCGACTTCGATAGGTGCATCGGGTGGGGAGAACATTTCCTTGTCGTATGGGCTTCTATTACACATTCTCTTGTAACCCGGAAGCTCCGCTGGAGATACGAATATGATGACCCCCTCAGGTTGGCCACTGTCATTTTTGAACGTCATGCGCTTAGGTCACTGGTGCCCAAGTAGGGACTATACCAGATCCCATTTATAGCCAGGGCTCATGCGACAAAAGGTTTGTTCTTAACTGCATGTTCACTTTAGTATGGTTAGAATACCTTATTGAGGTCTTGCCACTTACTTTTATTTGTGGCATATTTTATATTCAGTATTTATATGGCATGTTGTTATTGTATACGTCCCTCTGAGGACCTAGTTATCTCTCCAAGTGTGTGCTTTATGACTTTTTGCAGGTGTTCTAGCCAAGGCCGTGATCTTCTCCATTCCTTCGAAGATGATTGCCCTTGGATTCGTCTTGTCATTTTTATCTATCCTTTCCTTGTATATTTATTTCTTTAAAATAGTTGGCAGTGGATTTGTCTTCGCCCAACTACATGTATAAGTGACAAATTCTTAGTTGATTTATATTATTATTCTTCTGATTCCGTGGATGAGATTTAGTTATCATGGCTTTACTGCATTTTACAGCTTATGTATACATACGGGGGTTCCATACATTGGAGTATACTTCATATGTATACAGCTGACATGTCTACGTACTTAGTCCTAAGTATTTTGGGACTGGGGCATTACATGTTCTACGAAGGAGGGCTGGACATGACGATGTCTACTATCATGGACATCGCTGAGAAAAAAAAAGAGTCCGTACGAGCGTACATTGAACGCCTCCGCCAGGCTGCCCTAAGGCTACCTCCAGGCATGCCTGAGCCCATGCTCATGGATCCATGCCGCAAGAATATGCTCTCTGCCATCAAACTGTGGCACAATGCTCCCTGCATCGAGTGGACGCCCTTCATTACTGAAGCAGACGTAGCTCAGAAGAAGGCACAGGACGCACAACTCCTGGGTCTGAACTTCCCCTCTATTGAAGATAAATGAAAGCGAGTAAGAGACGGTAAAGGCAAGCAAGCTATGGCCGTCAATGTTACAAAGGGTCCAGCACTCGTAAGCTCCAAGCCAGCCGAAGCGCAGAAGCCGAAGCAAACCTACTCCTTCAACGACGAAGTTACTCTCGAGTTATTCGAGATGCTGACCAAGGGCGGCAGGCTACAGCTTCCGCTTCCCAAGCGTCTTGATGAAGTAGGAAAGGTGGATAAACCTAAGTACTGCCATTACCACCAATACATCCACCATTCAACATGCGACTGCTATGTGTTGAAATGACAGATTCAACGTCTTATCGATGCCAAAGTCATCTCTCTCGATTATGAGGAAAAGACTATAACGGCCAATATGGTCACGATACAGTTCGGGAGCTTCCCAATAGCCGAGACTCAAGACGGCATCGTCTCTATCCCAAAGGCAAGGATGGAATTTGTCAACCTTCCGCCCGCTAGGGACAATGCTCAAGGCCTCATCCCCTTCACAACATCGTAAGGTAAAGTGCTGTGGGTTCATCCAGATCTCACTCCTAACATGACTGTGCCAGCAGTATGCCCGGCTAAAGGGAGGAAGGTCAGGACATATCGTATGGTCTCCTCCTCGGCAGAAGACACCAGGGTGACCATTCGTTCGGCTCTCCAGCTAGAGGAAAACCAGGCTCCTAAAGAAGAGACGCCCCCACCGGCGACCCATTCTACTCCTGATACAGCACAAGCTTGACCTTATCAACCTCCTGCCCCAGATAAGTAAAAATAGAAGGAGTTCCGCATCGATAAGCCTCTACGAAAGGAATCGACAGTAGGCCCGATCAAGCCCTACAACTTTGATATACTGGTGCAGCTGGCCAGTATTCCGGCTCGGTTATCACTCTTCGAGCTTCTCCGACCCTCCAAAGCAACTCGGGACGCCCTGAGCAAGGCGCTGCAGAATGTAGAGGCTTACCTCGTACAGGTGAAGCAGCCCAAGGAAGACCTTGTGGCATGTCCGCATTGCCATAGCGTGGTCGAGGTGATTCTGAACATCACCTTCGAACAGAATGATATGCTGCTAAAGAACAACTGGCACAACCGATCCCTGTACTACATAGGATACGTGGGTGCCATCAAGGTCGATCAGATTCATATCGACCCGCGCTCATCGCTCACCATCATCCCTCGAAGTCTGCTCCAAGCTCTAGGGATCCCGATATACCATCTTATGGCATCGAACACCACCATCAGCGGCTTCAACACGAGGAAGAGTGAGCCTCTAGGCAAGATCCGATTGAAGTGCCCAATAGGTGATCTTCATACTGAGGTTACCTGTTACATCATCGATGCGGACATATACTACAATATGTTGCTTAGGCGGTCATGGATCCATGAGTACATGATCGTTCCCTCCACCCTCCACCAATGCATGAAGTATGTGGCCAGTGACGCGACCGTCAAGATGGAGTTTGCTGATATCGACCCGTTCTGAGGTCTCGAAGCATATTGTACAGATGCCGATCTATATAAACCACTCCCCTGGGATGACGAGTCCCACGATGCCGATGACGAAGCAGAAGCTACAGCCATCACGGAAGGACCCATAAGGGTTCAACTGAAAGGGAAGCCACATAAAACTCCAGTCCCCCTGGTCATTAAACTCTGGGGCAAGGCTCCAGCACGGCCGCCTCCAACGACATCAAGCCAGGAGCCCCTGCAAATAAAGCTTTCCCGAAAGACCTCGACATCCGCTTCAAAGCCGCATGATACGCTGGCTGCACCTCCCGCGGTGATCAAGATGAAGCAAAAATCTCCTTCACCTCCTTCTGTAGAAGCTCTTGCCCATAAGAAATTAAAAGATAACATCTGCGCCAATACCGAGGCACAGTCTTTAGATGATGTAATTTCTTGGGATAAAATTTTATATTTTATTAATAGAAAGTTGTCTTCGAATTACTCCTGTGCGCATTGGAACACTAAGTACTTCTTAGACAACGCTCTATGTACTCTACAAACGTAAGTGACAACCGCCAAGCTTGTAAACCAGTTGTCCCCTCCAAAGGCTCCTACTTTCTAGTCCTGCCAAGGAACCCAGAGGAAAAACCTATCATCTTCGGTCGACTGGAACATCCGCAGCGACCAGCCCCAGGAGAACCGGAACCCGACGATGGCAAGATGCAGCTATACCGCTATGCTACTCAAGCCAAATATCTCATCCAAAAGATGGGATACAACCTGAACAGCAACAAAGGGCTGAACTACGGCAAAGGTCGTCGGCTTCCCTTACGAGTTCGTACTCCGAAGGAGAAGCCTCAGAACTACTACCAACGTACTCGCCGGGGTTGGGGTATATTACTCCCACGACCACTTCGGAGAGTTCAAAATTGGAGGCTACACTACACTCGCATTCTTCAAACTCTTCAACCTGGGATTCTGATACCAGTATAGGCCGGGACCTCTAGAAGGTACTATCCGTCAACATGGTTTCCACATACGATCCCGCAGAGGAAGAAGACCAGGCACTCGATTTCTTCGAAGAAGAGCACTGAGCTCAACACCTTGGCTCTCAGTGGGAATGGCGGTTCGAAAAGCGAGAGCCTCCCACTGAGGACGAGGTCGTCCAGATCGACTTAGGGGATAAAACTTTCCCGACACCCATCTTCATCAGCAACGCCAACAGGAGCTCATGCGCCCTCATGCGTGCTCGTAGATCTTGGTGAAAATTTGTTCAACCCTTCTACACTAAATCCTATTAAGTAAAGTCCTCCACGTCTATATTACCTCTGGATTGATTTCTTACATCCTGCTGTGCATCTACCATGTCCATATCACCTCTGAGTAGTTGCATTTCCCGTGAAGACTCTGTGTCATCATGACCACATTGAAAATATTTTACGTCCATATCACCTCTGAAGTGTCCTCCTATAACCGTGTCTACCATGTCCATATTACCTCTGAGTAGTCACCCCCGTTACGATAACCCCAAAGTTGTCATAACTCCCTAGAATACAGCCATGTCCATATTAGCTCCTGACCCTTCGACTTTTCGAAGTCACAGATGGCAAAAGCCAATGTCGTCTCCAACTTGCGGATCTGCTTCCGGAGAGCCTCACACTACTTCTCCATGGCTGCATGGCGACTGATGTGAACTTCTTCAGCATCAACCAACTTTTCAATCTCAGAGTCAACCTCGACAAGTCGAACGGCCAGAACCTGGCGACTATGTTCATATTGTGATTCCTCAGAAATTATTCTTTCCAACTCTGTCGCAGCCAGGGTTGGGATACTATCTTCCAAGTTCTGGAGTTCTCGAGCAATGGCCCCCAAACCGACCAGCAAGTCTCTCGGCACGGCAACTGTCACGTCCCAGAACCAGAATACTGGAGAGTGGGGGAATGACTCAGCCAGCTACGTATTACGGGTAGATGAATACCGTATAATACGATCAATGCTGTCTAAAATAAGAGGGAGTGCATACTACTTGAAAGTCTCACTATGGTCACTTTACATCTATTGTCTCAATCATTCAAACAAGAAATAGCAATAGAGAACATGTGAGATAAAGCAGTAAGGCATCCCAAACGCTTAGTCAAAATGTTCTTGACATCTAGCTTTACAAAACATAGCCAGATGATGTAGTAAAGTATACACAATTATTATCAGCTGCAGCCTGACTTAGTTACAATTATGCAAAAGTAGGTGCAAGACAATCCGACTAACATGTCGGTGCCAAACGGCAAAGTATAAAGTAAGTAACAAAACGAGCGGGGAAGTAAGGAACCTACTCGAGTCCTCCTGCGATCATTCCTCTAGTATTGACCATCTTGGAGGTGGAAGTAAGCTGAGTCCTCGGGAACCGACTCTAAATCTGGCCATGCAAAACCAGAGAGGTTAGACCTCTAATAGCAAGTACCGCAAGGAAGCACGATATGAGGAATTAGAACCAGTAATAAGAAAGATATGATGAATAGATCTCTGCTAGCTACTGGGATTCACATAACATCACGATACTTCGAACCGACTTCCCAACCAAACAAGGACAGAAGTTGGCCTGTCATGTCCTGACATTCCGATCGTCTCAGTTAGTCAACAGAGTAGGTACAGTACACAAACAAATTAATTTAAATGGCCATTCAACTCATACGGCTTGCTACTGTGAGTTCTAAGTTACTTTGGAAATATGCAATAAGGATTCCTCAGTTCTTACTATGCACAAGCAAGGCTAGTCTACCTAGTCAATCAATTGCGCCAATCATGAATTATATGAGTCCCAGCGGGACGCCCGTCATCAATATACAATAAATAATATAAGCAGATACCGCTTCCTGCCCGTGTGGCAGATTTACAGTATCTGTGGGAACCAGTCGGCCTGTCGGGCACTAATAGTCCCAAAGAGGGCTGCCATGTAAGAACTCGGAAATTCATTCTCTCCATGCAATCATTATTTTATTTAACTTAGTAGCCTCTATGTTAAGTGTAATCCCATGCCGTGGATCATGGTCATTCAGAATGAGTACTTTCGTACGGGGTACGATATGCACAACTCTATAACGATACCCGTGCGGTTAGGTTGTAGGTCTTACATAGCGTAATGCAACAATCAAAACTAGCCACAGAATAATCATGCCTTGACCATAAAGTACACATGCTGCTTTTGTAGAAACATAAATTGAAGCCTGCACGTGCCTGTATGCCAATATTCGGAATCGGCCAATCGATTGCAATAGTTCATAGTTAATATGAATGTGTCTCATTCAATTCAATAAAATGACTAGCCATTCTCTTAGTTCCAACTAGGAACGCATGATCAATTATTAGTTAAGGTCACAATCAATGTCAATCAATGTCAATCTGGGAGAAGAAACAGCAAAAAGGCAATATGGGCAGCAATAGGTGGATGCCCATCTATGCGGCTGGGTAAGTCAGGCTCCATCTATGCAGCCTGGGAAATCGAGTCTCATGCGGCTCAGATATCGGGTCTCATGCGGCCAGAAAATCAAGTCTCATGCGGCTGAAAATAGAAAGTCTCATGCGGCTGAAAATAGAAAGTCTCATACGACTGGAAATAGAAATTCTCATGCGGCTGAAAATAGAAAGTCTCATGTGGCCAGGATTGCTCATACGGCCAGGATTGTTCATGCGGCCAGGAATGCTCATGCGGCCAGGAATGCTCATGCGGCCAGGATTGCTCATGCGAACAGGAATGCTCATGCGGCCAGGATTGCTCATGCGGCCAGGAATGCTCATGCGGCCAGGAATGCTTACGCGGCCAGGATTGCTCATGCGGCCAGGAATGCTCATGTGGCCAGGATTGCTTTCTTCTCCGAATTTTCTGAGAACAGAACCATGGAAGCCATGGAAGCCATTGCTTACAAACTTTCTAAATCCTTCATTCCAAGCCCAAATCTGGACTTCCATAGGTCAAAATGGGGTAGAACGAAACTCTCTACAATATGGAACCATCAAAACTTAAAAAATAACAAATTTACTAGATCAAAACCCAAGTAATCCAAAAATGCATTAAACTTAGATCTACATTAAATGAGCCATGGAAATTGAAAATGCTAAGTACTAAAGTATCTAAGAATCTTGAGAGGAAGACAATGGAACAACAAAAATGGAGATTCATCAAGAAACAAGTTGGCACTTGCCTATGCGGCTGGGTAGGTGGGGGAGAGTTTATGAGGAAGAAGAAGAGTAATGGTGAAGTAATAAAGAGAGAGAAAGGGAATGGGGCTTTAAATGAAGAGTGGTGGTGGTAGGTGGGTTCATGTTGAACCATCCAATGGCCGGAAGATAAACCAAATCTAGCTAAACCAAAAAAGCAAGGCAAAAAATAAAATACAGAGAAATAGTTAGCGTGAAATTAAAAGAATTTAAATATAGAATAATTCACGATAAATATTAAATAAATACATTCAAGCTGCACACATATTAAAATACGTATTCTGGGAACGGGAAGTGACATCTCTACCCTCCTTAAAAAAATTTCGTCCTCAGAATTTTAAATCCAAGCAGGATAGAAACATCAGAGCTAAACTAATCCAAGTATAAGCAATTTGAGCAAGCAATCATTTTATAATAGCAAGTAACATATCTATGTTTAACAATCTATGACATCAAGCAGTTCTACTCATAAGGTGACACGCATGTTGAGTTAAGACAATCAAGGTGTACAGAAAGAGATATACCTTGTGAGTCAAACAGGTGAGGATACCGTGATTGGATATCATCCTCATGTTCCCACATTGACTCCCCTAAAAAGTGATGACCCCAAGCAACCCGGACAAGGATAATTGTTCGGTTCTTGAGTATCTTCTCTCTTCGGTCCAAAATGGACACCGGCTGTTCCCCGTAAGACAGGTTGGTACCAACAACCAGCTCAGAATGATCAAGGATATGGCTTGGGTCTGATACATACCTTCGCAGCTGAGATACATGAAATACGTCATGCACCTCTCGTAATGAAGGTGGAAGGGATAAACGATAAGCAACATCGCCTATCCGATCAAGGATAACAAATGGCCCACGTACCGTGGACTTAACTTCCCACGAACGCCAAATCTAATGACCCCACGGGTAGGTGAGATCCGCAAGAACACGTGGTCCCCAACAGAGAACTCTAGCGGCCAACGATGCTGGTCCGTCCAATGATGATGTCGATCTTGCGCAACTCGAAGTCGCTCTCTAATTCCCTTAACCACTTCAACCGTCTGAATAATCATTTATGGGCCTAGCATCTTTCTCTCCCCGATATCATCCTATGCTAGCGGCGACCTATACTTCTTACCATATAGTGCTTCAAATGACGCCATCTGGATACTGGCTTGATAACTGTTGTTGTATGAGAACTCGACTAAGTGCAGGAGGCTCTTCCAAGATCCTCCAAAATCTAGGGTGCAAGCTCGCAACATATCTTCAAAGGTCTGAATTGTTCTTTCTGATTGCCCGTCCGTCTGTGGATGGTAAGCCGTGCTAAATTTCAACTTGGTACCCAGACTATGATGTAAACTTTTCCAAAAATGTGATGTAAAATGGGTATCTTTATCTGACACAATACTGACAGAGACTCCATGCTGCCTGACTATCCGTTGCATATATAACTCTGCCAACTTTTTTGTAGATTGCCCTAAACTAAAAGAAAAAAAGTATGCCATCTTTGTAAGCCGATCTACTATTACCCAAATAGCATCTTTACCACTTGGCGATCTCGGTAAACCGGTCACAAAGTCCATTGTGATATGTTCCCACTTCCATTCTGGAATAGGAAGCGGTTGTAATAATCCAACTGGCCTCTGCTGTTCTGCCTTCACTTGTTGGCATATCAAGCAACGTGAAATGAATCTAGCTATCTCCCTCTTCATTCTGTTCCACCAGAAGTGTTGCTTGATATTTTGGTACATCTTGGTCCCTCCAGGATGTATAGAATACTGAAAATTGTGAGCTTCTGTCATAATCTCCTATCTGATATCTCCACTAGGCACACATAGACGTGATCCAAACCTAAGTGTACCATCTTCGTGAATTTGCATCTCCTTTCTGAGTCCTGACTCACATTCTGCCCTAAGCTTCTGGATCCTTGGGTCCTGTACCTGAGCTGCCTTGATCCTGTCTACTAAGTCAGATTGAACTTGTAGACTCGCCAGAACTCCTATATCACAAGGAAGTATAACCTCGATGCCCATCTCCTGAAGGTCTTCTAAGATATGCTTCTGTGTTGTCAACATAAATGTGCCGTCTCTCCTGCTAAGAGCATCTACTACCATATTTGCCTTGCCTGGATGATAATGATGCTCCACGTCGTAATCCTTGATCAACTCCAACCATCTTCTCTGCATCATGTTCAGTTCCTTCTGAGTAAAGATGTACTTTAGACTTTTGTGGTCTGTGTACATGTCCACTCAATCACCGTACAGGTAATGCCTCCATAGCTTTAAAGCAAATACTACTGCCGCCAACTCCAAGTCATGAGTTGGATAACTCTTCTCGTGGTCCCGAAGTTGCCTAGATGCGTACGCTATCACCTTCCCATGTTGCATGAGGACGCACCCAAGTCCTTTTCCTGACGCGTCATAATATACTGTAAAACCTCCGGGTCCAACTAGCAAGGTAAGAATAGGCGCTGATATCAACTTCTGTTTCAAAGTCTCAAATGATGTCTGGCATTCTATCGACCAGACGAATGGCACATCCTTCCGTGTCAAGCAGGTCATGGTTGCTGAAAGTCTTGTAAAATCTGATACGAACCTTCTGTAATATCCTCCCAATCCCAAGAAACTCTGCACATCTGCTACGGTCTTGGGTACTGGCCAACTCTCTACTGCTTCTACCTTCTTGGGATCCACTGCTACTCCGGCTCCTGATATGATGTGTCCCAAAAATAAAACGTGATCCGCCCAGAACTCACACTTGCTGAGCTTGGCATACAACTGGTTCTCTCTCAGAACCTGTAACACTTTTCGGAGGTGGTCTTCATGCTCCTCTTCACTAGCAGAGTATACGAGAATGTTGTTAAGAAACACAACGACAAACTGATCCAAGTATGGCATAAAGATGCAGTTCATCAAATCCATAAATATTGGAGCATTGGTCAAACCAAACGGTATTACCAAGAATTCATAATGCCCATATTTCGACCTGAACGCTGTCTTGGAAATATCCTCCTTCCGGACCCTCACTTGATGGTACCCTGAACGAAGATCTATCTTAGAGAAAACTCTAGCTCTGCTCAACTGATCAAACAAGTCGTCGATCCTTGGTAGTGGGTACTTGTTCTTTACTGTTGCCGTATTAAGCTTCCTGTAATCGATGCACAATCTGGATGACCCATCCTTCTTCCCTACAAGTACCACTGGTGCTGCCCATGGTGATATGCTAGCTTGGATGAACTTCTTCTCTTTCAGTTCCTCTATGTGCTGATATACCTTGGCCTGCTCTGAATCCGCCAATCTGTAAACTCGATCTGATATCGGTTTAGTTCCAGGTGCCAATTCTATACTAAACTCAATATCTCTAACCGATGGTAGACCTAAAAGTGCTTCAGGAAATACGTCTAGAAACTCTTCAACTACCTTCGGAACTTGAACTTCTTCCATTACCGTTACTACTCCCTGCTCTTCTTGAGTTGAACCTGATCTGACTAGGGTGAACCGCTTCATGCCTAGAATATCAAAAGATACACTCCCTCTACGAAAATCTATTATCGCATGACTGTCTTTCAGCCAGTCCATGCCTAAGATAACGTCAAAATTTCCAACAGAAAATTCTATCAACCTGGCGGGTAAGGAATGCCCGCAAACTACAACGCTATACGCTAGAATAATCCTACTAACTCCTACGAGCCCATTACCAGTGAGTATATTCAACCTCCCTGGCAATGCCTCGAACTCCATTCCTAGCCGTGTCGTAAATTGTGTAGATATAAATGAGTGTGATGCTCCCGAATCAAACAATGCTACTACGGGATATGAGGCGACAAGAATGTTACCTGCCACAACATCTACCGATGCTAATGCCTCTTCTAAGGACAGAGTGAATGCCTGCCCTCGACCTCCTTGTTGGTTCCCATGCTGCGGCCTAGCTTGGTGCTGCTGCTGGCCCCTTTCTTGGTGATGCTGGGTGGTCTGTGCTGTTGCTGCATCGGCGGTCCCTGCTGTCGAAACACCTGAGCCTGTGTCATGAACGGGTGCTGTGCCAACGGTCTCACTGCCACCGCTGGTCCTCGATACTGGCCTGCCCCTGGTGTTGGCAGAGAAGGAAATTGTTGTACTGGTCCTCCTGACCTCAAATTTATGGGGCAGGTGGAAACCCGATGATCTGGACTTCCACATATCAAACACTGCCCGTTCAATGTCCGACACACATCTCTAGTATGCCCTACCTTCCCACAATAAGTGCAGCCAGCTGGACGTTGCTGGTTCTTCTTCTGATGCTGTTGCTGATGCTTTGGTGGTGGTGCTGGCCCTTGCATTGCCACATCGTGAATGCGAACGCCAAGGGACGATGCTGTTGTTCGGGGCGCTACTCCCTCTCCTCCTTCAATCTGACTGTGGGATCTCTTCTGACGTCAAGTCCTTGCTGTGATCCTCTGAATTGTGATCTCATGCCTTCGGGTTGCCGTCAACACTTCATCAAAAGTCTGGTAATTGTTCCTCTCTATCAATTGCAAGCACTCAAGATGAAACCCTTGCTGGAACCTCATGGCCCTCTGGCTCTCCGTTGCTACCATCTCTGGGGCGAACCTACTCAATCTGCAGAACTCCGCTGCATAAGCATCTACTGTCTTGCCGGCCTGCTTGAGGCTAATAAACTTCTGTTGTAGCTCAAACTGCGCCACAACTCCATAGTACTTCGTCTTGAACCTTGTTGTAAAATCGTCCCAAGCAACAGGACATCTGATGCCTACTTCCTCTGATTCCCACCAATCACGTACGAGATCCTGAAGTAACAACTTCACCAGATCCACACGTTCTTCTGCCGGTACCTTGGCCGCCGTCAGAATAGCCTCAATATCTTTAAGCCATGCATCTGCTGAGATGGCATCTTCCGTGCCCTCGAAACGGTGGGGTTTGTACTTGAAAAACTTGGCTGATGCTCCTGAATCTGTCCTTGCCCCTCTTTCCAAAGCCGTCTGCAATCCTTGGTTGAGTAATACGTTCTGCTCTTGCAACTGGGCGTGCATGTGCTGCTGGGCTAACATCTGATGTTGCTGAGTAGCCATCATCCCTCTCATAATCTCCAGAAGGGCCGGTGTGTCCACTTCCATAGGGGTAGGTAGAACTATTGGCGGTGTCGGAACCTCCGGATACTGCGGTCCAGCTGTTGGTTCCACTATCACTTCTTCTTGGATAGTCTCTTGAGGTAGCACTGGCCCTTATTGCTAACCAACATGGTCAGATTGTCCATACTGCCCTTGTTGTTGCTGTCCAGTTCTGACAGATACGGACGAGGTGCCCCTAAGAAAAAGGACAAGAGAACAATCAAACGATCGGACAGGGAAGATCGATGAAGTCCAAGGATATCGGAAGGTCAAGCTAGGGTTGAGAATCAACGAATCATGAGATCATGGGGGAATATGTGTGATTGAGACATCCTATACATTAAAACACCCCACAAGTCTGAAAGTGACCTGCATGGGCCACCACTAAAACCTTGTCACGCCCCATAACCAGAATACTGGAGAGCGGGAGAATGACTCAGCCAGCTACGTATTACGGGTAGATGAATACCGTATAATACGATCAATGTTGTCTAAAAGACGAGGGGGTGCATACTACATGAAAGTCTCACTATGGTCACTTTACATCTATTGTCTTAATCATTCAAACAAGAAACAGCAATAGAGAACATGTAAGATAAAGCAGTAAAGTGTCCCAAACGCTTAGTCAAAATGTTCTTGACATCTAGCTTTACAAAACATAGCCAGATGATGTAGTAAAGTATACACAATTGTTATCAGTTGCAGCCTGACTTAGTTATATTTATGCAAAAGTAGGTGCAAGACAATCCGACTAACATATCGGTGCCAAACGGCAAAGTATAAAGTAAGTAACAAAATGAGCGGGGAAGTAAGGAACCCACTCGAGTCCTCATGTGATCATTCCACTAGTATTAACCATCTTGGAGGTGGAAGTAAGCTGAGTCCTCGGGAACCGGCTCTAAATCTGGCCATGTAAAACCAGAGAGGTTAGACCTCTAATAGCAAGTACCGCAAGGAAGCACGATATGAGGAATTAGAAGCAGTAATAAGAAAGATATAATGAATAGATCTCTGCTAGCTACTGGGATTCATATAACATCACGACACTTCGAACCGACTTCCCAACCAAACAAGGACAACAATTGGTCCGTCATGTCCTGATATTCCGATCGTCTCAGTTAGTCAATAGAGTAGGTACAGTACACAAACAAATCAATTTAAACGGCCATTCAACTCCTACGGCTTGCTATTGTGAGTTCCAAGTTACTTTGGAAATATACAACAAGGATTCCTCAGATCTTACTATGCACATGCAAGGCTAGTCTACCGAGTCAATCAATTGTGCCAATCATGAATTATACAAGTCCCAGAGGGACGCCCATCATCTATATACAATAAATAATATAAGGAGATACCGCTCCCTGCCCGTATGGCAGATTTACAGTATCTGTAGGAACCAGCCGGCCTGTCGGGCACTAATAGTCCCAAAGAGGGCTGCCATGTAAGAACTCGGGAATCCATTCTCTCCATGCAATCATTATTTTATTTAACTTAGCAGCCTCTATGTTAAGTGAAATTCCATGTCGTGGATCATGGTCATTCAGAATGAGTACTTTCGTACGGGGTACGATATGCACAACTCTACAACGATACCCGTGCGGTTAGGTTGTAGGTCTTACATAGCGTAATGCAACAATCAAAACTAGCCACGGAATAATCATGCCTTGACCATAAAGTACACATGTTGTTTTTGTAGAAACATAAATTGAAGCCTGCACGTGCATGTACGCCAATATTCGGAATCGGCCAATCGATTACAATAGTTCATAGTTAATATGAATGTGTCTCATTCAATTCAATAAAACGACTAGCCAGTCTCTTAGTTCCAACTAGGAACGCATGATCAATTATTAGTTAAGGTCACAATCAATGTCAATCAATGTCAATCTGGGAGAAGAAACAGCAAAAAGGTAATATGGGCAGCAATAGGTGGATGCCCATCTATGCGGCTGGGTAAGTCAAGCTCCATCTATGTGGCCTGGGAAATCGAGTCTCATGCGGCTCAGAAATCGGGTCTCATGCGGCCAGGAAATCAAGTCTCATGCGGCTGAAAATAGAAAGTCTCATGCGGCTGAAAATAGAAAGTCTCATGCGGCTGGAAATAGAAATTCTCATGCGGCTGAAAATAGAAAGTCTCATGCGGCCAGGATTGCTCATGCGGCCAGGAATGCTCATGCGGCCAGGAATGCTCAAGCGGCCAGGAATGCTCATGCGGCCAGGATTGCTCATGCGGCCAGGAATGCTCATGCGGCCAGGAATGCTTATGCGGCCAGGATTGCTCATGCGGCCAGGAATGCTCATGCGGCCAGGAATGCTTTCTTCTCCAAATTTCCTGAGAACAGAACCATTGAAGCCATTGCTTCCAAACTCTCTAAATCTTTCATTCCAAGCCTAAATCTGGACTTCCATAGGTCAAAATAGGGTAGAACAAAATTTTCTACAATATGGAACCATCAAAACTTGAAAAAATAACAAAGTTACTAGATCAAAACCTAAGAAATCTGAAAATGTATTAAACTTAGATCTACATGAAATGAGCCATGGAAATTGAAAATGCTAAGTACTAAAGTATCTAAGAATCTTGAGAGGAAGACAATGGAAAAACAAAAATGGAGATCCATCAAGAAGCAAGTTGGCACTTGCCTATGCGGCTGGGTAGGTGGAGGAGAGTTTATGAGGAAGAAAAGAGTAATGGTGAAGTAATGAAGAGAGAGAAAAGGAATGGGGCTTTAAATGAAGAGTGGTGGTGGTAGGTGGATTCATGTTGAACCATCCAATGGTCGAAAGATAAACCAACTCTAGCTGAACCAAAAAGTAAGGCAGAAAATAAAATGCAGAAAAATAATTAGCGTAAAATTAAAGGAATTTAAATACAGAATAATTCACGATACATATTAAATAAATACATTCAAGCCGTACACATATTAAAATATGTATTCTGGGAACGGGAAGTGATAGCAGCCTTCGCTTCGTGCTCCGGGTACTCGCGCAGGAGTACTAACATGGCTTCCACTATATGCTGGACCTGGTTAAGCGACGGGTTATCTTGCAGAGCACCCTCTATACCATGCCTCAGGGCATTTCGAATCGTATCCAGCAGGATCCCTGCATAGTACTCCCTATCCACCTGATTCGTTGAAGTCACTAGTAGAGGCGCCGGAAATGGCTCATCTACAGAACCAATAATCTACGGACGTTCGGAAGGTGAGGCCAAAAGTGGAGGTACCATCATCCTTAATGGAGCGGATGATGAGACGCAAGCGGGAGTTGATATCGACTGACGATCAGGACCACAGGCGAGTACATTCACTGATAGTTTTCATTGTCTTGATATCTGCTATATCCGATTCAGTTGTAGTGTCTTACTTGATTTCCAGACACGATAGTTCAAGGACTAGTATATGTTCGATCATGACATGAGATGTTGTTCCAAGATTTTCTTGGTATATTAGTACATTTCCTGTCTTGTTCCCTGTACTTATATAGACACTGATTCCTGAGAGGGAGTAGCTACCCGCTTAGGGAATCCCGTGTCATGACGTGTCATGTCTGGATCTATTATACTATTCGGGGATGGGGAATTATTAGGGGCTATGTGATCAAAGCCACCCTGTCACTATATTCTTATGCTTGTGCTACTCTCACCTCATGTAGGGTGTAGCAAGATCTTATTTCATGTGCTCATTATCCAGGTTGGCCGGCATGACCCTTTCCAGTGATTTTTATGTGATTGTCGGGCCAAGTGGATAGCCTGTCCTGTAACTTTTCCAAGCCGATCACATTACGCTCTAATAATTCATGGCACATTTTATATTTATTTTATCACATCATATATCCTGTTCAGTTCTACATTTAGTACTTTTCTCACCATGTTATGATATTCATTACTCACATGTTCTACATGGTCTTATGCTAAACCTTGATTGGAGGCTAAGTTCTGTTCGGAAGAAGGGTTACAACCCCGATCCTTGTTTGGTTTACAGGTTGTAACTCGGCTTCTGAATAGTTCCCAAGTCATCCTATATCTTTGTCTTGTATTTCATTATAATTGTCTCTTATAGAATTTGTCAATTCATATGGAACTGCTGTTAGTGTTTGTACTTGCTCATTTTCCTAACAGGATATCGTTGATATATTACAGATGATTCTGAGGCAGACTGCTCGACCTATTATGGGGTCGGGATTGATGGAGACTTAGTCCAGGACTGTGGCCTGATAGTTGAGCCACTAGATTTTGCACACCCAGAGTAGTATAGCTTAGTTAGGTTTGCCTGGACTGCGATCCAGCTAGTATTTTCAGACTGTAGTTTTATATTATATTTTGAGTTTCTATGATGTGTTTATATCTCTGAGCTTGTGTTGGATCTTGAACTCCTTTCCAGTTTTCCTTTCTATCATATTTCCATTTCGTGCTATCTATCCTAGTTTGTCTTGTGATTGAGTTATGCCATATTATACCTCCGTACGGAGATGACAGGTACCCTTATATTTTGTCTAGTTGTAGTATTTATAGACGACCTATACAGCGTTCTACCGACGATTCTGCGATGTAGGCTGGATGTAACCACGTACTTGTGCATCTAACCAGGGTGCCGGTCGTGACATACCCTGTCCCCAATAAAGTCGTTCCCTTGTGGGAATTCTTATCCTTGTACAGATTTCACAAGAATGAATATGAACAAAGAAAGGGAAGCAAAGAAAATTTTATATGTGATTGAAATTATTTGCTATTATAAAAGAGATTCTCTCACACAAAGAGAGGCAAAAAAAGGGAGAAGAAAATCAGAACTGAGAAAATTGAGTTCGAAGCTCCTCCAAGCGGCCTCTCAAGTGGTCTCTCCGGCCATCGACTGATGCCTGAACCCTTCGCTTAACCTCCTGACGTTGGGCATCTTCATCTCCAACAGAAGACATGGCTTGATTCACAATGACCAATTCGGCCTGGCGATTGCCAATGTCCTCCTTCTCCCGGGCCAAAGTATCAGTACGCTGGCGCAGAAGTTCCTCATGACCCTTCGACGTTTCCAAGTCATAGATGGCGAAAGCCAATGTCGTCTCCAACTTGCTGATATGCTCCCGGAGAGCCTCACACTACTTCTCCATGGTTGCGTGGCGACTGATGTGAACTTCTTCAGCATCAACCAACTTTTCAATCTCAGAGTCAACCTCGACAAGTCGAGTGGCCAGAACCTGGCGACTATGTTCATAGTATGGTTCCTCAAAAATTATTCTTTCCAACTCTGTCGCAGCCTGGGTTGGGAGACTGTCTTCCACGTTTTGGAGTTCCCGAGTAATGGCCTCCAAACCGACCAGCAAGTTTCTCGCCACGGCAGCCTTCGCTTCGTGCTCCGGGTACTCGTGCAGGAGCACTAACATGCCTTCCACTATATGTTGGACCTGGTTAAGCGACGGGTTATCTTGCAGAGCACCCTCTATACCATGCCTCAAGACATTTTGAATGGTATCCAGAAGGATCCCTGCATAGTACTCCCTATCCACCTGATTCGTTGAAGTCACTAGTAGAGGCGCAGCAAATGGCTCATCTGCAGAACCAATAATCTACGGACATTCGAAAGGTGAGGCCGAAAGCGGAGGTACCATCGTCCTTAATAGAGCGGATGATGAGATGCAAACGGGAGTTAATATCGACTGACAATCGATTAACACCTCCGCAGACTCCGAAGCTGCAGTGACCGGAGCCGGTGCCACCACGGCAGTCGTCGCCTCATCAACCCTCGTAACCGACCCCTCAACTAGACCCCCAGCAGTCGACTTACTAAGGGTCTCCTCAATAAGAAGCTCACAGGTGGTCTCGTCGGACAACTTAGGCGAAGCCTCACGGGACGACTCCCCTACCAAGACATGAGTCATCCTTTCAGCTGACTCTACCTCTTTGTTCGAAATCGGAAGGCCCTCATCAACAAGTCCATCAGTATCCTTATCAGGAAATATCGCTGGAATCTGAGTTTCGACTTTCTCCTTAACCTCTATACAAGGACACAGAAGGGTGAACGCCACCGACAGTTTGTCCAAAATCGAGCCTTCAGGAAATTGAGCCTCCTCCGACCCGACACCAGGATCCCCAGCCTGGACTGGAGGCCCCTCTAATGCAGAGGGGTGCCCTGGGCATATGCCAATAAAACAGAGGGGAATAAGAAAAAAATATATACCACAGACAATAACTCAAAATATAGTTAAGAACCAGAATGAACCTAGAAATCTGAGGCAACGGGAGGTACGTTATGCTGTAGAGAACCGCCCCGAGAGGCCACTCGCTTCACCTTCTTAATAACAGGAGCAGTCGTGGCTATTGAAGTCGGGCGTTTCATCAGAAGGCTCAAGGGTGTTTCATCATCCCTTCTCTCTTGGGAGTCATCTGATACGACAAGTGACCCATAGCCGATCCCCTCTGCTTCCTGAAGCTCCGGTTGGAGCTTGTCAAACTTTGTACCTGCAATGAAGCTCCGCTTCTGATCATAACCTGAAGAGAAGTGGTTTGTCATGCAATAAAACCTCACGACGGAGAACAAAATGCAGGGCTCCTCTTCACATCAGGAAAGGCAAATATTAGCCCGGTGAAGACGACGGCATAGTACTTCTAGGCGCGGGCACCATCCAACAAACTGTCACGCCCCAGAACCAGAATACTGGAGAGCGAGGGCAGACATAGCCAGTTACGTATATTGAAGTGCAACCCACCTTGATATACGGTCACGGCTGTCTAGATACATGAGGGTTTAACTACAAGCCAACAGTCTCTTATGGTCATGAACAAGCCTATTGTCTCAATCACAAGCAAGTAGGTAAAAGTCACAAGATGTATGATCATTAAATATACAATAATAGGGCATCCCAAATATTACATATTCAACTGATCATAAAGCTAGTCGTTACAAAATGTTAGGACTAGCAAGAGTTTAGTCATACATGATCAACCCTAGGATCTGTCGATCATGTTACAGCACGTAGGCAGATAGTAAGTAAAGTGCAATCGAGCTAAACAGGTGCTTGTCGGCTAAACGCCTCAAAAGAATAATTTTACAATAAAGTGGGAGAGCCAAAAATAACCCACTCGTTGCCCTGGTTACGCCTGGTGGTCACCATCGGACTGGAAAGTCGGTTGATCCTCCGGAGCTGCTCCGAAATCTGGTCATACAAAACCAGCTGGGTCAGATCCCAGAAAGAGCAAGTGCCACAAAGGAAGCTTCACTTAGGAACTAAAACCAGCCATTAGTACAGCATATAAATAAATAAATATAATCTGGAAATATAAGATCAAGATGATATACGACGAGATAACCATGGAACTATTCGGATAGCCAGGTTACAACCCGTAAACCAAATAAGGGGTTGAATTCAGGTAGATACATCGTCCAGGAAACGTATGTACCCTTAAGTAGCTTGAAGGGTGCAACACATGACAGTGTGCTGAAAATGTGCCCTACTCGACGGCAGGCTACAGATCCCAAGCGTGCCCAGGTAACGGGATTACTTGTAGCTGGGAGATCTCTTTATGACTAATGTATTAATCTAGTTATTAGCCTTAGTCCATTTCAGTAGGTACTCCTGACCGTGGTACTCAGGAGTCCCATCCTAGACATGATGCAAGACAGGACTAGATTATATGTACAAGCACAATCGCCCACGGTGTCCAGGTTATTTATACAGGTCATATCAGGTAGCCGTCGCAACAGCTTATCAAGATATGCCAGGTTTATCACGTCAAGTTTACTTGTCAGGAGTACGCCACGGCAGGCCACTATGATGTCATGTCATGTTTACTTGTCAGGAGTGTACCCCTATGGGTCACTATCGTGTTCAGGTTACAAGTACAGGAAATATGGTGCAAGCATCCAATCAGGAGACCAAGTATACTGAGAGTCACCAGACATAAATTATCAGTGAAAATCAAATAATAATAATTCAATCATAGAATACAGGTCTAGGGAAAAGCCATGCGGCTCAGGCATATGCAGCCAAGGAAAGGAATCCATGCGGGAGCAGCTCATGCGGCTGAGGGCAGGAGCAGCCCATGCGATTAGGAATAGAAGGAGGCGCATGCGCAACAGTTGGAAGCCCATGCGGCTAGGTTCAGTCAAAGGCGCATGTGGTCAGGAGGAAAAAGGTGTCATGCGGCTCGCAGGGGAGGGGTTCTCATGCGGCTGGAACGGACCCGGGTTCATGCGGCTCGTAGAGCAAAGATCCATGCGGCTCGTGGAACAAGGGTCCATGCGGCTCAACTGAGTTGAGCCACATGCGACTGGGTCAATGTGGTTGCTTATGCGGCTGCGAGTGACAGGTACATATGCGGTTCAGGAAGAAGGGCCCTCATGCGGCTGACGGAAATGGGTGCATATGCGGCTGACGGGGGAGAAGTTCATACGGCTAGAAGTACAAGGGTCTCATGCGGCTGAGAGCGACTTGCCGCATGAATGTTCATGCGGTCAAGTACTGCCATGCGGCCAGAGAACTGTTCTTCTTCTCCAAATTTCCGAGAAGAAGAATATCATGAACCCATGCTTCCAAGCTCCATAAAACCTTCATCCAGAGTCCAAATCCGAACTTTCATAGGTCAAAATGGGGCAGAATAAAATTTTCTGCAACATAGAACCATCAAAACTTAGAAATAACAAGATTAAGTAGATCAAAACCCAAGAAATCCGAAAATAAGATAAACTTAGATCTACAAGAATCTGGCCATGGAAAGTAAAAATGCCAAGTACTAAAGTATGTTAGAATGCCGTAAAGGAGAGAATGGAACAATAAAATTAGAGTTCCTCCATGCAGCAAGTTGCACTTGCCTAGACCTCTCTCTCTATGGTAGGTGAAGAAGTTATGGCAGAAAAGAAGAAGAGTAATGAGGAGAGAGAAAGGAGAATGGGTTAATAAATACTAATAGTGGTGGCAGGTACGGGTTTACCTTTGGTTCATGATGAACCAAAGCAAACCAAGCCAAACCGAACCAACCCAGGAATAAACCAAGCCATGAAGAAAAGCTAGGCAAGGAATCATGCAATACAAGATAAAATACGTACACGTATTCCAAAAATACGTAATATGAACCACAGGCATTACAACTCTACCCACCTTAAAAAATTCCGTCCTCGGATTTAATTAAGAGGCTAGAGAGACGAGGACAAGCTATATTAATCATATGCAAGCTATAACTAGGCAAGCAATCACTCATTCAAGCAAGGAATCGAAGGCATGAGGCATAAGGAAGATATTATACCTCACGAGTCAAACAAGTCGGGATATCGCGATCGGATATCATCCTCACGCTCTCACGTTGACTCACCCAAAGAGTGATGATCCCAAGCAACTCGGACTAACTTGATAGTCTTATTCTTGAGCGTCTTCTCTCTTTGGTCCAATATAGACACGGGCCTCTCCTCATACGAAAGGTTGGTACCAACAACCAATTCTGAATGATCCAGAATATGGCTCGGGTCCGAGATATACCGTCGTAGTTGGGATACATGGAACACGTCATGCACCTCACGTAGCGGTGGCGAAAGTGCGAGACGATAGGATACATCTACTACTCGCTCCAGAATGTCGAACGGTCCTATATACCTAGGACTAAGCTTTCCCCGTGCGCCGAAATGAATGACGCCACGGTTAGGCAAAATCCTCAGTAATACATGGTCGCCGACAGAAAACTCGAGAGAGCGCCGATGAGAATCGGCCCAATGGCGCTGGCGATCTTGGGCAACTCGAAGATGATCCCTGACTCTTCTGACCACTTCAATGGACTGAGCAATCATTTCTGGACCGAGCATCTGCCGCTCTCCGACATCATCCCATGCTAGCGGGGATCGGCACTTCCTACCATACAGTGCCTCGAACGGTGCCATCTGGATATTGGCCTGGAAGCTGTTATTGTACGAGAATTCTACCAGGTGCAGGTGATCTTCCCATGAACCACCGAAGTCGAGTGTGCAAGATCTCAACATATCTTCAAGGGTCTGGATTGTACGCTCCGACTGACCATCTGTCAGTGGGTGATATGCTGAGCTGAACTGGAGGCGAGTCCGCAAACTCTCTTGCAGGCTATGCCAAAAGTGCGACATAAATCTGGAATCTCTGTCCGAGGTGATACTAACTGGCACTCCGTGCAACCTAACAATCTGTCTAAGGTACATCTCTGCTAATTGAGCTGTCGACTGACTAACTCTGAATGGAAGAAAGTGAGCTACCTTCGTGAGCCTGTCAACTATAACCCAAATAGCATCTCGACCAGCTGGGGACCTAGGCAATACGGTCACAAAATCTATGGTCACATGTTCCCATTTCTATTCTGGAATTGGCAAGGGCTGAAGAAGTCCAGCGGGCCTCTGATGTTCAGCCTTAACTTGTTGGCAGACTAAACAACGAGAGACAAACCGGGCTATCTTCCTCTTCATGCCATTCCACCAGAAGTGCTGACGGATATCACGGTACATCTTCGTACCACCAGGATGAATGGAATACTGCGAACTGTGAGCCTCTGCCATGATTTCCTGTCTGATATCACCACTGGGTACACAAAGACGCTTACCATGCCTAAGTGTACCGTCTTCATGGATACATAACTCTAGTCTTCGTCCTTCCTTATACTCTGTTCTGAGTCGCTAAAGCTTGGAATCTGCTGACTGCGCCATTCGGATCCTCTCGACTATAGTGGACTGAACTTGCATGCTGGCCATCAATGCCAGGCTGGAAGGGAGAACAACTTCAATACCCATCTTCTGAAGATCTGCTAATAGCTCCGGTTGCGCTGTTAGAAAATAAACTCCGACTCTCCTACTCAATGCATCTGCAACGACGTTGGCCTTCCTGGGATGATACTGTAAGTTGACATCATAATCTACAAGAAGCTCCAGCCACCTCCTCTGACACATATTAAGATCCTTCTGGGTGAACACATACTTCAGACTCTTGTGGTCGGTGAAAATCTCCACCCTATCTCTATACAATTAGTGCCTCCACAACTTAAGTGCAAACACTACTGCTGCCAGCTCCAAGTCATGGGTTGGGTAATTCCTCACATGATCACGAAGTTGTCGTGACGCATAAGCTATTACATTCCATGCTGCATCAGAACATATCCCAAGCCTCTGCCTGAAGCATCACAATATACTGAGAATCCTCCATTTCTATCTGGAAGTGTGAGAATGGGAGCCGTCATCAAGCCTCGCTTCAACTTCTCAAATTCCTGGCACTCTGCTGTCCAAGCAAACTGCACCTCCTTGCGGGTCAACTGGGTCAATGGCGCCGACATCCGGGCAAAGTCTGAAACAAATTGTCAGTAGTAGCCGGCCAATCCGAGAAAACTGCGAACCTCTACAACTATGCTGGGCACCGGCCACGACTCAATAGCCACAATCTTCTGGGGATCCACTTCTACTCCTCCTCGAGTGATGATGTGACCCAA
This sequence comes from Iris pallida, assembly GCA_029216955.1. Taxonomy (NCBI): domain Eukaryota; kingdom Viridiplantae; phylum Streptophyta; class Magnoliopsida; order Asparagales; family Iridaceae; genus Iris; species Iris pallida. Next base: position 16,523,730 of record JANAVB010016800.1, on the reverse strand, counting down.
GTACGAAATGCGATCGAGCCAGAACTCGTATTTACTGAACTTGGCATACAACTGGTGCTCCCTGAGAATCTGTAGAACTACACGGAGATGCTGCTCATGCTCTGCCTCACTCCTGCTATAGACCAGGATATCATCGAAAAACACAATCACGAACTGATCCAAATAAGGCATGAAGATACGATTTATGAGATCCATGAATACGGCCGACGCATTGGTCGCTCAAAATGGCATCACTAGGAACTCCCAATGCCCATACCTAGACCTAAAAGCTGTCTTCGGGATGTCCTGCTCTCTGACTCTGATCTGATGATATCCTGAATGCAAGTCGATCTTCGAGAACACTGCTGCCCCTTTGTGCTGATCAAACAAGTCATCTATCCTCGGGAGAGGGTATCTGTTCTTGATTGTCACTGAGTTCAAGGTACGATAATCAACATATAACCTGGACGTACCATCCTTCTTTTTCACAAGAAGCATCGGGGCTCCCCAAGGCGATCCACTAGCACGAATGAATCCCTTGGTTTGAAGTTCTTCAATCATCTTGTACCAGATCTCTAATTCTGACGGCGCCATCCTGTAGACTCTCTCTGATACTGGGGCTATCCCAGGAATCAAGTCTATGGTGAACTCGATCTCTCGTTCTGGCGGCATCCCTGGAAGCTCTTCTGGGAAAACATCTGGAAACTCCTCGACTATCCGAGGCAACTGCACTGCTGCTACTGCCATCTGCAATACTGGAGGAGAAGGTTCAACTTTGCCTCGGGAGAAGGAAAACTCTGGCTCGCCTGGAATGCTAAAAACAACCCTGCCAATGTGGCAGTCTATTCTACCATACTGGTTCCTCAACCAATCCATCCCTAGGACCACATCATAGTCGGCCATCGGAAATTCTATCAATCTAGCGGGGAACTCCCTACCGCTAACTACGATCCGACACGAGGAAGACACTCTATCGACTCCCACAAGTCCGTTACCAGTAAGTATATTGAGCCTTACTGATAATGACTCGGGCTCCAATCCTACCCGTGTCGTGAATCTTGCAGAGATAAAAGAATGCGATGCACCAGAATCAAATAAAGCTAAAGCTGGAAAGGAGTTGACGAGAATAGTACCTGCCACTACCTCTCCTGGTGCCAATCCTTCTTCTGCGGTCATCACCATAGCCTGACTATGCCCTCGGGGTGCTGGTCCCCTCTGCTGAAATCCTTGCTGCCTATTCTGACTCAAGGCTTGGGCTTGAGCATGCTGCTGGGGGTGTTGTTGCTGGAATGCCTGGGACTGAGGCGGCAAGGGCCTCGGCAATGGATACTGCTGCTGCTGGACCGGTGCTGGTCCTCTCACCGAAGAGCTAGAAAGGTTGGACGATGATGAACCACCCCTATTCGGGCAGGATCCAATCCTATGGTCTGCTGCTCCACAAGCCAGACACAATCCCTGTGCCCTGCGACACTCTGCCACTACATGGCCTGGCTTTCCACAATGAGAACATCCCACTGCGGAAGACTGCTTCTGCTTCTGCTGCTGCTGCTGAGGGTACGTCGGGGTTGAATGCTGAACCGACGTCTCTGAGGCCACTCGCCTCGGAGCTCCAATGGTCAAAGCCCTGGATGCCGGGGCTGGGGCTGAAGACTGATTCATCTGGCCGTGGGATCTCTTTCGACCTCCGGCCCTATCCACAATCCTCTGGGAGGTATACTCATGCCTCCTAGCTGCTCTCAAGACTGCATCAAAAGTCTGATGCTCAAACTGCTCAACTGCCAACAAAATCTCCAGGTGAAGCCCTTGCTGAAATTGCTGGGCTCTATCATACTCGGTTGCCACCAAGGTGGGAGCAAACCGACTGAGCCTCGAAAACTCGGTCGCATATCCGTCGACCTTCCTGCCCATCTGCTTTAGATTGGTGAATCTCGTCTGTAGATAGTACCGAGCTACAGCATCAAAATACTTGGTCTAGAATCTCTCTCTGAATATTGCCCAAGCAATGGGTGCTGCTAATCCAATAGCCTGAACCGCCCACCAGCTGCGGGCAAGATCTAATAACTGCAAGCGCAGCACGGCTACCTTCTCATTTTTTGGGGTCCTGGCTGCTTCTAGAATCACCTCGATGTCCTGAAGCCAAGCATCCGCAGCGACAGCATCTTCACTACCGTCGAAGAATGGAGAGTTCAAGCGCTTGAAGCCGTTGGCCGCGCTGTTCCTTGGATGACTACCTCTGGTCAAAGCATCTGCCACTGCCTGGTGCAAGGCGTCTCCGTGACGATCCTGGGAAGCTATCAAGGTCCTGATGAGTCCCACAAAAGTGCCATCATCAGGCTCGGCAGGTTGAACTGGCTGGACTGGTGGTTCCCCTTCAATAGCCACGACTCTGGAGGCTACCCCGGAATGCTGGGCTTGATCCCCGGGTTGCGGTTGGTCCACGGAAGGTGCTCCGCCTCGCTGACCGGCAGGTCCAGGAATGATGCTGCTGAAGAAAACGACATAGGGAACAATAAGGAAGGACCAGGACAAATCAACGATACAAGCATATGATCAGGACAAGAATCCAGGGATTCAGAAGATACAAGCAGAGATCAAGGGCGAATACTGATTGAGACATCTATTCGGTAAACCCTCACATATCTTGATTTACAAGACCTGCATGGGCCACCACTTAAACCATGTCACGCCCCAGAACCAGAATATTGGAGAGCGGGGGCAGACATAGCCAGCTACGTATATTGAAATGCAACCCACCTCGATATACGGTCACGGCTGTCTAGATACATGAGGGTTTAACTACAAGCCAACAGTCTCTTATGGTCATGAACAAGCCTAGTGTCTCAATCACAAGCAAGTAGGTAAAAGTCACAAGATGTATGATCATTAAATATACAATAATAAGGCGTACCAAATATTATATATTCAGCTGATCATGAAGCTAGTCATTACAAAATGTTAGGACTAGCAAGAGTTTAGTCATACATGATCAACCCTAGGATCTGTCGATCATGTTACAGCCCGTAGGCAGACAGTAAGTAAAGTGCAATCGAGCTAAACAGGTGCTCGTCGGCTAAACGCCTCAAAAGAATAATTTTACAATAAAGTGGGAGAGCCAAAAATAACCTACTCGTTGCCCTTGTTACGCCTGGTGGTCACCATCGGGCTGAAAAGTCGGTTGATCCTCCGGGGCTGTTCCGAAATCTGGCAATACAAAACCAGCTGGGTCAGATCCCAGAAAGAGCAAGTGCCACAAAGGAAGCTTCACTTAGGAACTAAAACCAGCCATTAGCACAGCATTTAAATAAATAAATAGAATCTGGAAATATAAGATCAGGATGATATACGACGAGATAACCATGGAACTATTCGGATAGCCAGGTTACAACTCGTAAACCAAACAAGGACCGGGGTTGTAACCCTTCATCTGAACGGAACTTGGTTTCCCACCATTTATCGGCAAGATAATATAAGAAAATCAGGACATGTAACAATCTTATGGAGGATCAAGACAAGACTAGACTGATTAGTCTCCATTCAACAATCACGGCCAAGCAATAAGTACGGCTTGATACTTTAACTAACTAGGGTTATCACAGGCCTAGTTACTAGCAAGATGCAATAAGATTATTCCACAGCCACAAGCCCTGCAGACCATCCAGGTTACCCAGGTCAAAAATTAGGGGTTGAATTCAGGTGGGTACATCGTCCAGGAAACGCATGTACCCTTAAGTAGCTTGAAGGGTGAACACATGACAGTGTGCTGGAAATGTGCCCTACTCGACGGCAGGCTACAGATCCCAAGCGCGCCTAGGTAATGGGATTGCCTGTAGCTGGGATATCTCTTTATGACTAATGTATTAATCTAGTTATTAGCCTTAGTCCATTTCAGTAGGTACTCCTGACCGTGGTACTCAGGAGTCCCATCCTAGACATGATGCAAGACAGGACTAGATTATATGTACAAGCACAATCGCCCACGGTGTCCAGGTTATTTATACAGGTCATGTCAGGTAGCCGTCGCAAAAGCTTATCAAGATATGCCAGGTTTATTACGTCAAGTTTACTTGTCAGGAGTGCGCCACGGCGGGCCACTATGATGTCATGTCATGTTTACTTGTCAGTAGTGCACCCCTATGGGTCACTATCGTGTTCAGGTTACAAGTGCAAGAATCATGGTGCAAGCATCCAATCAGGAGACCAAGTATACTGAGATTCACCAGACATAAATTATCAGTGAAAATCAAATAATAATAATTCAATCATAGAATACAGGTCTAGGGAAAAGCCATGCGGCTCAGGCATATACAGCCAAGGAAAAGAATCCATGTTGGAGCAGCTCATGCGGCTTAGGACGGGAGTAGTCCATGCGGTTAGGAATAGAAGGAGGCGCATGCGCATCAGTTGGAAGCCCATGCGGCTAGGTTCAGTCAAAGGCGCATATGGTCAGGAGGAAATAGGTGCCATACGGCTCGCGGGGGAGGGGTTGTCATGCGGCTGGAACGGACCCGGGTTCATGCGGCTCGCAGAGCAAAGATCCATGCGGCTCGTGGAACAAGGGTCCATGCGGCTCAACTGAGTTGAGCCCCATGCGGCTGGGTCAATGTGGTTGCTTATGCGGCTGCGAGTGACGGGTACATATGCGATTCAAGAAGAAGGGCCCTCATGCGGCTGATGGGAATGGGTGCATATGCGGCTGACTGGGGAGAAGTTCATGCGGCTAGAAGTACAAGGGTCTCATGCGGCTGAGAGCGACTTGCCGCATGAATGTTCATGCGGTCAAGTACTGCCATGCGGCCAGAGAACTGTTCTTCTTCTCCAAATTTCTGAGAAGAAGAACACCATGAACCCATGCTTCCAAGCTCCATAAAACCTTCATCCAGAGTCCAAATCCGAACTTCCATAGGTCAAAATAGTTTTAGAACGAAATTTTCTACAACATGGAACCATCAAAACTTAGAAATAACAAGATTAAGTAGATCAAAACCCAAGAAATCCGAAAATAAGATAAACTTAGATCTACAAGAATCTGGCCATGGAAAGTAAAAATGCCAAGTACTAAAGTATGTTAGAATGCCGTAAAGGAGAGAATGGAACAATAAACTTAGAGTTCCTCCATGAAGCAAGTTGCACTTGCCTAGACCTCTCTCTCTGGTAGGTGAAGAAGTTATGGTGGAGAAAAAGAAGAGTAATGAGGAGAAAGAAAGGAGAATGGGTTAATAAATACTAATGGTGGTGGTAGGTAGGGGTTCACCTTTGGTTCATGATGAACCAAAGCAAACCAAGCCAAACCGAACCAACCCAAGAATAAACCAAGCCATAAAGAAAAGCTAGGCAAGGAATCATGCAATACAAGATAAAATACGTACACGTATTCCAAAAATATGTAATACGAACCACAGGTATTACACAAACTCCCTTCGTATCCTAGACAAGGGGTAGGATTACCCATCATGGTTTGGCCGTAGCTAAACTGTGAAGCAAAGCGACTTGGTAGATAAGGCTCCAAGTATACCTTATTCTGGCTCCGATAGACAAAGTGCGAAGGGCGGATAGATAACAGCCAACGAAAAGCACCAGCCGCCAGTCTACCTTCTGCTCCGGCTTGATCGCTCAGTTCATCACCGACTCTGTGGCCCCCATAATAAGGTGAGACCGGGTTAAACTATAACTATCCAGGCAGCCCAGCACTCGTCTACTTGCCGGGATGTCCGCATAAAACCACTTCGAGTGATGATAGTGGCGCAGAAGCGCATCTTCGCCATCATCACCTTCCAGGACAGTAGAGGCAATCAGCCCAGGACGGTGTAAGGCCAACCAGGCCATCAGATAATGGTAGGGTAGCTCCACTCAGGGAAATCCATTGCCACGATCGTGAGGCTCTATAACCTTTCCTGAAAAATCCCTTAGACCTCTAAGAAGGTTGCAGACCATAGCCGGAAGCAACGCCAGTGAATGGCCAAAGGCCAACCTCACGGCCGGCATGATGAGCTCCCTACCCAATCGTCCCATAGAGCCTAAGCCTCCGGGGACCACAGCTTTCTGCAGCCACATCATCAAAAATGCTGCCAATGCTACCTTGCAGCTGACAGGAGCCAAGTTCTGGTCAAAGCAGCTAAAGAATGCAGGATCAGGGGTCCTTTCGGCATACATAGGATGAGGCTGCATCGTAAACTTTACTTCCATCTTTGTTATCTCAGCAAGACCACACGCCCCACGAATAGAAGGTTGGATAGCCCGACCCTTTGGCGGGTCAATACCGAAGAAATATTGCATCCAAGCGTTAGAATGAGGCAGGACATGCACGGAATTCAGGCACACACAAGCATGGTAATGACAAAGTAACTCCTTATACACTGCCGCCATCTCAGGGTACTGATTCTCTAGCCCCTCAAGCTCTTCTGAGGTAGGGCAATACTCCTCATATGGGTCCTCAACCCAAGGCAGCTTCGAGACGGCGAATATCTCGTGGAGGGCCAGTCCTATCTCTCCACAGGATAGGAAGACGGTCCCGGTATCACAATTGAATAACTCCAGCAGAGCCAAGAACAAGGGTCTATTAGAGGGAATGCCGTATTCAGTACCCCTGATGGTACGACGAAGGTTAGCACGTAAAATATCCTCCTTGAAAGTATCCAACACCCACCGGGTAAAGTTGCTCCACTTGTTGTCAAATTGGATCCATCCTTCGACATGAAAGAGACACATCGGATAAGCACGGCCAGACGCCAGGAGTCTGTTTGAAAAGATGGAAGCACGGGATGGAGACAAATTGGCAGGGACATCGTTGAACCTGCACCCTGGGAGCAACACTCGCAGAGAGGACGATGGACTGCCCCGAATAGGCACAAGGGTACTCTGACCCTTAGAACCTTTACCCGCCTGGATTTGGCCCGAGACTAGACCCACCTGACTAGGGGTCAGACCCCATTCCAAATGTCCCTCCTCGGCAAAATAGAAGAAAACCGATAAAGGTAGGTGGTGCTCGGTTGTAGGGACATACAGAGGAATGTTGTTACTCGTAATAAACCAGGCCGATTTGATAGAGAGGAGGTATGGCTCTTTCGGGACTAACTGGTCACCAAAAAGAAATTGGGGCTTCAACTTCACTGCATCAGCATCATGAGAGGGGGTCAACCATCCTTGGTCCAGCATACGACAGAAATAGGCCGAGGTCTGCGCCTGTATTACCTCCAACCGCCCTTTCGGTTGAGCTACAGCAACTAACCTCCGAAAAGGAGTGAAGAGTTTATGTTCGAGATCGATCCCCAACGAGAAGGAAGGGAAGTCGTAAAGGATCTTGCTCAACGGGATGGTCACAGAAACTGCACGAAAAACAAACAAAAGAGTAAGAATGTAAAACGTTTGCACAGACACTCTCAAAAGCAAAGAGATCGAAATAGATACCTACTATGGGTGGGCGCACATCACGGTAGCTTCGCCAGCACCGAAGGCTTGTCGAGATCACCAACATTAGAGATAGGCCTCTTTCCTTTCACCTTCTTGGAGTTAGCCGCAGGCATTTTCAAAGTGCTTGATTTCTTGGGGGCCATGGCAGAAAAAGCTAGGGTTCGAAAGAAGAATAAACTCTGACACAAACTTCTGAGGAGTAGGTAAAGACAGAAAGATTTCTCCTTCCCCCAATATTCCTACTTATAGGAACAACCACGTCGATAAGATAAGACAAAACGCTTCGGACGTTGTGGGTTCAAAAAAGGGTCATGATGAATGTTCACTAGAAACGAGGAGTCATGATCACGCTTAAGGAGGAGACGGCTCAATGCATTTAATACCGGAACCTAGGCATGACGCCACCCTGGCAACAGACGTGATGTGCAGCACGCCTACAAAGGAACACATGTCATGCTTCTGTTCAAAGTATCCCGAGCTTGACTCAAGTTTGGAACACTTTAAAGGAGGTCTTGTAGAAGCATGAAAAATGCAGCATCCACAGGCGCAGGCGGGTACTCTTATTACCACCCAGCTTCACACAGGCGCAGGAGATCAGACGCACAAACCAGCCAAAGATAGAGACATTCTCAGAATAATGTTCAGAAAAGACTCTTTTTATTCATCATGGCTATAAGGGACTATCACAGACTTGTCGCAACTACATAAGAGAGAAACTTCCTGAATCATAATTACAGGGATCAATTGCAAAGTCTTTGCTACATAAGTGAGAATAGAAACTCCTATAGATCCACGAGAAGGTTCGTTTTCACCGGGAAGCCTCCGCAGTGAGATAATCATGAGCAAAAAGACCAGAGGAGATGTATACAGTCTCCATCAAAGTCTCCTTCCCGCTGACTCATAACATCGTCAGAGCAAACCATCTTGCCACTGAGAGAAGCTGGGACTCCGATATATACAGAAGCAGTGAAAGACCCAGACCACAGCACGGCGAAGCCCAGCAGCCCTCAATGAGTGGGGCAGAGCACGGCCGGCTGCTCATCAGATGAGCAACCAATCCTAACCCCGTAGTCAGGACCTCCAAGACCTCCAAGGTGTCTCCCAGGTTCGAACTCCTCATGAGAAGCATTCCAGCACGTTCTAAGGCTCGTCAACAGTTCTTCTACGGAGGCATAGCCCCTTTGAACGAAGGAATCTTCAACCAACAGCCGACTTATGCAAGGCCAAACACCACTCGAAGCTAAGTCTGGATCCAGCATGGTGATGAAGGGTGCCAGGAAGAAGACGTGACACTTCAGAAGAAACTCCCCCTTTATATAGGACGAGAGTGGTCCAAAACGCAGGCAATATAGAAGACGGTCAAAATCCTCACATTAATGGGATGAACCTAGGACTCAGCACGATGAACCTCATTAAATAATATTCATTCGACTAAGTCCTAGACTATCCCAGGAACCCTTAAAATTCCTTAAATAATGGTGGCAATTAAGAGGGAGTCGTTCATTAAGGAGCGGTCTTTTATTGCTCTTTAAAAGAAGATGTCAAAGCCATTGCCTTCAATCCAGAGACGCAGCTACATTCCTGCGCCAACCTTAGGTGCAGACTGGTGATATTTTCACACCACCTCAACTCCAATGGTGTAGCACTCGACTCCGACCCAGAAGCTTAACTACCTTTCGTTATAGACTTGAGAGACACCGTTTGCCTCCAGCACAAGCCCGACTGCTACTCTAAAGTACAGTCAAATGGTCTATCTGAAGGTGCAACCTACTCGTCGCCCTAAAGCACAGTGACTTTACCCGAAACACAGCCTACTCGTTGCCCCAAAAAGCACAGAGGCCCCGTTGTTTTCGAAATAAAGTCCACTTGTCGCCCTAAAGCACAGAGGTTCTGTCGTCTCCAGAAGCACAGTCTACTCGTCGTCCCAGAAGCGTAGGAAGCCTTGCCTGAAGCACATACGGCATGGTCCCACCAAATTGGTTTGCTTAAACCGCCTCTCTCAAAGATAGGATTGGGATTAATTAAGTTTATAAATATAGATTGGTTTAAATCTCGGATGAAGATTGCACAGAATCTAAATCTGAGATAAAATCCCAAGATTTGCTCGGCTACATCCGAACAAGCAAATCGGCACGCACCACGTGTCACCTCCTTCGGTTATTCTGATAACCACCAGATATCTCGTTTGAGGGCAATCTCAGCACCCACCATTTGTCAGCACCATAGAAGCCCGTACCGTACAAGGACGACAGAATCTTTCATATCTCGAAACCCTAATGCACATCGTATATGTGCCCCTCTCCCCTATAAATAGGAGAGATTTTCGCCCAACAATATGATCGACAAGGAGAAGAAGATCCACAGAATTATCAAAATCTTCAACTTCGGCGTCCTCCTGATCGGCAACCCTAGAGTTCCATCGAAGGCACCAAAAAGTCAGAGCAAGTCCCATATCATCATCGGATCGTCAACAGAGTAGAGGAGCCGCTGTAATGCTCGATCTCTACCGTCACACTTTTCCAGAAACTTTTGTACTTATATATTTCTTCGCATAAGAATCGATTGTACTCTTTTTTACGTTCATTATACAAAAAGTTCATTCAATCTTTTGTCATGTCGAACAATGGCCTATAGTGCGATGTGCAAAGTCAGAAGTGTACGTCTTACAGGGAGGCGTACGAAACAGCTCTCGTGATAGAAAGATTCCATCAGCCAGTTGGTCGCGGGACAACTCAGAATCACCAAGGCAACAATAATCAGAAATGACCTTGGTCTGTAGGAAGGAATGATTCACCTAAGCTTCATAATATAGGCGACAATAGAGGGCCTCAGCAACAGTTACCACGTTGTGATAAATGTCATCTATTGGGACACCGAGCGGAAAATTACCGTGTTGGGTGTCTCAAATATGGGAATATAAAACATAAGGCATGGGAATGCGGAGGTATGAGAGGGAATCATTATCCTCCTCGTGGAAAGAATAACAACCAGTATCGTGGGTAACATAACAACCAATATCGTGGTCAACATAATAATCAGATTCGTGGTCAAGCGCCACTAGCCTTACCACTCCAACTGGGAATGCACAGAATCAGCAATAAGGTGTGCAAGGAAGGGTTTATGCCTTGACTCACGCAGAGGCTCATGCCGCAAAAATCGTTATAACAGGTATGTTACTGTATAAAGGCATACCTGCCCGGGTGCTTTTTGATTCTGGTGCTACTCATTGCTTTATATCGTCTGATTTTGCAATAGAAAACAAATTTTGTATGACTCTATTAAAGACAACTCTGTGTGTTAGTACTCCTTCGGGAGTAGATATGCCTTCAACTTTGAATTGTAGGGATAGCTACATCAAGATTGGAGGCAAGACTCTATTCCTGGAAGCTATTGTACTCGACATCAAAGAGTACGACATCATCTTGGGAATGGACTGGCTCAGCACCTGTCATGCAACAATCGACTGTAGGAAAAAGAGAGTTATGTTTCACTTACCCGAAGAAATGGAGTTCTCTTACTCGTGCATCTCGACGTCCAAAGGAGCAGTGGTGATATCGGCAGTCACAGCTTGTCATAACCCGTACCCTATTTAGGGGCACGAGCATGTGGGTACGTCCAGCCTATGCCGTAGAGTCGGCGGTAGAACGCTGTATAGGTCATCTAGAACATATAACATCTAAGACACAATGAATATAACCTGTCATCTCCGCACGGAGAAAAATATAATCACATCTCAGTCACATGAATCTAAGGAAGATAAGTACGAATATGATAGAGGTGTAAAACTCCTATTTTTTTATAATTATTTTTTATTATTTTATTAGACTTAAAAAAATGAATTTATACAATTTGAGGTTTATTTTATTTTTGATGACCCGGGTTGGCCAATTCAGCCCGAACAGGACCCGAACAAATTTAAGCACATGTGAGCATGTGGGGTGACTAAGGTGGCCATATAGAAATATTTTGTGTATGTACAAATATTTTTAAATAATTTTGAGACTTGTTGAATATTTATTGACTTTTGGTATAAAATTTATGTTTTATTAATAAAATAATATTTTACAAGATGGTACAGTTTTCTGGACCCATACATGGGCGAGCGGTAAAGTACACCCATTGGGATGATTTTTATTAATTTATTATTACTAGAGTTATTTTGTAAAAATTTAATAGGCATTTTATTATTGTTGGTATTATTTGGTATTAATGAGATATTATTATTGTTGCCTTTGTGGCAATTTAAATTTGTGTGTATATGTAAAAAAATATTTTTGGTGCATCATATATATAATTAGATTATATTAAACTTTTATTTCAAATTTTGGAGATTTAATAAACATGTTTAATCTGTTAAGATATTATTAATTTGAATTGATTTATTGATAATTGAATTTATGTAGATACGTTTAAATTTATATTCAATATTGGGTTAGATAATATTTAAATTGTTATTTGGATTTTAAATAGATTTTTGGTATATTTCTAGATATGTACATATATAGTTATAAATATTTATATTTAAAAAGATTTTAAAAAGATTAGAAAAGAAATGAATAAAGAAAAGAAAAAGGAAAAAGAAAAAAAATATATATATACTAACCCACCCACGTGAGTGGGCGGGCCATCCCCCAACACTTTGCTGCTGCACACAGCAAACCCATCCGCGAACTATGGGTTTGAACTATGGGTTTAGTATTAGTAATAGAAATAGTATTAGGTTTTTGTCACAACTTGCTATATATATAACTTTCTCCACGAACCTCAAAACCCTAAACTTCCAAAACGAAAATTTTAGCAGATCATACCCTCTTCGCCTACAAGTTCGTTTCACCAGCAACGGAGTTGTGTGCACGACGAACGGACCATCGGAAGTCAGTCCCGCGTCACCCACGGAGCAGTTTTTCCACTCAAGGTACCCTACTTCCCTACGACGTAACTTTTTTCTCGTAACTCCGATTTTCGATCCGTAAAATGTTTTGGAAAGTAGACTTGACCCTCATCGAGATCCCTAGGTAGATTTTGATATGGACATCTAACTTACTCGAAAAATCGAGACGAAGTTGGAGAAAAACCCACTTTTCTGTATATTAAAAACTGTTTTGAAACACCTATTTGTCGGCCACTTTTCTTGCTGTCCATTAAGCTTTCGTAAAAACTAATTGAAGGTAGTCATAGACAACCTAACCGAAATTGTAACGTACCTTCTGGATTCACTTTTCATCTAGTATGTAGAAAGTTACACATTGTTAAAGTTTTCCGAAAAACTGTAAATTCTGTTTTCAAAAAGTAGAGAAACACCCCGATACGGCGTCCATCCCGACAAACCGGGCGACGTGGTCACGCACTATACACATCGAAAGGCGCGTATGGATGTTGTCGACGTGTGGGAACTGACGGAACTCGATTTCATTGCATGTGCGCGACGAAATCAATGCGTATCCGTCGAGATACCCCGTATCGACCTTTGCAAATTAATTCACAACTTTGTGCACACTCATCATATCGCGATGAAACTTGCGTCATTGGACTCGTAATATTTTTCTGGTCCTGTGATCCAAGTTTGGTCCGATTCTGAGACCGTTGATCGGGACGCTATTTTGGCGGGCCCACAATCCCACTCACCAGGTGATTTTGTGCACAGCCCACCGGAATCCAAAATTGGACATACCGTTGGGTTCGTCTCATCAAAATAAATCCGTAGACATGTAGTTTGGCGACTTTAGAGACCGTAGGTTCTGGCGCGCATTTCGGTGCAAAGCGGGTCCAACGGCGGACATCGTTTTAATCCGAAATTACGATTTTGCCCCTGTTCCAGAATTTAACTTTTGGACAGGCGTTTCCTAGGTATATCTTATATTCCAAACTCGTTCGTGATGTTTGTTGCAGCATCCGGAGTCATCTATGGGATTTGACTATTTCTGGCTTCATTTACTTGTTGGTTCGAGCTACTGGATTATTCTCTTTTGCACATAACCTCAGGCAAGACACCTTGCCTTTACTGTTTAAATTTTTTGCTCAATATCATGCATATTTTAGTTGTTTTCTTTTTAAATTATATGTAAATGCAAATTACTATATTTTATACAATTGGCTTAGAGTTAAGGGACTACCGTCAAATTTAGTGTGTCTCATTGACTTATCACGATTGTACACGAGTTGTGTGTGAGAGTTGTGAGTATCATATAGAGGTCACTTGCGTGTGGGCTGATCCCCCGTGCGCATGCGTAGGAATAACTGCCAATAGATTGTGTAGAAGACTTGGCAGTTATCAAGGATTAAACAGTGTCGTGGAGTCGACACTTGTGTAGTATCATTGGGGGGAGGGGACAGTTATTAGCGTAGGGGCTACATTTTATTTTTACACACATTTTGGGCCGAGGGTGACTCTCATGAGCACTACCTTCTGCCCAGGTCGATAGCGTCTCGGATGAGCGCTACTTGCTGGCCACTTTCTATTACTTGCTTGCGTGAATCCGTTACAGCCCCTGCGTAGAACATTGTCCTCAAAATGCATATCACATAGAATGGTTAGGACCCTGTACTCATGCATACTTTTCTGTTGAGCTTATTTATTCAGTTTATCGGCATGATATTATGTGTCTTGTTACGTCCCTCTGAGGACCTGGTTTCTCCCCAGGTGTGTGTTCATGTTTTCTGCAGGTGCTCTAGCTAAGGCCATTCCTTCCTTCGTGATGACTGCTTTTGGACTTGTCATTGCTTCGCTCGACCAATCACTTTCTTTGTATATTTCTTCTCTATTTAAATTAGTTGGTAGTGGACTTTGTCTCCGCCCAACGATTGTATCATAAATATTTAAGTTGATTTCTATATTATTATTCCTTTCATTGTGGATGAGATTTAGTTGTCTTGGATTACTACATTTTACAGCTTATGTATACATACGAGGTCCATGTATTTCGTATGTATACAGCTGGCATGTCTACGTACTTGGTCCTACGTATTTGGGACTGGGACGTTACAAGAGGTAAAGATGAAATATAGTCTGAAATAGATGCAGAGTCATAAACACAGGTTTAAAATTTAAAGACATAATACAATCCCAAATAAGTTCTACAGACCCAAAGTATCAAGCTAGAATACAAATCTAGTCAAAACCTAACTAATGTAAGTCACTACAGGCGGTGTGTCCTCTATGAGCACCGGCTCCACAGGCAAGTCCTGGTCAAAGTCTCCATCAATGCCAAACCCGTAGAAGGTCGAGCAATCAGCATCTAAGTCCTCTGAAAAATAGTTATCCAGTCAGGATTAGAGCGAAGTACAAACGCCAACAGCAGTTTCAATAAATTGACAAATAGTATAAGAAACAGTTATAATGAAATACAAGATAGAATATCAAGACTGGAAGTAAAATAGTACAAGGTGAACTAAATATCATATCATAGTGTGAAATACTGGAATGTAAAGTAGTACAGGAAAATCTGATGTACAATGTAAATATAAACGTTGCCTTGAGATATTAGAGTGTTATGTGATTGGCTTGGGTCCAGATCAGGTTGTTCCATTTGACCGGCTATGCACAAGTACATGTATAGAGGATCAGGCTGGCCAAAATAGAAAGCTATTACTCAAGTAGTATCAGGTCAGGCTACACCATACGTGTAGCGAAGCTATGCACAAGTAGTTACAGGAGGGATATTGATCACATAACCTCTAATAACTCTCCAATCTCCCAAATAATATAATGGATCCAACCATGACACGTCATGACACGAGATTCAAAAGCAGGGGGCCATGCCCACTCCCAAATCGGTGTCTATACAAGTACAAGAAACAAGATCAAACAATATACAATATACCAGGTAAACCGAAAATAACATCTCATGACGGTATCCAAAGTATACTAGTCCATGTATCCTCGTGTCGAGAATCAAGTAAAATACTACAACTGAACAAATATAGGAAATATCAAAGCAATGAAAACTATCAGAGAATGTACTCGCCTACGGTCCTGAGCTGTCAATATGAATCGAGGCTCAAAGTGGAATCACAGACCTTAACAGTGTTAGGCATGGTTTTGTGCATGTTATGCAATCTAGATCAAACTAGGTCAACAATTGACTCATAGTTGACTTTTGGTCATCTGGTCAACTCCTAGTCCAATCTAGGTCAGATGTTGACTCAAAGTTGACTTCCAGTCAAAATAGTCAACATTGGTCATTCCTAGGTTTAGTATCCTATATCAAGTCATCACCTACTAAGATACCTTAGTCTAGGTATCTATATACCCAAATTACCTTATACAAGTATATTTACATATATATAACATGACAATCTATCCTAGACTCTAGAGTGGTAACACTCTATACCTTGCTACTAGGTATAACCATCTACCTAGATATCTAAGGTATTAGCCTATACCTTAGCTAGTAGGATACCATGTATATATCTAGATATATCCTATCGAGTATCCTATTTACCTCTAGATATCTAACCCAAACACATATTTTCTAACACTATATAACTTCACAAATCTTAGAATACTAATAACCCTTTTCCTAACATCTAATCAACCACAATATCTTTCACTTAACTGGAGTAACATCCTAATCCTACTAACTCTCTAATATAACTTAGGATACCACTCTAGGATACCTAGATACTAACTAACATTACATACTCTAACCTAACTCTGGGACCAACTCAAGGCCAATGGCCAAGTCCCCTGTACCCTTACAACTGCAGATGCCATTGCTGCTGTATAGCATGCCATCTTGCTGCTGCCTCATGCTGCTGCACTTGCTATAGCTGATGCATTGCAATGCAATGCTCTGCAGGCTAAGTGTTTTTGCTACTGCTTATGCTACATTTGTAATGAGCTAAGGCTCAAGTAAATGCCACAAGCCCAAAACAGAAACCAACCCAATATATATAATAACACCTATGATACTAACTAATATCCAACATATACTCTAACATCTAACACTCCTAAGATGCTCTAACATATCACATAACCTCTAATACAAATCCTAACATGAACTAACAAACAACAACAACTAAATATCCTATCTAATATATGATAGTCTGATACTAAAGCTAACATACTAGGTACTACTCTAGGATACTTATATATCTGATACTAAGCCTTCACTCGAAACCAAAATCAAACAATTTTCTAATACTCTATCTGTCAAGACCCAAATCAACTAATACTCTACAAGCCAAAACCCAACTATGGTACAGACTAAACCCGACTCCAAAGTATCTCTGATACAATAACCCCTTATCTAATTCAAACATAACTGACTCTAATATACTAATTATACATGTGAACTCACCAACTTACAATCAAAACCAAGGTACTGAAATACTCATACACTGTCACATGAGCAGCCCCCATATCCTCATCATCAACACTAGTCGAACGGCCATATGGCCCATAACTCTGATACCAGAGCCTTGATACAAAGCCAATGGCCAACCACATGCAACCTTGCTCTGCTGCACAGCATGGGCCATGCCCTGTTGCTGTTGTGTTGCCCAGCAAGCAATTGCTCTACAAAAAGAGCAGTACTCGATCCCCAAATACCTCTGATGCCAAGCCACAGCTCGTATTCTGCTGCCATGGCCTCCAACTCAATGAACTAACTGATACTAACCTCCACAGGCTTTCTAGTATGTTAAAACTAATAATAACACTCCCAATCCCATAAGAAACCTCTGTTATACTATATGCCAAGACCAAATCTGATACATATAGTATCAGACCCTCTGAAACCCAGGACCCTAAGCCTCTGTTACCAACAACCAAGTCCCAAAGGCCAAGCCAAGGCTCTGCCTGAGCCATCCCTCTCTCTGAAACAACACATACATACTCACAAATACATAACAGACCCAAATATAACAGACTGAATCAAGATACCCACACTCACCCTACATACAACACACAATTTCATACATATAGTATACAATATAACATGTGGCTCAAATATACATATATATTTATATAAGAAAATATTAAAAAATCTATTAGGAAGCCTAGACAATGAATAACCTACCCAAATATAACACCAAAACTGGAATCAAGGTCCAAACTAGCCTATGGGGCATTTTATCGAACACTTGGGGGCTCTCCTTGGATTTCTCCAAGGATGGCAAAAAAAAACCCCATGTAAAATGCACAAAAAGGAAGGTTAGAGCCTTGGTCACCTCCCTTGGACATCCCTAACCAATGTGGGTGTTCCTACAAGGTGTCATGCATGTAGAAGGATCTAAAACTATGAGAGTGCAAGGTTTTACCTATTGGGTGGTTGAAATCCCAATAAAATCTCTTGTGGGATCCTCTTGTGTCAAGTTAATCATAATTTTCTCTTCCTTGGACACTTCCCCATGAGCTCCTTGGATCTGCAAGCTCCTAGCCCTGAAGAATGAAGGTTTTGGAGGAGTTTGGGAGAGTTTTGATGGTTGGAAAGAAAGGAAATGGAAATGAGCTATTCTAGGATTTTTTTTGGAGGCTCATTAATGAGGAAGAAGATGAATTAGAGGCCTCTAATACCAGCCAAGAGAGGAAGCCTTAAAAGCCCTCTAAAAAGTCTAATTTACCCTCTCAAGTCACCATGAACCATCTCCTAATCAAAGGGTTAATGTTGCACTAAGTATGGGATTCAAACCTAGTCTAAACTAAGTCTAACATGACTTAAATGAAGCTAATTGTGTTCATCCTAGGTTGTGGGATCAAGTGGTCATATATAGTCTCATAGGGTTCACAAGTTAAGGTTCAATGAATAGGCTAAACTAACAATGAATGAAACCTTCTCAATAAATAACTTAAATAATTATTCAAATAATATAATAATGCAAATTGACAAAAATATTCCTGTTTTGTAAATGTGGTAGGGTACCTCGCTTCTGTTCGAGACACCCGGATGAAGGGCACAGACTCGGATCAAGCCAAAATCGTGGCAGAATTCTCTGATGTGTTCCCAGACGAGATTACTGGAATGCTGCCAGACAGAGAAATTGAATTCACAATTGATATATTTCTGGATACTCACCCGATATCGAAGATGCCATACAGGATGGCTCCGGCAGAACTGACGAAATTAAAAGTACAGCTACAAGAATTACTGGACCGTGGGTACATTTGCCCAAGTGTATCACCGTGGGGAGCTCCGATATTGTTTATAAAGAAGAAAGAAGGGACGATGCGGCTGTACATCGATTACAGAGAGCTCAACAAGGCAACTGTTCGAAACAAGTATCCCTTGCTAAAGATTAATGATTTGTTCGATCAGTTACAGGGTACGACTGTGTTTCCTAATATTGATCTTCATTCAGGATACCACCAGTTGAAGATCAGACCCGAGGATGTTCCTAAGTCAGCATTCCGTACAATATACGAATACTATAAGTTTTTGGTCATGTCAATCGGTTTGACCAATACTCCAGCAGCCTTTATGGATCTTATAAACGGAGTATTCCGACCGTTCTTGGACAAGTTCATCGTCGTATTCATTGACGACATCTTGATCAACTCGAAAGACAAAGAGACTCATGTTGAGCATTTGAGAACGATACTTCAGACACTTCGAGAAAATCAACTCTATGCAAAACTAAGCAAATGTGAATTTTGGATGAACAACGTGTCGTTTCTAGGACATGTTATCTCGGCAGAAGGTGTTGCCGTTGATCCAAAGAAGATAGAGGTAGTGGTAGACTAGAAACAGCCTACGTCAGCTAGTGAGATATGAAGTTTCCTTGGTTTAGTCGGGTACTACCGTAGGTTTGTGAAAGACTTTTCAAGAATTGCTTCGCCTCTAACTCGCCTCACTCAGAGGGGAGTCGTATTTAAGTGGACTGACGCCTGCAAGAGTAGTTTCCAATAATTAAAGCAACGGCTCGTCACTGCTCCAATTCTTGCTCTTCCAGAAGGCTCTGAGGGATTTCAAATTTACAGTGACGCATCAGGACTTAGTGTAGAAGCATGAAAATGTGCAGATATTGTCAAAAGCGCAGGCAGGTGTTCCCTCTATCCACCCAGCTTCATAAAAGTACAGGTGACCAAATGCACGGATAGAAAAGACAAAGTCACAGAACAGAAAAGATCACAAAGAGTTCTTTTTATTAAAATCAAGGCTACAAGGATCTATTACAGACTCTACATGATTACATGAAAAGAACTAAAAACTCCTAAAGATCTAAAATGGGGTTGATCTTCACAGTGTGATCGTCATGGACAAACACAGAAAATGCCTATGGATAGCAGATGTGAATATAGTGGCCATCAAAGTCTGCTCCCACAGAGCCCCAGACGCACAGCCCAGACTCACAACCCCCTTCAGACGCGTAGCCTCGCCAGAGCAAAACCACTTCACAGCCAGACACGGAGGAACTCCAATATGGCTAATGAAATAGTTATTGGTCCGAGCGAAAACTCAGTCCACAATACAACGACTGGCTCTTTTCAAAAGAGCATCAGTTTTTGCGGCTCTTCGAGCATAATGAAGGCACACAGTCGCTGATGAGCGGGACAGAGCACAACAGAGGGCTCATCGGGTGGAAAACCAATCCTAATCCCATAGTTTGGACCTCGAAGACCTCCAAGACGTCGCATAGGTTCAAACTCCTTATGGTGGACATTCGGGTACTTCTCAAGACCAGTTAGGTATTCTTCTACAAAGATATAGCCTCTTTGAACAAAGGGATCCACAACCATCAGCCGACTTGTGCAAGGCCAATGGCCGTTCGAAGCTAAGTCAGGATCAAGCATAACATTTTGAGAGGAAGAAGACGCTTCAGAAAAACTCCCCTTTATATAAGGTAAGTGTGGTCCAACCAACATGTCACGTGGCCGTCGGTCAAAGTGCCCAGATTAATGGGATAAAACTAGAACTTAGCACAACGAACCTCATTTAATAGGTTCATTCCACTGAGTCCTAGGCCACTAACTTCTCGAATTCTCCCAAGTAATGGCGACAATTAAAGAGGAGGACGACTGACTCAGCCATCACGGAGAACAGTCATTAAATGATCTTAAAAAAGACTTCGACTCAGAAGCGCAGCCAAGTACATGCGCCTCTCTTCGACTCGAAAGTGCAGATAGCCGATTTCTTCAAAACGCCCTCGCCTCAAAAGCGTAGAGCCTTCGCTTCAACCCAGAAGCTCGACCCATTCAACGGCCCCCTTCATCCGATACATTGGTGACACTCCTACTCGTCGCCCAAAAAGCACAGAGGCTCCAAAATGTGGCCTGCTCGTCGCTCAAAAGCATGGAAGCTCCGTTGTCATCGAAATATAAGTCTACTCGTCGTCCAGAAGCACAGAGGCTCTGTCATCTTCGAAACACAAGTCTACTCGTCACCCAGAAGCACAAGAGGCTCCATCGTCTTCGAAACACAGCTTACTCGTCGTCCAAAAGCACAGAGGCTCCGTCATCTTCAGAAGAATGGTTTACTCGTCGCGTAGAAGCGCAGCAGCACTGAAGCTTCACCAGAAGCGCAGACAGCATGGTCCCACCCAATCGATTTGTTTAAACCATCGTTCTTACAGATAAGACAGAGGTTGATTCTGTTGATAAGAGCAATATTTTATCAGTTGGTTTAAAATCATGGATAAGGACAAAGTTTGTTCTTATGGATGAAGGCCATATCCAATCGGTTTGTTTAAACCAATGGCCTCCTAAGATAAGACAAAATCTAACTCTGTGATGGAATCCAAGATCTACTCGGCTTCATCTGAGCAGAAGACTTTGAGCAGTAGACACGCACCGCGTGTCTTGTTCTTCGGTTATGTTGATAACTACCCGAGATCTCGATTGAGGGGAATCTCTATATCCGCCACATGTCAGCTCAGCAGTAGCCCTTACTGTACAATGACAGGAGATTCTTTCATATCTTAAATCCTAATGCACATCACATATGTCCCCCTTCCTTATAAATAGAAGGAGTTTTCCTTTAATAAAGAGGCTTCGAAATCTTTAACTTCGACGTCCTCTTGATTGGTAAACCTAGAGTTTCAATCACCAGCACCAGAAAGCCAAAGCAAGTTCAACTCGTCATCAGATCGTCAACAGAGTAAAGGAGCTGCAGCAATGCTCGATCTCCACCTCCACACTTTTTCAGAAATTTTGTACTTAGATCTCCTATTTAGGAATTAATTGTACTCTTTTTTACGTTTAAAATATAAAAAAGTTTATATAAACTTTTGTCATGGCAAACAAGATGGCTACTCTGCTAGGGACTTTCTTCTCCTCCAACGAGAAGGTAGTGGCACAATCTGACAACAACTTGCTAGGATCTTCCCAGAAGATGCTGGTCGTACGTTTTGACCAACAAAATTTTAAGGATCTCCTTTCTGAGGAGAAGTCGAGCCCTTCGAAGCGGTTCATAAAATCGAAGAAGACTCGACGCACCTGGGTGCCGAAGGCGGTTGCAACGAGCAGCACGACGGAGGGAACTATGCTCCATAACCCCCTGACCGACGAAGCCCTAAAGAATATTTCTGCTACTGCCGCCATGCTATCTCGCTCGATTCCCACTCCGAGAAAGTGCAGCGAAGAGTACAGCTCTGTTGTGGTAGGCCTAACAAAGAAAAGCGAGCAACACTCTAAAAGATGGGGATTTGGCAACCATGCTATCTCGCTCGATTCCCACTCCGAAAGTTGCTAATGAGGTAGACTCCTTCTATGCTTATAGGAACACTGTTTGTGTGAGTCTTTCTCAGTGGCATTCCCTCCAGGAGTTATACGCTCGCTATAATGCCAAAGAAAAGCGAGCAACACTCTAAAAGATGGGGATTTGGCAACCACATCCTGTCGAATGGGATAATGTGGTCTATCCTCCCAAATATAATCCACAGACGCTTACGCCCTTCGATGAGAAGGAGTCTCCCAATGATACTTGAGGTACTTCGCCTTAGTAACAGGGCATCTGCCGAAGGACGACGCTCTCCTCACCAACCTATTCATAGGGGCCCTGTAGGGGGTGGTCTACGAATGGTTCTGCAATCTTTCGGACAATTATATTACATCGTTCGAAGACTTGAAGACTCTATTCCTCAATCGATTCTACGAAGGAGGAATGGACATAATGATGTCGACTCTCATGGACATCGTCCAGAAGGAGAAAGTGCCTGTACACGCATACATTGAGCGCTTCCGCCAGGAAGCTCTGAAGTTACCTCCTGGTATACCTGATCCCATGCTCATGGACTCGTGCCGCAAGAATATTCTTCCTGCAATCAAGTTGTGGCATAGTACTCCTTGTACAGAATGGACGCCTTTCATTACAAAGGCAGATATGGCACATAGAAAGGCCCAAGACGCGCAGCTCCTGGGACTAAACTTTCCTCCTCTCGAAACAAAGGGAGGCGCTCGTCTAGCAGCAACCCCAAAGACGAAAAAGGGAAGCAATCCATGACCGTCAACATTTCCAAAGGTTCGGCATCAGCGAACCCGAAGCCTACGGAAGCACAGAGGCCGAAGGAGACCTACTCCTTCAACGATGAAGATATGCTAGAACTCTTCGATATGTTAACAAAGAGCGGCAAGCTTTCACTCCCACCGCCAAAGCGCCCCGATGAAGTGGAAAAAGTGGACAACCTAAAGTACTGCCACTATCATCAGTACATCCACCATTCGACACGTGATTGCTGCATATTGAAAAGATAGATCCAGCATCTCATCGATGCCAAAGTCATCTCACTTGACTATAAGGAGAAGACTATTACTGCCAACATAGTTACTCTCTAATTCGGAAGTTTTCCAACCACGGAGACGCAAGACGACGTAGTCCCCATTCCAAGAGCAAAAATGGAAGTAGTCAATCTTCCACCAGCTCGTGACAATGCTCAGGGGCTCATCCCATTTACAATGTCGTGAGGCAAAGTTTTATGGATCCATCATGATCTTACTCCTGACATAATGACGCCTGCATCGCGCTATGTCAAGGGAAAGAAGGTCAGGTCGTGTTGCATGATCTCTACGACAGCTGATAACACCCTGATTACCACTCGCTCGACTCACCAGCAAAAAGAGAACCAAGCTCCAGAGGAAGAGATACCTCTGCCCGTTGCGGCCAACATCCTCGATACATCGAAAACAGGCCCGTCCCAAGCGCCTGCTGTAGATAAACAGAAGCAGAAGGAGATTTGCTTTGACAAGCCTATAAAAAAAAGACTCGGCGGTAGGGCTAATAAAGTCCTATAATTTCGACATATTAGTATAGCTAGCCAACACTCCAGCTCAGCTATCACTCTTCGAGCTTCTCCGTCTCTCCAAAGAGACTCGAGACGCCCTCAACGAAGCTTTATAGAACGTTGACTCCTTCCTCACTCAGGTGCAACCACCCAAGGAGAACCCTGTTGAGTATCCACATTGTCATAGTATGGTCGAAGGGATCCCTAACATCACCTTCACTCAGCAGGACATGCTACTGAAGAATAATCGGCATAACCGACCCTTGTACTCTACAAGGTATGTTGGTGCCATTAAGGTCGATCGCATCCACATCGACCACGGTTCTTCGCTCAGCATCATCCCTCAGAGTTTACTCCAAGCCTTGGGGATCCCGATGCATCGGCTAATTGCATTGAACACTACAGTCAGCTGTTTCAACGCTAGAAAAAATGAACCCCTGGGCAAGATCTGTCTGAAATACCAAATAGGCGATCTCCAGACTGACGTTACTTGCTACGTCATTGACGCCGATATAAACTACAACATGCTATTGGGACGATAATGGATTCATGAATACATGATCGTGCCCTCCACTCTCCATAAGTGCATGAAGTTTGTGGCCAGCGACGGGACTATCAAGACCGAGTTCGGTAACATCGATCCCTTCCGAGGACTCGAAGCATACTGTACGAATGTTGATCTGTACAAACCAGTCCCATGGGACGATGACGCTAATGATGTCGACGACGAGGCAGAAAGCGCAGTTATCGCTGAAGAACCATTGAGGATTCAATTGAGGAGGAAATCTCCCCAGACATCAGCCCCTCTCGTCATCAAGCTTCGAGTCAAAGCTTCGGCAAGATCATCCTCGCACATGTCAGAGGATAGCCAGGAGCCTATACAAATAAGGCTTCCTCGAAAGGCTCCGAAGCCAACTCTGAGGTCACACGAACTTTCGACTGCAGCCCCCTTGGTAGCCAAGCTGAAAAGGAAACGTCCTCCACCTTCTCCCGCAACAGTCCTGGTGCTCACAAATAAAGAGTTGGGAGACTACATATGCGCCAATACCGAAGCATATTCTTTAGATGATGTAATCCCTCGGGATAAAATTTTGTATTTTATTAATAGGAAGTTGTCTTTGAATTACTCATGTGCACATTGGAACACTAGGGATTTCTTAGACAATGCTCTATATATGCTTCAAACATAAGTGACAACCACCAGCCACGCAAGTCGAGTTGTTCTTTCTCAAAATGCCTACTTCGTAGTTCCAGTAAGGAAGAATGAGGAGGAACCCATCATCTTCATCCGATTGGAGCATCCTCAATGACTGGCACCGACAGAACCAAAACCCGATAACAGTAAGATCAACTCTACCGTTACACTACTTAAGCCAAAAACCTCATCCAAAAAATAGGTTACGACCTGAACAGTGACAGAGGACTGAACTATGACAAAGGACGACGTCTTCCCTTGCGACTTCGTGCTCCAAAGAAAAAGTCCCAAAACTATTATCAGCGTACTGGACGAGGGTTGGGTTATGTTACACCCACAACAACTTCATAGAGCTCAGAGCCGGAGGCTATGATGCATTCACACTCCTCCGATTCCTCAACCTGGGACTCTGATACCAGTATCGTCCATGCCTTCAAGAAGATATTGTCCGTTAATATGGTCTCTACAGATACTCAGTCGAGGATGAAGGCCAAATACTTGAATACTTCGAGGATGAACCATGGGCTCAATGCCTGGGATCTCGTTGGAAATGGCGCTTAGAACAGCGCGAACCTCGCACTGAGGACGAAGTCATCCAAGTCGAGCTAGGAGACGAGGTTTCCCTTAAACCCATATTCATTAGCAAAATCTTGACAGGGAAAGATAAAGAATCTTTGATACAGCTTATCCGAGAATACATCGATGTCTTTACATGGAGCTACGAGGACATGCCGGGTTTAGACTCGTAAGTCACCGTACGTCGTCTCAATATCCTGCCCGATGCTAAGCCTGTTAAACAGCAACAGCGTCATTTTTGCTCTAACATTATGGATGCTATCGAGGAAGAAGTCGACAAACTCTTAGAGAGTGGCTTCATTCGCGAAGAACAACACCCAGATTGGGTGGCCAACATTATCCTAGTCACTAAGAAGAACAGAAAAATTCGGGTCTACATAGACTTCAGGGATCTCAACTCGGCCTACCGAAAAGACAAGTTTTCCCTCCCGATCACCGACATGATGATCGAAAACACTTGTGGCTTCGAGCGTATGTCCTTTACGGATGGTTTCTCAGGCTACAACCAAATCAAAATGTTGCCCGAATACGAGAAGCATACTTTATTTCGGACTCCAAAAAGGATATACTGTTACACAGTGATGCCCTTCGGGTTGAAGAATACGGGACCAACATACCAACGGGCAATAAGTACCATATTCCCTAAGCACATCCGAAAGACGGTAAAATGTTACGTTAATGACATTGCCGTCAAAAGCAAAAAAAATCCAATCACTTGGACTACTTGAGAACAGTGTTCGACTTAATAAGAGCACATCAACTGAAGATAAACCCAACCAAGTCGTTTCTGGGAGTTTCCAGTGGCAAATTCTTGGGCTTTATCATCACAGCCAAGGGTATTCATATTGATCCTGAGAAGACTAAGGCAATCTTGGACATGGCTCCTACGAAGAACCTCCGCGAGCTCCGAGACCTGCAAGGGCACTTAGCATATATCAGAAGATTCATAGCAAATCTCTCTGGTAGATGTCAACCTTTCACCAAAATGATGAAGAAAAGGGTTTCTTTCGTCTAGATAGAAGAATGTCAGCACGCGTTCGACGACATCAAACAGTACCTCACTAGTCCTCCAGTATTAGTAGCACCAGTTGTGGGAAGACCCTTCCTACTATACATCCGAGCTATGGACCATTCTCTCGGTGCTTTGCTAGCCCAGAAGAGCAATGAAGGCCACGAACAGAAAATCTACTACTTTAGCAGAACCATGATTGGGGCCGAGCATCGGTATAATCCTTTCGAAAAGGAGTGTCTTGCTCTGCTCTTCGCCATCCAGAAGACGCGTTATTATGTAGCCGGACAGACGATCCACGCCATCTTCCGAGTCAACCCCTCAGGGTCCTCATGACCAAGCTAGGGGCCTTAAACTCACGGCTAGCCACATGGATGATACTTTTGACTCCTTATGAAATGGTGTCCGTCCCACAAAAGGTAGTCAAAGGCCAAGCATTGGCTGACTTCTTAGCAGCGTACCCCGTGCCAGAGACATCAAAGCTCTATGACGACATCCCTGATGAAGTTCTAGAGCCCAATGCCATCTCAGATAACTCGGTTTGGTACATATTCTTTGACAGTGCTTTAAGAACATGCCCCAGAGGCGAGATCATCGTAGGGGTCGGAGTGGTCCTTATCACTCCTGACAGCTTAGTCATCAACAAGGCATATTCTCTCATAGAGTCATGCACCAATAATGTCATCGAGTATAAAACTCTCATCATCGGACTCCAGCTCGCTAAACAGTTGGGTGTTGACTGCATCGAAGCTTATGGTGACTCGAAATTGATTATCAACCAGGTTCGGGGACAATACGAAGTCCGGCATGAAGATCTGGTTCCATACCACTAAGTGGCAATCGATATCATCTCTACCTTCACAAGGTTCTTTATAGAACATATACCTCGGTTGCAGAACTTAGAGGCCGACATACTAGCTGGCCTCGCCGCTTCTCTAGCAGCTCCTGTGGGAACCTAATATACCATCACGGTAATGGTCAGGGAGTTGGTTTACCCGAAGAATAATCTACATACGTATCTGAGTTACTCACTACAAATAGACACTAAGGTGGACATTTGGGATTGGCGGTTTCTGTTCATAAACTACGAGTCTACGGGATCCTACCCGAAGACCCGAAGAAAGCTACTTCTGTCAAGGGACGCTCTCTCCGGTTGTTCTACGACACAGCTACCAAGATGATGTATTGTCGTTCATACGACGGGCTTCTTCTGTGATGTTTATCTAAGACAAAAGCACAAGAAGCACTCAGAGAGGCACACGATGGCACCTGCGGAGCCCATCAGTCTGGCCCTAAGTTGAAAGACTGATTGCGTCGCATGGGCTATTACTGGCCCACTATTGTCATGCCCCGATTCCGTAGAATCGATAGTCGTCCCCCGGGCGTGATGTCGTGAACCTAAGTTGCGATCGCACAAGGCATAGTCATAAGGTTATCCGAAACACAACATCAAGTTAGAGTACGCAGAGAAATTGAATGACACATTTGAAATAGAAATAGACTTTTTCATTGATGATAATAAAACTTTACATAGACTCCTTACAATCATTGTCGCGCGGGCTACAATATGACTCGACTTACAAAATAAATGCCGATGAGATAGTCGTTCCATACATTACATCCCTTTTTATAAGCAAAAACCATTACATATTTCTACCTGCTATCGAGGCGAGTCGAGACGTCATCTTCTTTTGGACTGAGTGCGGGTCTTCTTCAAAAGGAATCCAGTAACAAGCCTTTACACGCGGACGAGGCTTCAAAAGGGTTCACTTCTCCTTGAGCTTTCAAGTGGCACGCCCTTCGTAGTTCGGGGTACCTGCGTGGAGAGCGAGGATCAGTACATTACACTTTGTACTAGTGCGTGGCTATTTAAATTCTAAGCTCTCATTTGGTTGAAGAGTTTAATTGACTTAAAGTATGAATGTTTCTAACCATCCTAATGAATTGCAAACAAGCATATGACAAGCATAGTGAAATTTACGTTGAAACTTACCAACGGCGGCCCCCGCCGCGCCTTATGAAACTTACCATGTTCTTTCCTGTCAATTGTTATCATTTTCATACCAAGTGCAATTATTTCGTGCGTTGGTCACTGACATCACAAGCCATCCTGGACTATAGCTTTGTTAGCCGGGGCCCTTGCAGCGCAAGTAGCGAGCCCTGCTGCAAGTCCCCGCTTAACTCGTGCTATCATCCAGCACAGCTATACCGTGTTTTCTCCTAGGCCAAGTCGGTCCTGTGGCCGCGGGTTATCGCTCGAGGAAACTCTCCCTTGTCGACAAGTTGTCCAATGACCGGGTTAAAACATTATTCAGTTATTAAGGTATTGACCACTTTCACTTTGAATCTTGACCATTTTATCGTACCCGTGCCTCTGTATTCAATCTTCCCTCCACAACAACACTATTGATTTACTTAAGAAGGGGTCGAGAAGAGAAGGGTCAGCCACTCACCTTGAGTTTACTTCGGCGAGAGGACTTGTTGGTCGCGCTAGACGTCGCCTACGCGATTACCTGAAATCGCACAAGCAACCGATTAGAACACTGCATTATTCAAGAAGTTCGATAGGAAATACGAGTTCAAAATACAAGCCATGAAAACCATCGAAAACATTCACGAAAGCACATTCAGAAAACAAAGCCAAAACCGACGCAAGCGGCGTGAAAAGCAGACGGGAGGTCTCTCCCGACTCAGCCGTAGAGTCAATCCTTGAGGCACAACCCGCTGAATATGGGACTTGGTTCCGAAGAAGATATTCCATAATGAGGAATGGATCTTAATTCAACCGTTCCCGTTCGATCGACTCGGTCGATCCCGACCTATCGGTCCCGACCGAATCGATAGCAACAGTATTCCTTTCTCGCGCACCCCGTGGACAGAGTACGGGGCACGATGTAGGTACGGGGCACTACACCATAACCAACTAAGAAAAAGTTTCGTCCTCAAAACTTAAAATAGAACCTACCTCTACGAGAACAATGAAAGGAACCTCTCCTTCATTTCTGACTCAAGCTCCCACGTCGACTCCTCGACCGAATGGTTTCTCCAGAGGACGCGGACTAGAGGAATAGCACGGTTGCGAAGAAGTTTATCCTTGCGCTCCAAGATTTGTACCGGCTCTTCGACATATGAAAAGTCCGCCTTCAGGTCCAGCTTACCCAAATCCACAACATGGCTCGGATCATGTACGTACTTCCTCAATTGCGATACGTAGAAGACGTTATGTACCTCTGACAACGCAGGCGGCAAGGCAATTTGGTAAGCTACCGGGGCGACTCGCTTCAATATTTCGAATGGGCCAACAAATCTTGGGCTCAATTTCCCTTTCGCACCGAACCTGGAAACTACACGCATAGGCATCACTTTCAGAAATACATGGTCGCCTTCCGAGAACTCGAGGCGGCGTCGGTGCGTGTCGGCATAGCTTTTCTGCCGGCTTTGTGCTATCTTCAATCTTTCTCGTATCAACTTGACCTTCTGCACAGTCTGCTCCACCAGCTCCGGACCAAGTATCTGCCGTTCCCCGACTTCATCCCAGCAAATGGGCGATCTATACTTCCGGCCGTACAAAGCTTCATACGGCGCCATTTGGATGCTGGACTGATAGCTGTTGTTGTATGCAAACTCGTCCAGCGGTAGATGGATGTCCCAACTTGACTTCAAGTCGATCGCACAGAGTCGTAACATGTCTTCGAGAATTTGGTTCACCCGCTCTGTTTGGCCGTCATTCTGAGGATGATAAGCTGAGCTAAACTTTAACTTAGTCCCCAATGCTGAATATAGACTACTCCAGAAGTGCGCTACGAACCGTCCATCCCGATCAGAGAGGATAGAAACTGGGACCCCGTGCAGCCGAACTATTTTATCAAGGTATATCTGAGCAAGGCGGTCGACGCTCTAAGTAACTTTGATGGCAATAAAGTGCGCTGACTTGGTTAGTCGATCGACGATGACCCAGATGGCGTCGTTTCCCCGCGGCGTCCTCGGCAAGCCAACAACGAAGTCCATAGTGATGTGATCCCACTTCCACTCTGGAATGGCGAGGTTCTGCATCTCCCCGCCCGGTCGCTGGTGCTCGGCTTTGACTTGCTGACAGGCCATACATTTTGACACAAAGAGCGCTATGTCCCTCTTCATGCCGTGCCACCAAAAGACAACGCGGAGGTCCTTATACATCTTGGTACTGCCAGGATACAAGGAATATTCGGTATAGTGCGCCTCCGTCATTATCTTCTTTCTAAGTTCTACGTCGTCCGGTACGCATAGTCGTCCCTTCACGCGCAACACACCCGACTCGTCCTCTGCAAAGTCAGACGCTTTTCCTGTCGATATCAACTTCTGCATCTTCTCCAGGTAGGGGTCGTTCTTCTGTGCAGACTTGATCCTCTCCAGTAGGCTCGATTTCACCCGCAGTTGTGCCAGTTTCACGTCTCTGAAACGAACTCGGAGCTCGATGCCCTTTCCTTCCAAGTCACGCAGCAGTCGGTCGTTGATACATAATGAAGCCAAGTACTTCCAGCTCAGCGCATCCGCTACCATATTTCCCTTGCCCGGCGTGTAGTCGATAGATAAGTCATAGGCTTTGATTAGTTCGAGCCATCGCCTCTGCCGCAAATTCAGTTCTTTCTGGGTGAAGAGATACTTGAGGCTTTTATGGTCCGTATAAATCCTGCATGCCACGCCATAGAGATAGTGACGCCACAGCTTCAACGCGAACACAATTGCCGCTAGTTCTAGGTCGTGCGTGGGGTAGTTCTTCTCGTGCGGCTTCAACTGCCGGGAAGCAAAAGATATCACCTTATCCCGCTGCATGAGCACACACCCCAAGCCCTGGCCAGAAGCATCGCTGAAGATTTGAAATCCCTCCGTCCCTTCAGGAAAAGTAAGTATCGGGGCTGAAATGAGCCGTTGTTTGAGCTCCTGGAAGGAAGCTTCACAGTCGTCTGACCACTTGAATGCGACTCCTTTCTAGGTGAGGCGAGTCAACGGCGATACAATCTTCGCGAAGTCCTTCACGAAGCGTCGGTAGTATCCCGCCAAGCCTAGGAAGCTTCGAATTTTGCTAACTGATGCGGGCCGTTTCCAATCAGCAACTGCCTCGACTTTCTTCGGATCGACTGCGATACCCGCGGCGGAGATGATGTGCCCAAGGAATGAGACGCTGTTCAACCAGAACTCGCACTTGCTCATCTTCGTGCACAACTGATTCTCTCAAAGGATTTGGAGTACCGTCCGCAGATGCTCTGCATATTGCGTTCGATCCTTCGAGTAGACGAGGATGTCGTCGACGAAGACTACTACGAACTTGTCAACGAACGGACGGAACACCCGATTCATTAGATCCATGAAGACGGCAGGGGCATTTGTCAGACCGAACGGCATTACCAATAACTCGTAGTGGCCATAACAAGTGCAGAAGGCAGACTTTGGCACGTCATCTGGCTTGACTTTGAGTTGGTGATAACCCGATCGTAGATCAATCTTCGAAAACACTGTTGCACCCTGGAGCTGGTCGAACAAGTCATCGATGCGGGGCAGGGGGTATTTGTTTCGGATGGTGGCTTTATTCAATTCCCGATAGTCGATGCAGAGTCGCATCGATCCATCATTCTTCTTCACGAACAACACGGGCGTACCCCACGGCGAGACACTCGGACGGATAAACCCTCTGTCGAGCAATTTTTGAAGTTGTGCCTTCAATTCTTTCAATTCTGCAGGGGCCATTCTGTAAGGAGCCTTCGAGATCGGCCGGGTGTCGGGGAATGTGTCGATGGTGAACTCTATTTCTCGATCGGGCGGCATGCCGGGTAGCTCGTCCGGGAACACGTCAGGGAATTCTGCCACAACTTCGATCTGACCCGCGTTTGCACCATCCTGTCGCATGTCTCGAACGGAAGTTAGATAGCCTTCGCACCCGGAATGCAGCATCCGTCGAGCAGATATTACGAAGATCACCATGCAGGTCGACGACGCCTCACCACACGAGTAGCAGAATTTAGGCACTCCAGGCATGCGGAATGTGACCTTCTTTTCAGCGCAGTCTATGGTTGCGTTGCACGGCCCGAGCCAATCTATTCCCAGAATGATGTCAAAGTCCTTCATGTCTAGAACTATCACATCCAGACCGATCTTTTGACCGCCGATACAGATAATCCCGTCGGCGCAAGCTAAGTTTGTGAGAATTGGTATGCCCGAAGGCGTGCTTACGCTAAGGTCGAGATCTAATGATATTACAAGAAATTTGTGCTCGGCGGCAAAGTCTGCCGATATAAAACTATGTGAAGCACCTGAATCAAATAACACACGAGCAGGCACATTATTGAATTTTAGTATACCTAACACCACGGTATCTGACGCCAGTGCTTCGTCTCGAGTCATGGCGTAGACGTGGCCCTGAGTGTTGGGGCGACGATCTCGGCCATTTTACGGTACGGGTTGAGTAGACGGAGGAGGTCGAGGCGCCTGTCCTCGATTCTCTTGACGGTGTTGTTGTGGCGGGGCGTTACGATTCCAAATCCGGGGGCAATCTCGTTTTTGGTGGTTCTTTGCTCCGCAGTTGAAGCACCCTCCTTCGAGGACATGGCAATCGTCGGCATGGTGACCGAAGTTTTGACATTTGGCACAAGGAAATGGTGGGGTTCGTCCCTGGTAACCGCCGTAGTTCGGACGCTTTGAAGTGTGATTGTTGCCTCCCGTATAGCTAGGATGTTTGTGATTGGAGTGGCGCACAATGTCGTCAGCACCGGAAGGATGCAGGTTCTCAAGGCGGAGCACGTGATTCAGAGCCTCGCCCACGGTCTTATACTCCGGGACCCCGACATGTGCACCGATAGAGGGTCGCAGACCCACTTCGAACCGTCGCACACGACACTCTTCAGTAGGCAGAAACTGGCCAGCAAACTTAGACAACTTGTTGAATTCTGCGGCATACTGTTCCACTGTCCGGCTTCCTTGCTTCAACTGCATGAATTCATTCTCCTTCGCTTGACGAACGGCTGACGGAAGGTACTGGACTTCGAAAGCTTTGCGGAACGTGGCCCAAGAGATTGGCGCGGTGTTGTTGTCCGGTCGGATCGCTCGCTTGCGCACGGCCCACCAGTCGTACGCGTTCAATCGAAGTTGAAGTTGTGTGCAGGCGACTTGCTTCGATTCTTCAATGTCGAGAAGCTCGAAGTGATCTTTCAGCTCTTCCAACCAGTCGATCGCTATGGAAGAGCCTTCGGTACCGCTAAGGAAGTGCGGCACGCCTTCTTGAATTTGGACACTTCAAAGTTGTACTTTTTTGGTGCCGCTGGTTGACGCTCGGGATCCTCCGTGTCGACATCAATGGGTTGGATCGCCGGCACGATGACGGTAGGCATAGTCGTAGAATTCCCATTGGCCGCCATTGTCTGGACGATCTACTGCAGGGTATCTAGCTGCTTTTACTGAAGTTTGGCATGTGCATCAAAGCGAGCTTCGAAGCGAGCTTCGAACTGGGCCTGTCGTTCCTCTACTTGTTGATGTCGGTTCTCGGACTGGTTTAGTTGTGCCTCCATCATGCGCAGCATCCTTTCGATGGTCTCGTTAGAAGGTCTGGCCCGCGGACGATGCGAACTACTAGAGCCGCTTGAAGCGCTCTGTTCTTGCTCGGCCGTGGGTTTCGTCACTTCTGCGATATAAAGGCAAACGCATCAGTCATAAAATATTACGGACTCATTTATGGAACAACTTATCTCATCGATGCGAGGTCAAAGGATGTAAAGCCGTGCTCTGATACCATTATGTCACGCCCCGATTCCGTAGAATCGATAGTCGTCCCCCGGGCATGATGTCATGCGAACCTAAGTTGCGATCGCACAAGGTATAGTCATAAGGTTATCCGAAACACAACATCAAGTTAGAGTACGCAGAGAAATTGAATGACACATTTGAAATAGAAATAGACTTTTTCATTGATGATAATAAAACTTTACATAGACTCCTTACAATTATTGCCGCGCGGGCTACAATATGACTCGACTTACAAAATGAACGCCGATGAGATAGTCTTTCCATATATTACATCATTTTTTACAAGCAAAAACCATTACACATTTCCACCTGCTATCGAGGCGAGTCGAGACGTCATCTTCTTTTGGACTGAGTGCGGGTCTTCTTCAAAAGGAATCCAGTAACAAGCCTTTACACGCGGACGAGGCTTCAAAAGGGTTCACTTCGCCTTGAGCTTTCAAGTGGCAAGCCCTTCGTAGTTCAGGGTACCTGCGTGGAGAGCGAGGATCAGTACATTACACTTTGTACGGGTGCGTGGCTATTTAAGGTCCAAGCTCTCATTTGGTTGAAGAGTTTAATTGACTTAAAGTATGAATGTTTCTAACCATCCTAATGAATTGCAAACAAGCATATGACAAGCATAGTGAAATTTACGTTGAAACTTACCGACGGCGGTCCGCGCTGTGCCTTATGAAACTTACCATGTTCTTCCCTGTCAATTGTTATCATTTCCATACCAAGTGCAATTATTTTGTGTGTTGGTCACTGACATCACAAGCCATCCTGGACTATAGCTTTGTTAGCCGGGGCCCTTACAGCGCAAGTAGCGAGCCCCGCTGCAAGTCCCCGCTTAACCCGTGCTATCATCCAGCACAGCTATACCGTGTTTCCTCCTAGGCCGAGTCGGTCCCGTGGCCGCGGGTTGTCGCTCGAGGAAACTCTCCCTTGTCGACAAGTTGTCCAATGACCGAGTTAAGACATTATTCAGTTGTTAAGGTATTGCCCACTTTCACTTTGAATCTTGACCATTTTACCGTGCCCGTGCCTCTGTATTCAATCTACCCTCCACAACAACACTATTGATTTACTTAAGAAGGGGTCGAGAAGAGAAGGGTCAGCCACTCACCTTGAGTTTACTTCGGCGAGAGGACTTGTTGGTCGCGCTAGACGTCGCCTACGCGATTACCTGAAATCGTACAAGCAACCGATTAGAACACTGCATTATTCAAGGAGTTCGATAGAAAATGCGAGTTCGAAATGCAAGCCATGAAAACTATCGAAAACATTCACGAAAGCGCATTCAGAAAATAAAGCCAAAACCAACGCAAGCGGTGTGAAAAGCAGAGCAACGGGAGGTCTCTCCCGACTCAGCCGCAGAGTCAATCCTCGAGGCGCAACCCGCAGAATATGGGACTTGGTTCCGAAGAAGACATTCCATAACGAGGAATGGATCTTAATTCAACCGTTCCCGTTCGATCGACTCGGTCGATCCCGACCTATCGGTCCCGACCGAATCGATAGTGATAGTGTTCCTTTCTCGCGCACCCCATGGACAGAGTACTGGGCACGATGTAGGGATGGGGCACTACAACTATGATGTCAGATGTCATGGATTACGCAAAAAAATGTCGGGTATGTCAGTTGTATACTGACTTTATCCACCGACTTGCGGAGTTCCTGTACCCCACGACGGCCGCCTGGCCATTTGAAGCATGGAGAATGGACATCATTGGGTCGATTAGCACACCATCCTCCAGAGGACACCGGTTCATACTTGCCATCACCGGCTACTTTTCTAAGTGGACAGAAGCAGTACCTCTGGCCGTGGTAAAAACCGCAAACGTGATCAGCTTTGTCAAACATCACATCATATACCGCTTCGGCATTCCTCAAAAGATTATCCACGACAATGATCCTCAGTTTGTGAGCCACACTTTCCATCAGTTATGCGATAAAAGTCGAATACAGAATGTGGCATCAACGGCTTACAATCCCGCAGTGAATGGACTAGCTGAAGCGTTCAACAAAACTATCCTTAAGCTACTTAAGAAAGTCATTTCGTCTAATAAGTGCGACTGGAATGAGAAGCTCGGCAAATATCTGTGGGCTTATCGTACGATCGTTCGAACACCACGGGCAACATGCCATTATCTCTTGTTTATGGAAGCGACGCAGTGCTTCCCCTGGAGATCCAGATCTCGTCCTTACAGATAGCTATCACCAACCAGCTGACTGACGAAGACAATCAATGCCGACGGCTACAAGAGTTAGAAGCGTTGGATGAAAAATGTCTGCTAGCTCAACAATGAATCGAGCTTTACCAAGCTCGAATTTTCGTGGCCTTCAACAAGAAAGTCCGGGAAAGAACATTCCAAAAGGGTGACCTTATC
Source organism: Iris pallida (assembly GCA_029216955.1). Lineage (NCBI taxonomy): Eukaryota > Viridiplantae > Streptophyta > Magnoliopsida > Asparagales > Iridaceae > Iris > Iris pallida. The sequence goes on along the minus strand of JANAVB010016800.1, from coordinate 16,487,267 downwards.
TCATCAGTTCGAAGACAGATGATAATGACTCACAAGACGGCTGGGAAGTTCGAGCCCAGGTGGGAGGTCCATTCGTCATAGAGACGGTCTACTCCAATGATGCTTATCGATTGGCCAAACCCATCGATGACTTGCTAATGATGCCAATCAACGGCAAGTTCCTGAAGAAATACTATGTCTGAGTTTCAAACCAACATAGGCTCCCATATCCCCTGTGGGTATTCATGGATTCCGTTAAAGGAATTCACCCCTTTTATACTTCACCCTAGTAGAAAAACAATTCACGTCCATATTACCTGTGAGTTGTCTTCCTACACCCTAGCGAAGTTCACGTCTACCACGTCCATATCACCTCTGACGTCTCTTCTATGATGACCTCATTTTGTCATAACTCCCTAGAAAATATTTTACGTCCATAATACCTCTGAATTGTTATTCTATACCCTAGAAAAGATGCACCTACCATATCCATATTACCTCTGAGTAGACGTCTCTTCCACGATAACCCACCATAATTGTCATATTCATTTATGGAACCTTTCACGTGCATATTACCTCTGAGTCATTCTATACATCTGTAGAGTCTATCCTTGCCACATCCATATTACCTCTTAGTAAGGAAAAGTCTACCACCAAATAATTCTGTATTTAACATGTCCATATAACCTCTGAGTAAACACCATATTCCCAAGGGAGTTATCTCCATCCCCTCACGACATGCTACCTCTAAGGGAGTCCTTATTCTTGTGAGAGGAAAAGTTCACAAGTAAAAAGACAAGCAGAGGAACGGAGCCAATGTTTTCATTTATAAAGTGAAAAGGTTTAATTACAAAAATGTCTCTCTCACAAACCGAAAGACAAAGAAACAAGATCAAAGCTGAGAAGACCGGCTCTGAAATTCTTCCAACCGACTCTTCAGAAGAGCAACCTGGGGGCCAACCATTGCTCGGGCTCGACGCTCGGCCTCCTGATGGCGAGCGGCTTGACGAATGTCAATAATTTCCTTTTCCCAAGCCAGGGTCTCGGAACGTTGGCGAAGGATCTCCTTCTGGTCCTCAGACTTGACCATGTCACTCTCAGCAAAGGCCAGGGTCTCTTCTAACTTCTTGATATGCTCCCAGAGGACCTTGCACGGATCCTCCGCAGCTGTACGGTGACAAACCCGAGCCTCTTCGACATCGGTCACTTCTTCAATCTCGGACTCAACCTCGATAAGTTGATCAGTTAGTGCCCGGCATTTTTGCTCATGCTGAGATGCCTCGGAGACCATCTTCTCTAACTCTGCAGCGACTAGTGTCGGAAGACCATGCTCTAGATTCTGGAGCTCCAAGGCAGCGGCTTCCAATTTAGCCAACAGATTTTTTATAGCATTGGCCTTAGCCTCACACTCCGGATAGTCACACAAGGCCACTAATTGAGCCTCCACTATATTCGGGACCCATCTGAAAGATTGGTTACTTCAAAAACACCCTTTATGCCATGCGTCAATGCATGACGAATTATGCTCAGAATGAGGTTGGTATAATATGCGCTATCAGCCAAACTCATTAGGGTTACCGGAGATGCCGTAATGGAAGGCCCATGGACGGCAGCAGCAGCAAATGTATGCCTAGGGATCGCAAAAGAAGTAGTGGGCATCGTCACCGTAACAGAGGTCGTTGGCGGTACAGAGACAGCAAGAGCCAACACTGTCTGATGTGCAACTGACACCTTAGCAAGCTCCCCCACCGGTCCTTCATCCGAAACTACGTTAATTGGGGTCGGAGCAATCACAACAGTCGACTTCTTAACGGTCCCTTTAACCGACTCCTCAACAGTCTTCTCAACCGGTGCGTCAGCAACCGGTTCGTCCATAGTCTCCTCGATCGAACCCGGAACAGGTGGCTCGAGCATAATCTCTTTAGAAGGTCCTGGAGAGACTACGTTGAAGGGTTCTTCAACCGATTCGTTAGCGGCCTCCTCGACCAATTCATCCTCCTCAGTTGGACCCTTAGGGGTTTCATCGACAGGCTCATCAATAGTACTGTCGATAGTGACCGCCCCGACTGGAGCCTGGACGGGCGGCTCATTAGTGACCACATCACCTCGACCAGCCCGCTCGTCGACGATGTCCACCACCAGATCTATGACATTGTCTTCAATTGCCACTCGGGTCGAGATGTAATATATGTCAGGGCTAAATCTTCCAACACCGGTCCCTCGATGCCTCCGCAAGGAGGAGGCTCCCGGAAGGAACCAGTAAAAGCACCTTCAGCATCCTCAGCCGAACGACCCATCTCAAGTCTGGGTTCCCGAACGATACTTTTACGAAACGTGAGGCCAACTCTAGGTATTACCATGGAGCCACCCCTGGAAGCCATTACCTCATAGTCAAAAGAGGCATGAAGAGAAACCCCCTGTGCCTCAGTAGTTGGGCCCTCCTTAGGGATATGGTACTCCTCTGATCGCTCCGACGTCTCCCTCGCCTACACCAGCAAAACAAGGATGAATAAAAAGCTGCGAGTAAAAATTTGAATAAAAAAAAGGAACTAAAATGTACCCTTGAGGTCGACGCAACAGGCGGTGCACTAGGCTGCAAAGGAGCACGACACTTGGATGCCACTCTTTTTACCTTCTTGCCAAAAGGAGGGTTTGCCGTCGAACGAGCTCGACATTTCAGTAAGGAACACAGGGGCGCCACATCTTCCCTTTGCTTCCGAGAGGCACTAGAGTCATTCGACGACCCATATCCTGCAGTTTCAGACTCCTGAGACTGCTGCTAAGGCCTCTCAAACTTCGTACCCATAATAAAGCTCTGTTCTCGGTCATAACCTGAAGAGAAGTTATTCACCAAACATTAGATCTTTACAGCGAAATACAAAACACGGGGCTCCCATGCACGTCAGGGAATGTAAATGCTGTCCCAGTAGATTTGTCGTTGTAATAACTCCAAGCGCGTGTGCCATCCAACAAACTTCCCTCATAGCCAAGACTCGGACTAGGATTGCCCATCATAGTTTGTCTATAACCGAACTATCGCACAAAGTGACTCGGCAGATAGGGCTCCAGATAGGCCTTATTCTGACTTCGGAATACCAAGTACGACGGACGAATGGATAACAACCAAAGAAAAGCACCGGCAGTTAACTCATCCCTTCCATCGGCCCAGTCAACCAGCTCGTCACCAGCTTCATGGCCATCATAGAAAGGCGTAACCCTGCTAAAAGTATAACTTTCCAAGCGATTCAACGCCCGCCTACAGGCGAGAACACCATCATGAGACCACTTCGCCTGGTGGTAGTTACGCAAAAGCACGTCCCCCTCCTCGTGATCGTCTATGGTAGCAGATACAATCAAACCAGTATGATGCAATGCCAACCAGGCCATCAAATAATGATAGGGCAACTTTGCTCGAGGAAACTCGTTGGCACACCCACGATACTCTATGATCTTTTTTGAGAGGTCCCGTAGGCCTCGGAGAATATCGCAAACTATGGCTAGAAGCAGCACAAAAGAGTGACCAAAAGCCAACCTCACGGGCGGCATAATAAGTTCCCTACTCAGTAGCCCCACAGAGCCTGAGGCTCCAAGCACTATAGCCTTCCTCAACCACAGCATTAGAAAGGCAGCTAGTGTTGCTTTCGAACTTACAGTAGTTAAATTATGGTCCAAACAACTACGGACCGTAGAGCCGGGTCTTCCTTCAGCATCCAGCGAGGGAGCTCGCATCTTGGCCTCCGCCTCCATCTCCTCCACCTCAGCGGTGGTATACGCCCTACGAGAGAAAGACCAACCGATTTACATTTTGACGGATCGTCGCCAAAAAATACCTCATCCATGCATTGAAGTGAGGTTGACCCTTTGCAGAGTCCTGGCATACACAAACTTGATAATGGCAAAGCAGCTCCTTGTACATCATCATAATCTTCGAATACTGGCTTGCCAACCCCGCAAGCTCATCGAAAGTAGGGCAATACTCCTTGTATGGGTGCTCACCCCAAGGCAGCTTCGAGATGGCAAACATTTCATGGAGAGCCAATCCATCTCCCTATACGGTAGGAAGAAAGTTCCGGTGTGGTGATTAAACAACTCAAGCAAAGCCAGAAACAAAGACTGGTTGATAGGGATTCCATACTCAGTACCCTTTATGGCACGACGAAAGCTAGTACTACTCGGATCCTCCTTAAAAGTGCTCAATGCCCACCGAATCAAGTCACCCCACTTTTGGTCAGAATGAACCCAGCTTCGACCCGTTTGGCGCCCGTCGTATATGTATAACCGGCCGCCAAGAGTATATACGCAAAAATCAAAGCACCAAATGGATGCACATCCGCAGGAATATCACTGAACCTACTATCGGGGAGTAACAACCGCAAGGAGAACGATGAACCACCCCAAACATCCATAAAAGCATCTCTCTCCTTGGATCCCTTATCTACTTTAATACGACCTGCGATTAGACCCCCTGGCTAGGGGTCAGATCCCACTCCAGACGTCGTCTTTCGACGAAACGGGAGAAAATAGACAGCGAGAGATGACGGTCAATCATCAGAACATACAAGGGGAGGCCATTACTTTCAAAATACTAGGCCAACTTAAGCGAAAGTAGCTCCGCTTCCTTTAGAGCCAACTGATCACCAAAGAGGAACTGGGGCTTTAACATCCCTGCATTGGCATCAAAAGAGGGAGTCAGCTTACCCTGATCTAGCATACGACAAAAAAAGCCCAAACGATGCTCATGCATTTCATCCAATCGTCCTGCCGGTTGATCTTCCGTAAACAACCTTCTGGCTGGCTTGACGAGTTCTTGCTCGACGTTTGTCCCTAGCACGCAGAAGAGAAGTCGTAAAGAATCTCATTCAGGGAGGTAGTCACAAAAATTACACAAAAGCAAGAACAGGAGTCTAAGAATTGGTTTAGTAAAAGCCAGCATCCGTACAGGTAATACCAGATAACACTGCGCCTCAGCAAGTTATCTTCCACGCAGGTATCTCCAAGTAGCATTGCGCTTCGGCAAGTGAGCTTCCACGCAGATACTATCCAATAGGCTGCATTTCAACGGTAGAGCATGTAATCCCCTATATTTTATATGAATTTATTTTAGATTTATAGTATTTGTTTTATATATTAGGAAATTATAGTGTGGTAGTATATAGAAAAGGTGATATAGGTATATATACAAATGGTATATATATGATATTTCCCACAAGGATTTAGTAGTATATACTATTTGAGTACATTGAGTTTAGAAACTTTTAGGATTTCTCTATGTAATTTATGGTAATTAGGATATATTATATATATATTATATATTATATATATATATTTATATATATAATCTATATTAGGTATAT
>JANAVB010016800.1:16473941-16478711 GCA_029216955.1 Iris pallida | reverse complement strand
ATGTCGATTTGAACAGCGATGTTGCCCCCTCTAGCTGAAACTTCATGCATGTTATTAATTTTTGAGCTAGCATAATTTGTCCTGGATGTTACTACTTCCGCGAACAAAGCCGCTTTGTTCCTCTAGATGATTTTTGGGGAGCATATCGGCCATTCTGGTGGCGATGATCTTGAAGATAAATTTGTTTGTGAAGGTGCAAAGACTGATTGGTCGAAAATTACGAAAGGATTTCGGATTTTCTTTTTTCGGGATGAGGATCAGCTTGGCGCTGGAAATGGCTTTTGGGTAAGTAGTTCCTTCGAGGAATACGATTGCCGCCGTCGGTGATTTCCTTCTTGATAATGTCCCAGCAGTGCGAAAGAAGACACCCGAGAAGCCGTCTGGGCCGGGTACTGTACTCGTTAGGAGCCCACACTGCTTCTTCTTTCACTTTCTGTTCGGTCAGGGGCGTTCCACTGGGCGTTGTCGGCATCATTAATGAGACTGGAGATTTGGTCCAGGAATGATCTGTCTTTGTGAACCGTCTCTTTGGAAAATAATTTGGAGTAGAAATTCGTTGTGGCCGCTTGGATGTTCTTATAGTCAGTTATGAGGTTCCCACTCTCGTCTGTGGTGTGGTGAATCGATAGTTGTGTCTGCGGCCGTTGACGCGGCGTGGAAAAATTTTGAATTCTTGTCCCCCTCGCTATCCCATTTCAACCTCGCTTTCTGCTTCCAAAAATATGACTCCACTTTGAGCCTAAATTTGAGCATTGCCTTGGTGAGATTCAGGGCTCTCCTGGCCGTGGGGGATCGATCCGAAGCGAAACTGGCTTCGGTACGGTGACATCGTCCTCGGCAACCCGAACGGCTTGAAAAATATCCCCGTAGGCCGTTTGCTCCAATTAGATAGAGCTTTCCTCGTTTCTTTGAGCTTGTTGCTCACCCGGATGAGGGGATTAGGGAGTCGTCACGCTCCCACGCTTCCGCAACGATGCCCAAAAATTGGGGGTGATCGGTCCAAAAATCGAGGAATTAGAAGTTTTTTTGGGTAGAGTGGTATTGTTTTTAATTTCGACCAGCAGAGGTCGTGGTCAATTCAGTGGAGTTGAGGTGGGATAGTTTGGTATTAAGCCCCATGCCTTGCCAAAAGCATTCATGAGGGCTCTGTCTAGTCGGGAGTATTGACGGTGATCTCCTCCCTTGTAACACCCAATTTTCCAGATGAGGGTAATTTTGAAATTTTGTAATGATAATTATTATTTATTGATATTTATTTTATATTATGATTTTTGGTGATTTTTAATCATTTTTAAATATTTAAAATTGTTTTTAAGTCATGACTTATGATCTTGATGTGCTGCTAGTGAACCCTAGAACTGCATGACCTAGAGCCTAACCAGTCATTAGGATGATTAATTATTTCTAGTTTGAGGGTATTCTTGTCATTTTGAATTTATTTGAATAAATATATTTAATTGGAATTAATATGAGTATTGTAATGGTGTGATTTGAATATGATTTAATTCATTGCCTTGTAGTGTGGTTAGCCCTAACCTAGCTTGACCTAACCTAGATTAGTCATAGCTAGCTATGGTTAGTGTTAGTTAGTGTTAGTTAGGATTTATTGGTCTTGGTTAAGTCATGATTAGATGGAGCAACTTGGTCACAACTTGACTAGAATGAAACCTAGGCTTGTGAACCATTGAATTAGCTAGATTGATTTATAGCCATTAGATCATCCCAAAACCCTAATCCCTCACTAGTGGCCCAGCCATACCTTGGTTTCCTCACCCTATTTAATGTCTCTACCACTTAGGGCTAGCCTCCTTAGAAAAATTAGCAAGTTTAAAGAGAGGTAAACCCTTTCTTCCCCAATCCATAACTCCTCCATTTCAACTCCTTTTTTCCTTCTAATTTCTTGCAATAGATTCTAATTACTATGCTCTCTATGGCTATGGTGAGAAATTTCAGGGAAGGACCAATTTGAAGGAGTTTGGGTAGCTTGAGGAACAACTCACATTAGGGCTTTTTGAGCCATTTCAAACCCCTAGGTAAATTCGAATCCACTCCATAAATGGTGTTTTAATTGCATAAATAGGAAGCCCTAGGTCTACCCTAACAGTAGGTATAGCTACTTCTAGGTTTCGTGTCCAATACGTGTCCGTATCGGACACGTATCAGTGGATACGCATAGGTGTTCGATGAAATGCCACAGTGGGCATTTCATCCCTGTTTTCCAATTTGGTTTGAATAGGAAATTAGGGTTTAGGCTCGCTTATGGTTTTCTGGTGTACTGAGGTTGTATTGGTGTCATGTCGTGTCGTATTAGACACGGGTACACGCGGGGTGCAACGCGCACGCGCGCAGTGCCACTTTTCCTACTACTCGGGGTCTATTGCACGCTGTACACGCCACGGATCATATAATTTGACACGTGGGTGCGTGCACAGACTGACACGAGGCTCCCAAAGTTTTGTGGGTCCTCGTGTCGTGTCGGACACGAAATCGCGTGTGCACTGGGAGTGCACTGTGCGTGTACGTTTTGTTGTTTTATTCAGTGTTTTAATTCCAGTTTTAAATGGTTTAAATTATGAATTTAATTGCTAATTAGATCCTGTATATGTTTGATAATCTCTGATTAGTTGAGTTTACTTATTAGTTTAGGTTATGATTTGGAAATGGAATATCGATTTGAGTTTGGGTTCAATGTATCGACTGATACACTTATGTTCAGTTTTTCCTGAACATTTAATCCATTTTAATCATGTTTTAAACTAATGCTTTCAATTGACAAATGATCCCACATGTTTGATTTTTCATGATTAATTCGATTACTTGTTATTAAAGTTTTATGATATGAATGGGATTTTGGCATTATGTTGGCTTTCGAGTAGGCATTGACTGATACATAGTACACACTGTTTTCCTAAAAACTGTTAATCCTATTTAATCCATTTAAATTGTTGTTTTAGGTATCACCAATGATCCTACATGTTTGATTATTCATTGCTAGTTCAATGTTTCGTTTAGATAGGCTTTTGTTATGGAAATGAGATTTTAGGCTTGAGTTTGATTCATATTATAGCTGAGAACTGATTTCCTTTCCCTTCTTCAAAACTGAAATCGAATGATCATTAATGTGAATTCTCATTCATGTATTAGTTGTTTTTTATGTTTGAATTCGAATGAAGGATTAGGTTGTCATCTTTCTATTTCTGTTTGCTCACACAGTATCAATGTATTCACTGATACTCCTTACACATGAACACAATGTAAACTGTCAAATGTTCATTCCCTTTTAATCTGGGAATTGATTTCCCTTTTCTAAAATCTGAGATTTAGTTAATGTAAACTATCTTGTTTTCTTCCCATTTACACTATGTTAGCTCACTGTTTCATTGGTTCACTGTCAACTGATTTTGAGCTATATTGAAACTGGCATTCCCTTAATAACCTGAGAATGATTCCCTCCCTGTTTTCCTATTGACCAATGTACACTATTTTGCAAATAAATTTATTCAAAGTTATCCCTAACTGATTTCCAGGTTACAATGTTAGCTCACTGGTTTTCTAATGCTCACTGTTTTCATAATACCTTCACTGTTTTCAGGATTCACTATATACTACACTAATTTTTCCTATTTTCTATTGCACACACATAAATGTTCTACCACTATTACAAATTCCATTCACTGTTCTCATATGTACACACACAGAGTTTATATCCCTGTTCACTCACTGTTTTCTATTTTCCTGTTAACACACACATTCCCAATTACACTAACACACACCTCTTGTCACTAACACACACACATGCTCTCTTGACACTCTCACTCATACACACACATGCCCTCTTGTATTCTCACAACACACAAGTTTATATTATGTGGCAACCCCATGATACACACACACACGAACACATGCATGTGCCCTTTCTTATTCCCTATATATGTGTATGTTAGATTCACATTTTAATATATCCTACATATGTATGAGTGCACTATATTATTAGATACATTTATGGATATGTGTATATGTGATGTGGTTTGGTTTTAGGCATGATATTGCCTAATAGCCTAGCCTAGGGCTCTTAGCCTATGGGTGTGGCTTGAATGCCAGTATAGAGTCAAGTTAGACTTGTTTAGCCTTGATTAGACCTAGAATGGACTAGTTAGACTAGTATAGACTTGTTTGACTTAGGTTTTGACCTAGTTGACCTAGTTTGACTTCTAGGGTTGACCAGAGTTGACCAAAAGTTGACTTTGGTCTAGATTGACCTAGATTCATATAGAATGCATTGAATTGCATCTTATTATCATTTTAGACTCATAGTGACTTGTACTGTTCTATAGGAGACAGACACCACTCCTCGGACAGTAGATATTCTTCAGATACTCAGGATACAGGCGAGTACATTCTCTGATCATTTCATATCTTGTTTAGGATTATATTTCCTTCTTTAGATTACTTTACATAATGCTGACACGTTGGAAACACGGATTAGTACTATATGGATCTTGTCGTGCGATGTTATCCCCTTAGCGGATACATCGGGTATTCGTGTTTGTGTACATTATCGTGAGCATCGTGTACTCCGTGTATTCGACATTCGTGTACGAAACGTGTGAAATCGTGTATATTCATGTATTCACATGACCTTCGTGTACAATAACATAATTGGCTAGATCCTTGTATATTGATTGGGGCGGGGAAGTAGAAGTGGTTATGTAATCAATCCAGTAGATTACTCGTGTACGCCCTCTTTAGATTACTCGTGTACAACATCGT
>JANAVB010016800.1:16453941-16468941 GCA_029216955.1 Iris pallida | reverse complement strand
AGTCTGTTTTAATGGTGTCCCAGCAAGTTCTGAAGAAAACCCCGTTAAAACCGTCCGGCCCCGGGGTGTTGTGCTCATTAATGGACCAGACCGCCGCTTTTACCTCCTCCTCTGAGGTAGTGGCCAGCAGGGTATCGTTGTCGTAATCGCTAATGAGGAAAAGGATAACGGACAATAATAACACATCCTTAACTACCCGCTCTTTGGTGAAGAGGTTGGAGTAGTAGTTTACGACAGCAGCCTAAATACCGACCTGGTCGTCCACCAGGTTGCCGTAGTCGTCAAGAATCCGGTGAAGTTTTAATTTGTTTCTGCGGCCTTTGACGCAAGCATGAAAGAATCTGGTGTTTCGGTCTCCGTCGGTATCCCAAGTCGATCTGGCTTTTTGCTTCCAAAACTCGGTCTCCACTTTCAGCCTGGATTTAAGAAGAGCTCTGGCGAGGTTGAGAGATGCACGGTTCTCCGGGGATCTGGAGCTGGTGAATGTCTTTTCCGCATGGGTGACGTCATCTTTCGCCTCCCTGATAGCCTGGAAGATGTCTTTGTATGCCTCTTTGCTCCAAGACGAAAGGGCCTTGCGCGTGGCTGAAAGTTTAGCCGCCATCCGGGCCATAGGGTTAGGAATCGAGACGGAATTCCAGGCCTGAACAACAATGTGCTGGAATTGGGGGTGATATCGCCAGAAGTCGAGGAAACGGAAAGCTTTCTTGTTGGAGGTGTGATTATTGCTGATCTGGACAAGGAGAGGGGAGTGGTCCGATTCAGTGGAATTCAGGTGGGAGAGGTTAGTGATCAGATCCATGTCGGACCAACCATTGTTGATCATCGCCCGATCTAAGTGGGAGTACTGTCGCTGATGATCCTCCTGCATGTTGCACCAGGTGAACTCGTTGCCGTGGAAGGGAATTGGGGTGAGGTTCCCGAGAAAGGTAAAGTTGTTGAAATCGTCCATCGCCGGCTGGGGTGGATGGCGACCATCGGACTTTTCCTCTCTATTAGACACCATGTTGAAATCTCTGATACAGAGCCACGAAAGTCCCTGGGAGTGGACCGCCAGCAGGTCTGCCCAGAGCAATCTGCGCTCGGGGATGTCGCAACTGCTATGAACCGCGGAGAGGACGGAGCGGGACTTGAGGGCTGGGTGCTCTATCCAACATGTTAGGGCCTGGGGCGAGTCTTGGATGAGGCCAAATTTGAAGTCCTGCGCTAGGAAAATCCAGATATCATTGCCGCCGGCAATGGCATACGGGAATCCTAACTTGAGTTGAGTGGCTTTTATTCTTTTTGAGGGATTTTTGGTTCTATAATGATAAAAAGGTCTATGCGATGAGTCTTCTTGAGGCTGAGGATTCTGTTCATCGTCGGTTTGTTGTCGAGGCCCCTCACATTCCAGGAGATGATGTTAAGCATCTGATGAGGAAATGGGTTGGGAGTGGCTGTGCTTCGTGGCAGAACTTGTGGTCCTTGCCGTCGTCTGCTTTTGATTGTTTTGTTCTTTTTGGAGGAGGTTTTTTTGTTGAGTGAGCTGGTGAACCCGTTGCTTCCGGTTTCTTTGTTAGTCCGACTCGGGTCGCTACTTCCCTTGGCGTCAGTAGAGGTGAAAGCTGACTCGATGTCTTGTTCTTCCAGGGCGCATAGGGAGTTACCACGATCCAGAAATCCTGCTTCCTTGGCTTGCCAAAATCTGCCGGTTAAGGCTTGGCTAAACTTGGTTTGAGCGTCCGAAGGGTGAGGGGGAGAGATCGAATGGGCTACGGATCTGCCGATAGGGCAGCTATGGGGGATCGGGGTGCCTCGACCTACTCGGAGCTGCTCGTCGGTGAGACCTTATCGGGTTATTAGAGTGGTCGACGGGTGGTTGGGTGGAGTGGTGTATCTTGAGGGGGGTGGGGTGATGGAGTCAGTTGGGTTGGGTAGTTGGGTGGTGAGGGCTATATCAGTGTCTGGGTGGAGAGTGGGACCGCTGATCTTGGGGCGATCTTGTTGTTCGGGGATGCTGGAAGTGAGCTCACTGGAGTTATTGTGGTCTTCATCGGAAGTAGTGCCTGATAGGGGTTCGAACGGATTGAGGAGGGGGAGGGAGGAGAGATTGAAAGGGACGATAGCGGAGGTTGTCATGGCGGTCGAATGAGGGCATGGGCGAGTCTGATCGTGCGACTGAGGATGGAGGACTGGATTGGAGTTGTGGATGATAATGGCGGAGCTGGTCGTGGCAGTCGTGGCGGTCATGGCGGGATGTTTATGAGCTGTTGGTACGCGTGGGGGGCACGTGGTAGCCTTCTTTAGTTCGGGGTGAGCACGAAAGCAGTGTTGTATTAAATGTCCGCTCATCTGGCAGTGTTTGTAGAAGATTATATTGTTGTCGTAGATCAGCGGTTGGCTTTGTGTTTGATCTCCTAGTTCGATCTCTATTATTTTGGGAGGGTCGTTCGCGAGGTCTAGCTCGACACAAATCTTCGCATAATCGCACTTGGACAGGTTACGAGTTTCTTCGGCAATGGCTACCAGAGTCCCGAAGGAGCTGGCTATTCGTTTGAGAGCGGCTGCGGGGAAGCATACCAGGGGGAGGTTGGGTAGGGGATCCATGTTGAGATGATTGTTGAATCTATTTTTGGGTTGAAATCGGGGGGACCATTTGACCACCTTGGCGATCTGTGTGCCTATTCTGGTCGTTCCCTTGGCTCAGACTATGGCGAAGTCCTAATTGGAAGAGAGATGAAAGAGCATATACTTAGGGTCGAGCGTCGCAACACGGTAGGCTGCGAAGAGTCCCCACTTGGCAACGGTGTCCGTGGCAACGGAGATCTTCGGGCAACCGGAACTGAATTTGAGCACAAACGATTTAGAGAAGGATGATGATAGGGACGAGATCTCCGACGCGGCGAAGGGGACCCGGATGGGATCACCGTCGGCGGAAGGTGTGAGCTCTACATCGGGGATCTGGATCTCCACCATCGGTAAAGGGATACACCAGCCTCGATCTGGTCGTAATGCCTCTGCGTAAGAAGCACGGGGAAGGGGGACAGTCGCGCTATCCGGGAGGAAGAAATCTCCATAAGGTGCCTCAGAGGATGGGGGCCGAGAAGTCGCGGGAGGCTCTGGAGCCGTATGGCCGATTCCTGGGGTGGGGTGGGCAATGGTGGCGAGTGACATCGCTGTCGCCAAAGCGAAGGGGGAGACGGCCTTGGCCTGGAGTGGTTGGTGGTGCACCCGGGTGGTCGGAGTGGCACCACTGGAAGGTGGCAGAAATACGTTGTTGTCCGCACAGGCAAGAGCCTGGAGAAAAAAGGCTTACGTCGAGGTGGGCCCGGGCAGGCGACGTCCTGTGGGTGAGGGGGGTCCATGCAGGCGGCGGCCTGAGGATCTGTGACCTGGCCCAGCAAGGGGGGCCCAAAGGGAAATACGCGGGAAGCGCAAGAAGGGAGCGGAGACGTGGAGCACGGGGCAGCTGGGCCCGTGAAGGGGTAGTCCGCGTAAGATCCTTGGCTTACCTGTGAGGAGTGTGAGTTGGCTAGGCCCGCGGAAAGGTGAGGGCCCGCAGACCCAGTAGGCATCATAGAGGGCCCAGCGGTGGGCTGATCCGCGTAAAGGCCAGGACAAGCGATAGGCTGATCCGCGTAAAGGGCAGGGTCTCTCCGCGTAAGCTTAGAAGGGGGATAACAGCGCTCGTGTAAAGCGGTGTTAAAGCGTCGCTCGCGTAGAGTGGGATTCCCGAGTGTCTGGGTGAGCAGTCAACGCTCGCCAGTCGAGGGGTTAGGCCCCCGAGAGAGCAGCTGGGCTCGGGAACCGACGCATGACAGGACGCGTGGCTCGGCTCCGCGTACCCCATCGGGGGGAACCGAGGCAAGGCCTGCCGAGCACATGGATCCGGGGAATGGAGACCGGTACAGGCCGCCGGTTAAGGGGAGGGTGGTCAGGGCTGGCCGGTCGACGCCTAGGGGAGGAGGAGATGGCCACCGAAGAGGCGTGGCGAACCCAGGCTGTTCAGGGGGGATCTATGAGGGGGTCCACCGGAGCTTCTCGGCAAGCTTGGTGGGGGGTCAGCCGACCAAGGCGAGCTGCTCTCGCGTCCAGGTCAGGGAGGGACGAGAATAAGGGGAAGGAGGGAGGAAGCCAAAAACTGGGGAGGTGTTCGCCTGGGGAAGCTGATCGGGGGAAGCACCCTATGCAGGAGCCAACTGCTTTCTCCTACCGCCAGGGATGGCCTGTCCGGCCGGCGCCTCCGCGTGGGAATGTGCTGTCGCCCCGGCCGGGGGGACGGCAGTCAAATCCAAGAAAGAGGATGGCGTCGAGAGGGCCTGGACGGAAGCTGTTGCCTGCGACGGGGTGGAGGCCACTTCTGGCGTGGCAGGGGAGACGGAGTGGGAGAGCGCCCGGCGACGGGAAGCCAGGGGGACCGGGGGAGAATATGCGGCATCGGCGAGCAAGTCTGCCTTCCACGCAGGTAGATGCTTGGGGGGGTGACCCGAGAATAGAGGGGAGGGAGGAACGAGGGGGCTGACGCCGGATACCGAGGTTGGGGGGGGCGCCGGGGCGCACGGGGAGGCTTGCTCCTCCGGCGGCAGCGGGACAAGGAGGGGGGATCCGAGATCGGGAGGGTGACGCGGGGGGGGGGGAGGTTCTGAAGAATTCGAATGCCATGGACGTCCGAGGGGGGAGGCTTGGACGAGGACGGGAGGTGGTGAGGAGGCATCGGGGAGGAAGGGGAGGCGGGAGAGGGGGGCTAGGTCAGCCGGCACTGGCCGGAAGTGGAGATCCATGGGGGGAAACCGGAAGGGAGGAGAGCTCTGGCCATGATGAAAAAAAAAATATCTATATTATATATATATATATATATATATATATATATATATATATATATATATATATATATATATATATATATATATATATACAGGTGCGGGGCAAGAAAACACAAAAGGCCCCGATAAACACGGAATTAAAAACAACATGTGGAAATACGATTTTTCGGAATTTTGAGGAACCAAAATTTCGAAAAACCGCAGGGTTCCTGAACATTTCAAAATTTTGAAAAAGAAAGTTTCAAAATTCAAATTAAAGCAGCACGTTAGAGGGGAACGGGCGCTGAGCCCTAGGAGGGAATGGGCGCCTGGTCCTAGGCGAGGGTTAGCGTGTTCCAAGGAGGGGTAGGTGGGCACGCGGCCCAAGGGGGTAGGTGGGAACGCGGCCCAAGACGGGGCGCTCGCCACGAAGGCGCTCGGGCCCCTCCCCGGCGCGCGAGCCGAGGCACCAGTCACTCCGACAAGGGCAGGTCCGGGGGGACGCTGGGTGGGAGGAACCGCCGGGGAGGGGAGAGGAACAGGGGGAGGGAGCGGGGGTCGCGACCGACGGGGACGGAAAAGGTGGCGGGGGCCGAGACCGATCGAGGGGGCAGGGGGATGGGGGCCCGGACCCAGCTCACAGCCAGCGAGAGGGGGCGAGCCGGCCGGCCGGCCAGCGGCAGGGGATCCTACCACTGGCGAGAGGGGGGGCTCCTGCGCGCCGAAGAGAGCGCCGGAGGCCGCCGCTGAGAACGGCTTGGAGAGGGGACGACGGCCTCGCAGGCGACGGACGACCCTCCGACGCCGGGAAGGGGGAAGCCTCCGCAGAGAGGGGGGCCAAACGCTCCGGGGGCCGCATAGCCGCCACGAGGGCCCATGAGGGGGGTGCGAGGGGGGAGCACCAACGCCGAAGGAACAGGGGCTCCGGGGAGCGCCGGAGAGGGAACCGAAGCAGGGAAAGCTCCTAGGGAGGTGGCAGGGAAGGTGGGGGCTTCGCCAGGACCGCCGGGGGTCGGGGAGCTCGAGGTGGGAGCTACCGATGGGGCGGCGGGCCACTGAATGGAGAGGAAGGCTGTCGAAGGCGAGGGGGCGACGCAGCGATGGGAGGAGGATGAGGCGCCGGGGAAGACAGGCCTAGCGGAGCCAGGCGCGGCCCCGGCGGCGGGTCGGGGAGGGGGAAGACCGGAGGGGTGCCTAGGGGTGGTGGGGGTGAGGGCGGAGGCTCGGCGACTGCAGCAGCAGGCGACCCGCGGCGGGTCCTGCGACGTCGACGCCGGGGGCACGGCCGACGGCGGTGAGGAGGGAGAGGGCGGCAACACCTCGGGCAGCAAGGAAAAGAGGGGAAAGCACCGTCTGGAGAAGAACGCCGCGAGATGGGGACGGCAGGGGGAGAAGGCCAGCGGTAGAGGCTGACGCGGGCTGCCAGGGGGCGGCCCACCAAGGCGGCGCCCACCAAGGAGCCGGCCACCATGGGGAGATCCACCCCCTGCCGGAATCGCCCCAGGATATATATATATATATATATATATATATATATATATATATATATATATTATATACTTACATATCTATCAACAAATATATACTTACATATCTATCATCTTAATATATCTTATATCTTATATATACATCTATCATCTTAATATATCTTATATCTTATATATATATATCTTATATCTTATATCTTATATTAAAATATATATATATATATATATATATATATATATATATATATATATATATATATATATATATTTTAATATATATATATATATATATTTTTTATAATATATATATATATATATATATATATATATATATATATATTATAAAATATATATATATATATATATATATATATATATATATATATATATATAACATTCACCTAATGGCCAAGCCAACCATGGAGGAATTGGTTGAAACTCTAAAGTGTTTGGATCAAGATAGTGCGCCAGGGCCAGATGGTTTCTCAGGTCAATTTTTTAGAGCTACTTGGGATATTGCAGGTAAAGATATTCTTGAAGCTGTTCATCTGTTTTTTGGTGGATTTGCGTTCCCTCGATCCATCACAAGCACTCATCTCTTACCTATTTCTAAGATGAAGGATCCTAAGTCGATAAAAGACTATAGACCGATTAGTCTATGCAATTTTATCAACAAATTATTCTTCAAACTACTTGCGAGAAGGTTGGCCCCTCTTCTCCCTCGTATTATTTCCCCGGAGCAAAGTGGATTCATTAAGGGTCGTGAGATCATAGACAATGTGGTGTTAGCACAGGAGATGATCAGTATGATTCACCACAAGTATAGGGGTAGGAATGCAGCTGTAAAACTTGATATGAGTAATGCCTATGATAAGGTTCATTGGGCATTTCTTATCAAGGTTATGAATAGGATGCGGTTCTGCAATGAATGGTTGACTATGATATTACATCTCCTGGATAATGTTTGATTTTCAACCTTGATAAATGGCAATGCTTCAGGATTTTTCAAGAGTCTCTGTGGGCTGCGCCAAGGTGATCCGATATCACCTCTTCTTTTTGTCATTGCAGCGGATAGCCTAAGCTGTAACCTTAATACTCTTCGGGAGAACAGTGGTTTTATTCTTTATACTTCTCCAAGTGGCTGCCCGATCATAACACATTTAGCTTATGCGGATGATATAATTCTATTCTCAGGAGGCGAGAAGAAGTCTATCCAACAGATGATGACAGTGGTGGGGAATTATGAACAGGTATCGGGTCAGAAGGTGAATGTCAACAAATCGGGTATTTATCTATCTAAACATATCTCAGTGGAGAGAGTAGAAGAGATCAGGAACTCTTTCGGCTTCATTGTTCATAGTTTGCCTATGACTTATTTGGGGTCACCTATGACAGCAGGTTTGCGTAATCTGCTATGTTCGATGATCTAGTCTCTAAGATTAGATACAAAATTAGTGGTTGGCATAATAAAGCTTTATCGATGGAAGGGAGACTTATCTTGCTAAAGTCAGTCCTAACATCGATACCGGTCTACACTTTGGCTGTATGCAATCCTCCTGCGAGCGTCATTAAGAGAGTTGAAGATATGTTCCAAAGTTTCCTATGGGGCTCCAAGCTGGGTTGTGACAAACGATCATGGGTGTCTTGTTCGAAGGTGACTCACCCTATCGAGGAAGGCGATTGGGGAGTCGTAGGTTACAGGATGCACTAACAGTAAAACTTTGGTGGAAAATTTGAACGTCCTCCTCTCTTTGGGTTACGTTCATGAAGGCTAAGTACTATCCTCATTCTCATCCATTGGTAGCTAATGCTTCTTTGAGTGCATCTCACATTTGGAAAATGATCCTTAAGGGTCGGGATATGGGGGATGTCCATATTGAATCACCAAATCAGGAGGACATGGAGAATTTCATTTGGGCTCCTGGCCGATCAGGTGCATTCTCAATCACTTTCGTTTGGAATTGTATCAAGGATCGAAATGATGTCGATGATAGATTTACTCAGATATGGGGCTCGTCTATACCTGCTAAGTGGTCAGTTCTTCTGTGGCATGTGCTATGGTGCAGACTACCGACTGATGATGTCATTCAAGAGATAGGCTTCCAAATGGCTTCCTCATGCCACTGTTGCTTGTATCCAACAGGTGAGACTACTAGTCATATTCTATCGGAGGGGGATTTGGCTACAGAGGTTTGGAGCTTCTTCACTGGTCTTCTTAGAATTCAGAATAGTCCTGGACCGATTAAGCAAAGGTTTAATACAATGTGGACGAGAGGGCTCAAACATACCAAACAAATCATCGTCAGGGCTATTGTATGGGTTCTATGGAAAAATAGAAATAAATGGCGTTACGAAGGATACTCTTACGGGGGTCAACAGCTTGTGTTTGAGGTAAAGCGGCAGATCAAGAATGTGATGGCTCATTGTTCTCATGCAAGCCTTCCAGATGGGTTCGAGTGATAGCATATATCCAGATGTACTATGAGCATCATGCTCATTTTGTAACCTGAGTTAGGACTCACTAAATATTAAACAAATTCTAATGTTCAATTAAAAAAACAATATATATATATATATTTTTATATATATATATATAAATCTTATATATATGTACAGTAAAAAAAGAGGAAAAACACCCGCAGTTACTATTCACGAGTGAACAGTAACCGCGAGAGCTCGATTCCCCCTTCTCTGTTCCAAACAGAGAATCACGAAAAGTTTTCCCTCTCCTTTCATTTGAGATTTAAATCAAATCCTAAACAACATTATGAGATCGAATACAATTCTTATTAGATTCTATCCATATCTTCAAAATTCAGGATAAGAACAGGATTATAATCCTATCACGAGAAGGTTTCGGTCATACGCATAGGTATATACAACCATTTGATCGAAGTTGGAGAAAAACCCAACAAAATTTTCTTCGAAGGCTATATGTGCGCTCCTGAACCTCTGCATGCACCCACGAATCCTCGAGCATCATACTCGAGAGTCGGAGGACTGTCGGCACATCCATCTCGATCGCCCAAACAGAGATAACTCTGTTCAACTCAGCCGCGAGGTACCCTCCTCGTCCTCCTCGTTTTTTCATGCATAGCTAATACTTTTTGTTCCCGTAAGTTCTTGTATGCAGAATATATAAACCCTAGAGACCCCAGCAATTAGAATTCTTAGATGCCCAATGAATCGCTCGAAAGTTCGACACGAAGTCGAGCAAAAAAAACTGTCAAACAGAACAGTTTGGGTAGTCCAAAACCCTAACTTGGAAGGGGGATTCTGACCAAACCACTAGAGATTTTTGAGAACTAATTAAAAATAGTCCAAGTCTTTATATACGAGACTGAAATGCACCTGTTAGATTGACTTTTTGATTTATATGCATAAAGTTATTCATTATTAAAGATTCACGAAAAACTGTGTTTTCAAAACTAGAAATTTTAGAAAATAATCCCGATATGATGTGCGCCCCAAAAAATTGGGCAATGTGGTCGCAAACTATATGCATTAGAAGGTGCATATGGATGTTATCGAGGTGTGAGAACTGACGGAACTCGATTTCGTTGCGTGTGCGCGACGAAATCAGTGTGTATCCGTCAAGATACCCCCATATCAACCTTTTGTAAACTTGGCCATAACTTCGTGTACGTTCGTCATATCGAGATAAAACTTGTGCCAGCAAAAAAGTATCAAAATTCTGGTCATATGTGCCAAGTTTGGTCCAATTCTGAGAAGGTCGACCGAAACGCCTATTTGGCGGGCCCGTAACCCGCTCCAATGGGCAAAATTGTGCACGGTCCGTCGGAATCCAACTTTGGACATACGTTTGGGTTTATCTCCTCAAACCGAACCCGTAGACATGTAGTTTGACAACTTTAGAGAACGTAGGCACTGGCATGCTTTTGGTGCAAAACGGGTCCAACAGCGGACACCGTTTTGACCGAAAATTACGATTGTGCTCATATTCCAGAATTGGACTTTTGGACAGATGTTTTCTAGATATATCTTTTACATTAGGAACGTTCTTGATGTCTGTTTCAGCATCTGGAGCCGTTCGTGGATTTTGGCTTTCTTGTTTCATCGATTTGCTGGTTTGAGCTTTTCGATCCTGCGCTTTTGCACACAACCTCAGGCAAGATATCTTGTCATATTTACTGCTTATATTTAGTTGTATTTTATTTAGTTATTGCATATTCCTATCTGTTTATTTCTAGTTCTTTTAGTTGATTTACTTGCTTGCTTTTCGTGATACATGATGCAAGTACTTGTCTTATTTTCTTCTTGTCTTTAAATTCTACATATGAACCTAGAGTTAAGGGACTACCATCTATAGTGTATTACATAATCCTTGACACAGCTGTACCACGAGATGCGTATGAGATGAGTAGCATGTAGAGGTACTTGCGTGTTGGCTGATCACCCGTGCGCATGCGTTAGGTCTAACTGCTAATAGAGGCATGTTAGGAGACTTAGCAGTTAGTAGAGGTACATGATCACGGATGTGACTTAGATAGGTGCATCGGGTGGGAAGAATATTTCCTTGTCGTATGGGCTTCTATTACACATTTCCTTGTAACTCGGAAGCTCCGCTGGAGATACGGGTATGCTTCCCCCCTTAGGTTGGCCACTGTCATTTTTGAACGTCATGCGCTTAGTTCACTGGTGCCCAAGTGGGGACTATTCCATATCCTATTACAGCCAGGGCTCATACGACGAAAGGTTTATTCTTAACTGCATAAACACATTAGAATGGTTAGATAACCCTAGTCAATGTCATGTCACCCCGTTTCATTAGTAGCATAGGACAATGTCGCATCGCGGAATAGTATGATACCCCTTGTCCTTGTTTGGTTGTAGGGGTAGTCCACCATTTCGATGATAAGATATTGGATCTTGTTTCGATTGGGACTATTTTACTTTACTTGTGATTTATGACATATTATATATATTCAGTTATGTGGCATGTTTTTTATGTATCTTGTTACGTCCCTCTGAGGACCTAGTGATCTCTCCAGGTGTGTCCTTCTGTGATAATTACATGTGTTTAGCCAAGGCCGTGATCTTCTCCATTACTTCGTAGAGGATTTTCCTTGGGTCGACTTGCTACCTTTCCTTCACATTTTCTCCCGTGTATTATTTTTCCCATTTAAATGGTTAGTAGTGGATTTGTCTCCGCCCAACTACATGTATAAATGACAAATTTCATAGTTGATTTATATTATTACTCTCTTATTTGGTGGATGAGATTTAGTTGTCTTGGTTTACTGTATTTTACAGCTTATGTATACATACGAGGGTTTCATATATTGGAGTATACTTCGTATGTGTGCAGCTGGCATGGCTACGTATTTAGTCCTAAATATTTTAGAACTGGAACATTACATATTTTTGTGGTGGCTCATGCAGGTCTCGAATTTATCACTTCGGTTACGTTACTGTACCGATGTGAGCCTGTAGATAGGATTAGAGTCTAGAATCTCATCCATATGCTTGACCTCCTCCCTTGATTCCAATTACGAACTCTCGTCCGACTACCTTGATTTTTTTCTGTTTAAATCCTTTCAACTGTAAATCTTATCTTTTCCTTCGTGCTTGATAGAGAGATTAAGAAGATGACTCATATTAGTTATAAGTGTTATATTGCTCAATCACCCTACTAGTTGAACTTTTATAAGTTGGGTAGAATGCCCCATGACTCATCATTCCTCGTGTCCTTACAACCCTTTAGAGAGAGTACTTAAAAGATTACTTAGACCATAGAGCTTAAGATCCATGCCCCATTAGTTCAACCAAGGCCTTAGATAAGAAAATAGTAGGACAACTGTAAGAGGAACGAACATCGAACGAGTCTTAGAGTTTGATGAACTTGAACTAATAGTGTTTCTTTCAATCATAAATCTCGCGTAGCTATATTTTTGACTATTTTGACTAATGACGCTATTATAGCCTAGTTTTTGCAAGCTTATTCTTATCGAGCTTGTTCAGGACTTATGTACACTGGGGATACCCACTAACATATTGTCTAATTAGAATCGGTGTATTATGGTCTGATCAACCTTAGTGCATCGGTTCGCTCTTCATATGATTAACCTACGTAGATTGAGATATAGGTGTCTCTATGAACTCATCTACAACTGTCTTGACAACCCTGTTTGAATTATTCAATCTCCCTTGGAACCCGTATTCACAATGATTCCCTCTCCTATGAACTCTTTATTGTTTTTCGTTTTTACTCACTGCGAAAAAACAAATGCTCATATTTGAGGGAAGATATACCCAGAATGTCCCCCTTATTTTGCCATACCACCTATGGCCATGCAAGCTATATTTACACAATCGTCCATCTATTCAAAATCGGAGAACCACCTTAAAATTTATTCATGTCTACCTTATCACATTTCCTATTACATCGTATAGTGTTCTACCATAATCAAAGGTCGAGGTACAATATTTTGACTTGAATTTTCTCTAACTTTATAAACCATAGAATCGTGCCTTAGTCTAATATCAAGAAATGAATTCCTGAAGTGTATAGGTTGTAAGCCTTCTAAATTTTAGGATTACTGGAATTACTGATTGATTAAATTGGTTCCATTAGGATAATAAATTAATTTCCCATGATCTCCCACTTTCCATTTAGATCATTTGGTGTTCCCGACCGTGACATTAATATTCGGAGCACGAGACCGGCTGTTACCTTTCAACAAATTTCATATGTAAGACCTAGACGACTCCACCTTCATATAGATATATCATGTCCCACTAAAATACCCCCCCTTGTACTCTATTCTTATGATGCGACTTTTGGGTCATAAAGGCCAACTATAAACCTTACCGTAATATCAATTTACTTCCCGGCTTCAATTAGATATCCAACCTTGACACAAACCTTTCGACCCAACAAATGGTTATGACCTACTCGAAGACCACTACCCACATGCCACTAGTATGCCCCAACTGGTCCCCGTATGCCATTATATACAAAAGTCACAGAAGACATATTTTAGACTTACAACACCTATCTAACCAACTCGGCTCAGAATTAGCCCAACCACTCAAATTAGAACTTGTGCTAGGATACCCTAACCTAATAGGGATGGTATAGATTGATTCTATAAAATTTTGTTTAGCCAATATAGATTAAATCCAAGATTGATTCATTCAAAATGAAATTCCTCTGTATCTTTTGTTCTAATTATATTTCGACCAATAAATTTTTACAGTCTTGATGAAATATGACAATATTTGAGCAATGTTAAATCGGTAAATTTTTTCTTATAGTGTTAACTTGCTCCTTAGAGTTCGGGGCTACGGTTAGAAAGGCCCAATATACATGTGCCACTTTTTAGATTTTGTCCTTCTCAGAATTCTTGAAATGACATTTATCATGGTAGCCAACTTCTATAAGTTAGGTAGGACCCTGAACCAAGAAAACCCTAACTTGGAGGATATAGAACCAATGTGGATTCCTTTTTACAACTACCCCCATTTCATTCGAAAACCAAGGTACGACTTTCATACATTAGTCCCCTTTAATTTTCCATTGCATTGCATACCCCCCCCCCCCCCCCCCCCCCCGACGTTAGTTTAATTTCAATGACAAAATTTCTTTAAGTTGGGTAGGATATAATCCCTCTATATTTTATATGAATTTATTTTAGATTTATAGTATTTGTTTATATATATTAGGAAATTATATGTGTGGTAGTATATAGAAAAGGTGATATATAGGAGTATATATACAAATGGTATATATATGATATATTGCCCACAAGGATTTAGTAGTAATATACTATTTGAGCACATTGAGTTTAGAAACTTTTAGGATATCTCTATATAATTTATGGTAATTATGGATATATTTATATATACTTTTATATATGAGTATATATATATATAAAAGCCCCCCTTAGAAAACCCCCCACTCTCAGCCGTCCATTTAATGTTAATATTAATGTTTATGTTAATATTAATGATAATATTAATGTTAATATTAATGTTAATGTTAATATTAATTTTTATTTTTATTTTATATTAATGTTAATGTTAATGTTAATAATAATGTTAATGTTAATGTTAATAATAATTTTAATGTTAAGTTTAATGTTAATTTTAGTATTTAACATTAATATTAACATTAATATTAACATTAATATTAATATTAATATTAATATTAACATTAATATTAATATTAATATTAACATTAAATAAGAATATATATATATATATATATATATATATATATATATATATATATATATATATATATATATATATATATATATATATATATATATATATATATATATATACTCATATATAAATATAGATCAAAAGCCCCCCTTAGAAAACCCCCCCACTCTCAGCCGTCCATTTAGTGTTAATATTAATGTTAATATTAATGTTAATGTTAATGTTAATGTTAATGTTAATATTAATTTTTATTTTTATTTTATATTAATGTTAATGTTAATGTTAATGTTAATATTAATGTTAATGTTAATGTTAATGTTAATGTTAATGTTAATATTAATTTTAATGTTAAGTTTAATGTTAATTTTAGTATTTAACATTAATATTAACACTAATATTAACATTAATATTAATATTAATATTAATATTAAATGGACGGCTGAGAGTGAGGAGGTTTTTAGGAGATTTTCTAAAGGGGGCTTTTGATCCGCTTCCATATATATATATATATATATATATATATATATATATATATATATATA
>JANAVB010016800.1:16186441-16448941 GCA_029216955.1 Iris pallida | reverse complement strand
AATTACGATTATGTCCCTGTTCCAGAATTAGACTTTTGGACAGGCATTTACTAGATATATTATTTACATCAGGCATGTTCTTGATGTTTGTTTCAGCATTCGAAGTCGTTCATGGATTTTGGCTTTCTTGCTTCATCGATTTGCTGGTTTGAGCTATTGGATCCTGCGCTTTTGTACACAACCTCAGGCAAGATAGCTTTCCATATTTACTTCTTATATTTAGCTGTGTTTTCTTTAGTTATTGCATATTCCTGTCTTTTATTTCTAGTTCTTTCAATTGATTTACTTGCTTGCTTTTCGTGATACATGATGCAAGTACTTATCTTATTTTCTTCTTGTCTTTAAATTCTGCATATGGACCTAGAGTTAAGGGACTACCATCTGTAGTGTATTGCATAACTTTTGACACAGTTGTACCACGAGATGTGTGTAAGATGAGTAGCATGTAGAGGTACTTGCGTGTTGGCTAATCACCCGTGCGCATGCGTTAGGTCTAACTGCTAATAGAGACATGTTAGGAGACTTAGCAGTTAGTAGAGGTACATGATCGCGGATACAACTTAGATTGGTGCATCGGGTGGGGAGAACATTTTCTTGTCGTATGGACTTCTACTACACATTTCCTTGTAACCCGGAAGCTCCGCTGGAGATACGGGTATGCTTACCCCCTCAGGTTGGCCACTGTCGTTTTTGAACGTCATGCGCTTAGGTCACTGGTGCCCAAGTAGGGACTATACCAGATCCTATTACAGTCAGGGCTCATGCGACGAAAGGTTTGTTCTTAACTGCATAAACACATTAGAATGGTTATATAACCCTAGTCAATGTCATGTCACCCCGTTCCATATAGTGTGCTACCCCTTATCCTTGTTTGGTTGTAGGGGTAGTCCACCGTTTCGATGATGAGTTATTGGATCTTATTTCGATTGGGACTATTTTACTTGTGATTTATGACATATTATATATATTCAGTTATGTGGCATGTTCTTCCTGTATCTTGTTACATCCCTCTGAGAAGCTGGTGATCTCTCTAGGTGTGTGCTTCTGTGATAATTGTAGGTGTTTAGCCAAGGCCGTGATCTTCTCCATTACTTCGCAGAGGATTTCTCTTGGGTCGACTTGCTACCTTTCCTTCGCATTTTCTTCCGTGTATTATTCTTTCTATTTAAATGGTTGGTAGTGGATTTGTCTCTGCCCAACTACATGTATAAATGACAAATTTTATAGTTGATTTATATTGTTACTCTCTTATTTGGTGGATGAGATTTAGTTTCCTTGGTTTACTGCATTTAACAGCTTATGTATACATACGAGGGTTCCATATATTGGAGTATACTTCGTATGTGTGCAGCTGGCATGGCTACATACTTAGTCCTAAATATTTTGGGACTGGAGCATTACAGAGCAGCCGTGCAGGTACTGCATCCTGCGCGTCAACAAGAACCTCAATACATCTTACAGTTGTTACTTTGTTAAAAGCAACAACCATGTGCATCGGTTGAACAAAGCTTCATCGCATCTACAGACACTCATCCAAAGAACGAGTAACCACGCGCATCAGCAAGAAAAGCTTCATCATATCTACGAGATGCTACTCCGAGGAGTGATCGCTCATGTGCATCAGCAGAGCAGGGTGTCAAAGTTTATTACCTGTGACAGGAGGTCGCACATCACTATGAACTACCACACCAACGTTCGGTAAGTCATCAAGATCACCGACCTCGGAAGCAGACCACTTTCCTTTAGCCTTCTTGGAGCCCGTCACAGGTGCTTTAGGGGTTCTTGATTTCTTGGGAGCCATGGCGAAAAAAGTTCGGGTTTGAAAGAAGAAGAAGACTCTGATAAAAATCTTCTGTGGAAAGATAAGCAAAAGTAAGAAAGCTTTCTCTCTCCCCCAACAAACACTACTTATAGGGAATAGCCACGTCAGCAGAAGAAGACGAAACGCATCGTGGTCAAGGGAACTCTTTAAACAATATAGGAACGAAAAGTTGGGATCATGATAACCGTTCCCTAGAAACGAGGAATTAAGATCAACTTGAATGAAGCGACGACTCAAGGCATTTAATGTTGAAGCCTAAGCGTGACGACAGCCTGTCAGTTTGTACGCCAAGCATTCGCTCGAAAAGGATACGTGTCATGCTTCTGTTCAAAGTATTCCGAGCTTGATTCAAGTTCGAAACACTTTGAAGGGGGTCTTGTAGAAGCATGAAAATGCACAGATATTGTCAAAAGCGCAGGTAGGTGTTCCCTCTACCCACCCAACTTCATAAAATCGCAGGTGACCAAACGTGCAGATAGAAAAGACAAAGTCACAGAACAAAAAAGATCACAAAGAGTTATTTTTATTAAAATCATGGCTACAAGGATCTATTATAGACTCTACATGATTACTTGAAAAGAACTAAAAACTCCTAAAGATCTACAATGGGGTTAATCTTCACAGCGTGATCGTCATGGACAAACACAAAAAATGCATGTGGATAGCAGATGTGAATACAGTCGACATCAAAGTCTGCTCCCACAGAGCCCCAGACGTGCAGCCCCATTCAGACGCACAGCCTCGCCAGAACAAAAGCACTTCACAGCCAGACACGGAGGAACTCCAATATAGCTAATAAAACAGTTATTGGTCCGAGAGAGAACTTAGTCTACAATACGACGGCTGACTCTTTTCAAAAGCACGTCATCTTTTACGGCTCTTCAAGCATAATAAAGGCACACAGCCGCTGATGAGCGGGGCAGAGCACAACAAAGGGCTCATCGGGTGGGAAACCAATCCTAACCCCTAGTTTGGACCTCGAAGACCTCCAAGACGTCGCCCAGGTTCAAACTCCTTATGGTAGACATTCGGGTACTTCTCAAGACTAGTTAGGTGTTCTTTTACAAAGACATAGCCTCTTTGAATGAAGGAATCCACAACCATCAGCCGACTTGTGCAAGGCCAATGGCCGTTCGAAGCTAAGTCAGGATCAAGCATAACGTTTTGAGAGAAAGACGACGCTTCAGAAAAACTCCCCACGTGGTCGTCGGTCAAAGTGCTCAGATTAATGGGACGAACCTAGAACTCAACACAACGAACCTCACTTAATTTGTTTATTCTACTGAGTCCAAGGCCACCAACTTTTTGAATTACCCCAAGTAACGGCGGCAATTAAAGAGGAGGATGACTGACTCAGCGATCAAGGAGAATAGTCATTAAATGATCTTAAAAAAGACTTCGACTCAGAAGCGTAGCCAAGTACCTGCGCCCCCTCTTCATCCCGGAAGTGCAGATAGCCAATTTCTCAACATGACGCCCTCGCCTCAAAAGCGCAGAGCCTTCGCTTCAACCCAAAAGCTCGGCCCATTCAACGGCCCCCTTCATCTGATACGTTGGTGACACCCTTGCCTGAGACAAAGCCTATTCGTCGCCCCAAAAGCACAGAGGCTCCAAAACTCGGCATGCTCGTCGCTCAAAAGCACAGAGGCTCTGTTTTCTTCGAAACACAAGTCTACTCGTCACCCAGAAGCACAGAGGCTCTGTCGTCTTCGAAACACAAGTCTACTCGTCGCCCAGAAGCACAAGAGGCTCCCTCATCTTCGAAACACAGCTTATTCATCGCCCAAAAGCACAGAGGCTCCGTCGTCTTCAGAAGAACGGTATACTCGTCTCCTAGAAGTGCAGCAACACTGAAGCTTCGCCAGAAGCACAGACAGCATGGTCCCACCCAATCGATTTATTTAAACCATCACTCTTACTGATAAGACAGAGGTTGATTCTATTGATAAGAGCAATATTTTATCAGTTGGTTTAAAATCACGGATAAGGACAAAGTTTGTTCTTATGGATGAAGGCTATATCCAATCGGTTTGTTTAAACCAATGGCCTCCTAAGATAAGACAAAATCCAACTCTGTGATGGAATCCAAGATCTACTCGGCTTTACCTGAACAGAAGACTTCGAGCAATAGACACGCGTCACGTGTCTTATTCTTCGGTTATGTTGATAACCACCCGAGATCTCGATAGAAGGGAATCTCAACGTCCGCCATGTGTCAGCTCAGCAGTAGCCCTCACCGTGCAATGACAGCAGATTCTTTTATATCACAAATCCTAATGCACATCGCATATGTGCCTCCTTTCCTATAAATAGAAGGAGTTTTTCTTCAATAAAGAGGCTTCGAAATCTTCAATTTTGGCATCCTCTTGATTGGTAACCCTAGAGTTTCAATCACCAGTACCAAAAAGCCAAAGCAAGTTCAACTCGTCGTCAGATCGTCAACGGAGTAAAGGAGCCACTGCAGTGCTCGATCTCCACCACCACACTTTTCCAGAAATTTTATACTTAGATCTCCTGTTTAGGAATCGATTGTACTATTATTTATGTTTAAAATACAAAAAGTTCGTATAACATTTTGTCATAGCAAACACTTGGGTTGGGATGTGCTCTCATGCAACGTAGGAAAACGATATCATATACATCGAGGCAGCTTAAGCAGCATGAGAAGAATTACCCAACTCATGATTTAGAACTGGCGGTAATTGTGTTTGCATTGAAATTGTGGCGACAATATCTCTATGGTGTGTCCAACGAAATCTTCACGGATCATAAAAGCATGAAGTACATGTTCACTCAAAAGGAATTGAATCTTAGGCAGCGGTGCTGGTTGGAATTGATCAAGGACTATGACTTAACAATTTCCTACACGCCGGGTAAGAAAAACGTGGTGGCTGATGCCTTGAGTCGAAATTCGTCAGAATACTATCATTGGCAAAGGAGGTACTACGGGATTTGGAAGAGATGGGTATTGAATTCAGAGTCCGTACACAGAATATACAATTGGCTTAGTTGCAGCTTGAACCGAGTCTCCAGGAAAGGATTAAGACTGCTCAGAAGGACAATTCGTTTCTGCAAAAGATATGCGAGTTAATTCTAGCAGGAAAGGCGACCGACTTTGTGGTAGAAGATGACACTATTCGTGTCAAGGAAAGATTGTGCGTACCTAAGGATGAGGAACTCGGAAAGGAAATACTGACCGAGACTCATTTTGAGAACTATTCCTTGCATCCTGAAAGCATAAAAATTTACAAGGATCTGCGCACAACATTTTTGTGGCATGGTATGAAGAAGGATGTGGCTCTATTTGTGTCACAATGCATAGCTTGTCAGCGTATGAAGGCCGAACACCAACGGCCAGGCGGAGAACTACAAAATCTCGCTATCCCGCAGTGGAAGTTGGATAATATTAGTATGGATTTCATAGTCGGCTTACCGAAAACTCAGAAAGGAAATGATACGATTTGGGTGATCGTAGATAGATTAACTAAGTCGGCTCATTTTATTGCAATAAAAGTGACATGGAGCGTAAAACGGTTAGCTCAAATCTACATGAATAAAATTGTCTAATTACACGGGGTGCCAGCTTCTATAGTATCAGATAGAGACGGACGTTCTTGTCATGATTTTGGATGAGTCTGCAATTAGTATTAGGCACAAAGTTGAATTTCGGTTTGGTATACCATCCGCAGACTGATGGACAGACGGAAAGAGTAAATCAGATCCTTGAAGATATATTGAGATCGTGCGTGCTCGATTCGAAGACAAATTAGGACGCACATCTCGTATTGGCGGAGTTTACCGATAATAATAGTTATCATGTGAGTATTCAGATGGTTCCGTATGAGGCATCATATGGACGGAAATGTCGATCACTGATATGCTGGGATGAAGTTGGTGAACGGCAAGTGCTCAGACCGGAACTTGTGGAACAGGCCGTCGAGAAGGTCCGTTTGATTCGAAAAAAGCTCAAAGTTGCTCAAAGTCGGCAAAAAAGCTATATGGATGTACATTGGCGACCCTTGGAATTTACTGTGGGCGACCATATCTTCTTAAAGGTCACACCCATGCGAGGTGTGATGCGGTTTGGATGAAAGGAAAGTTGAGCCTAAGATTCGTTGGACCATTCGAGATCCTAGAGAAGGTGGCCTCAGTGGCCTATCGACTTGTACTACCTCCGGCTCTGGCTGATGTGCACGATGTCTTCTATGTGTCCCAACTGCGGAAGTACATGCATGATCCAAGTCACGTAGTAAACTTTGATCAGTTGAAGCTGAGCGCTGACCTATCCTACACAGAAGAACCTGTCCAAATATTGGACAGGAATGAGAAAATTTTACAGAATCGGACAGTGTCTTTAGTCAATGTGCTATGGCGGAACCATACTGTCGAAGAGTCGATGTGGGAACAAGAAGAGGAGATAAGGGTGAAATACCCCTCGCTATTTGATAATTGTGAGGTAGGACTTTTGTTTTTAAGTTTCGAGGACAAAACTTTTTTTTAGTGATATATTATGTAGTGCTCTGCTCCTAGCAGTTCACTATGTAAGGCTTGTGGCTTGCTTAACTCGGTTGGAACCGAGTATTAGGAAAACTTACCGTCGGTATCGAATCGATCACGGACAAATGCATAAGAACCTTTCCAACTAATGGATTGGTTTCTCTTGAAATGCGTCTAAGACTTTTCTCTGGATGTTTTACTGCTGGTTTTGTTGCTTGGTTTTGATGGATACTTTTTTGAATGGTTTTCGATGATTTAATTCTTGCCCGTTTTTATCAAATTTTATAGCATTCATTCTTGAGAATTCTGAGAGAAGGGAACATAACAAGACGGAGTATTAACCAAACTTTTGGTGCCATTGCAGACGAACGCGTGACGGTAAGCTAAACACACAAGTGTTCCTCTTCCTCTTG
Organism: Iris pallida; assembly: GCA_029216955.1. Taxonomy (NCBI): domain Eukaryota; kingdom Viridiplantae; phylum Streptophyta; class Magnoliopsida; order Asparagales; family Iridaceae; genus Iris; species Iris pallida. The sequence continues at coordinate 16,442,209 of JANAVB010016800.1, read as the reverse complement.
GCAATTCTCTAACTGGTGAGTGTGAATCTCTGTGGTGGTTTTGTCCCTCTTGCTACTCCTTCATGCCAACTAAATAAATTGTCTTACATCATCCGTTGATCGATAACTTGATGCTAATGCCCCAAGTCAATACCACTAAGAAGCTAGATAATGAACATTGAATGAATCGATTACACTGTTAACAACAATGAATGATGTTGTCCCTGTGAACATTGAAAGGATGCTTGTCCCTTTGAATATTGAAATGCTGCGATGAAATGAACAATGAAATGAGATGAATTAATGCCTGAGATGATGGAATGTGAAATACTGAGAAATGAACATGTTGTCTTTTTTTACTTTCAATATTATAATATGCATACTATGCTTAACGAGTCAGACACGCATTTGCATGGTCATGGATAACTTGTATACATGGTATTATTTCCTCAAACGGTACCGGGGCACCGAGACCGATTCGGCCTAGAAGGAAATGCAGTGTGCTTTGGTGGCACGATTGGTATCGGAACATTCATTCGGACTTGCAACCCGAATGAATGGTGCATCGCATACCCTTGAAGTCCAATATGGCAAGTCTGTATGGTTTAACAACACCAGTGGCTATGTAGTCAGGATACATGCTAATGATTATTTTATGCAGGGACGGTAAGAATTATTATTATCATGTATCATATGCAGGAAGCTGGATTCGACCAATGGTAAAGTAAACAGTTGTTTCATACAATATTTTGTTGCCTCAATTGTGAATTACTCTGAATGTTGCATGTCCCCAATAAATCTCATGATTTAAAATACTTGTCATTAAATACAAATGTCAGTTTAGCTGAGTGGGGCAATGGGACTCACCAGTGCATTGTTATAATGTGTTGACCCCTCCTCTACAGCTACTGGAGAAGGCTTGGGCGCACGCTGAACTAAGGCTTTTGAGTTGCTGCTTTTCTTTTCAAGTTACTTTCAATAAAAATGCACAAAGTATTGTGGAGCTTTCAAAGATTGGTACTTAGATTTCAAAGTACTAAAGGGGTATGATGTATGAAACAGAAAGTTATTTCATGGCAGCCTATCAGTTATATTTCTTTTCATGAATCAATGTATCCGAAAAGGCATTTCAAAGAGTACCGAGAAAAGTTATATTTTGGCTACAATTATCAATAAAATGAATATTATTTCTTCCTATTCGGCGTACTTAGTATTCCTGCAAATGTGGCTTATTTTTAAATATTTTGAAACGATACGAAAGTGTACGTTTTTGCCTTGTACAAGTGCAACTCCAGACTTGTACGGCATTACGCCTTAGCGAGGACGAACGATTCGGCATGAATCCAAGCAAAGCGAACGATTCCCCGAATCATGGCGTGACAGTGAGAGGGGGGTGGTGGTGTAACCGGGGTGGGGGGAGTAGGGATGGCGGTGGCGCAGCGGGGGGGGTGGGGGCGGGGAGTAGTGAGCCGACGGGAGGGAGGGAGAGAGGGGTTCGGTTCGGTTGGAAAGTGAAGGGGAAGGGTAATTTTGTCTATTTTGAAATTTTGGGTTTCAAATTGAAAATATTAAATAGTTGATGGTATCAAGTTATCGAGTAAAAAATTTTAGGGTATCAAGTTGAAAAACAGGAATAGTTGAGGGTATCAAGTTGCATTAAGCCTTTAATATTTTTAGGCTCAATTTGTGAGATGAAAGCAACATTTGCACAAATATTCTTAGCATTAGAACGTGCTTATTCCTTTTGACACCTCACCTATTACAAGATTCTTGGCATGGTGTGTTGAGAAACGTTATTCCTTTGGTATTTATTTAGGGAGTATTATCGATCGGTTCTGCTTCTACAATTGGAGAAAGCGATACCTTATTTGAAATACTTATATCGACGTTACTTTCATATGTTCTGGAAGAGTTAAAATCGAGTTCATTAAATGAAACATGAGTAGATGCTTTTACAATGGGTGACCTCCTATTAGAAACACGAAAACCCTTACTTTTTAAAGCATAACCTAACAAGATGCCTTCATTGGCTTTTCTTTTATCAACTTTGCTCAAATTATCCTTGTTATTCAAAATAAAAAGTTTACAACCGAAAACTTTGAAATAATCAATAGAAGGAGTTTTATCAAACCAAAGTTCGTAAGGAATTTTCTTAAAAATAAGTCTAATAATGACTATATTTAAACATGGCATACGTATTTACAACCTATGTCCAAAAATATTTTGGAAGACTATATTGATTTAGCATTACTCTTGCCATATCATTTAATGTTTTGTTCTTTTTCTCCATAATACCATTCTGTTGGGGAGTTCTATGACCAAAAAAATTCATACAGAAAAAAAAAAATTTCTCACAAAAATCAGTAAAGCTAGTATTTTCAAATTCGCTTCATGATCACTCCTAATACGAGCTATCATAAAGCCTTTTTCCGAAACATATGAATTCTTAAAAAACTTCACTTTTATTAGCATGAAAATTACCCAAGTAAAGTTAGAAAAATCGTCAACTATAACAAATGCATATAGTTTACCGCCGGGACTGACGACTCTACTTGGACCAAACAAATCCATGTGTAAAAGTTGAAGGGGTCTAGAGGTACTTACAACATTGATGGATTTGATAGAAGATATGGTTTGCTTATTCTTTTCACAATCAACACAAACCATATCTTTCTTGAAGGTGAATTTGAGGTAAGCCTCTTACCATATTCTTTGTAGAAAGTCTTGCTATTGTGTCCATGCTTGCATGTCCCAGTTGCATATGCCATAGCCAAATTTTATCTTTCTTGGCATAAAGACACCTTCCTACATTATTAGTATATTCTGAAAGATACTACACATAAATATTATACAATTCTGTTACACCTTCATAAGCAATATTTCTAGTTGCACTATCATAAATAGTGTATTTGTTCTTGACAAAATTTGATTTCATAACCATTATCAGTTAAATGACTGAAAGTAAGTAGTTTATAACTAAATAAACTTTTTAATAACAGGAAAGGGAGAGAGACCAATATCACATATTCCAATGATATATCCTTTTAAATTGTTGTCGAAGGAAACATCTATTTTATTCATCAATAGCGTTGCAAAAAGAGTTGCGGCACCTGTCATAGGCCGTGAGAATCCACTATCGAGAATCCACTTGCTTCTAGCATGAGAGGGGTGATACACCTACAACACAAGTTGAAGATGTATCTATTTCTTGGAGGGTCCTTCACTCTTTGGATCACATCTGTATAATTTCATATCCACTTGTTTTTTAATTCTACATTGACGTGATATGTGTCCATATAGAGCATAGTAAGAACATGTAGCATGTATATTAGTGTTAGGAATCACATTATGGATGTGAGTATTTCCTGAATTTATATAAAATAAATTATGTTTATGAGAGACTTTTGTTCTACTAGCTTTCTTCTCAAAGGATTTCTTGTTAGTGACTTTGAAGTGATTCACGTGTCTTGAATTAGAAGGGATTTGAGGTTGTATCATCTATTTTCCCAATCTAACTTCTAACATCTGTAACCCCACTTTTCTTAATTCTGAATTTAAAAAGATATATAGTTTTCTTAAGAGATTTATTTAATAACTAATTGATTTAATAAATAAATATTTTAGGGTTTAAGAAAATACTCTTGTATAATAAATTATTTTATTATATTCTGTGAACTTGAATTAATGCAAGGCTTTCTTTTAGGTTGGGTTTCTTATATAAATTTTTAGGATCTTGGGCCCAACTTTTATCTTAGTCTTAACAATTAGAGCCACCTATTTTTAATCCCATACGGGTCAGGCCTTCATTTGGGCCCAATGCCAAATTTCTTTCAGCCAGCTTCTCTTAATTCTGAGAATTAAGAGAAACGAATTCAAAATTCAAATTAATCAAATTCTAACAGCTCTTTGATGTCCACCTACTTCATTTTGTTAATTTGGTGCCATAGTGGCGTGAACCACAAGCAGCCAACTTCCTTTAAATATGGATTGATTCCTCAGTACTCTCTATCAACTCCTCAGGAGCAGAGCTCTATTCTCCCAATTCCTCATTCCTCCTTAGCGAGTAAAGTGAAGGCGATGGCGAAGATGATGATGGCGGTAGCACGTGCAACTTTCCTCGTCGACTGAACCGTTCGATCCATACAGCATCGATGTTCGCTCAGCACAGCACAGCTTCGACACATTCTCCGGCGATCGCCACTAAGTCTCAGTCTCGAACAATTCTGTAATCCATCTCGTGATGATTCGATTTCGATCCTATTGCACTCATTCTCTCTATCTCGTGTTAATTTATTTGATCCAATCAAAACTTCAGATCGGGAAGTTTGGGTCCAGAGATTGCAGAGGATTCGAAGATCCTTCTACGATCTGTATTTCGAAATCGACTCTGGTGAGTCCTGACCGAAGTTCCCTTAAATTTTGAATTGATATTGCTTGATTGTTTTTTTTATTCGAAGTTGTTGATGTTTTGAATAGGAAGTATTGAACTGGATCAGTTGAGAATTTCAGTTCATCTTTGAATCGATCAACTGGTATGATCGATCTCTCAAATTTTTGCAATCTGTGGGTTAAATTGCTGATTTGTGTTGTGAAATGTTCTTCTGTGTCGGTTTGAAATGATGAAGGGAAGGACGGGTCGGATGGATTAATTCTGGGATTTGAAGTGTTTTCTCGAAGTAAAATTGAATTGTGAGTCGTTAGCAGTGTTGATTCTTTTGTCTCCGTAAATTTTTCGATCCAACAAATTCAAATGTCTTTGACATCTTTAATGAACTAAGATGCCCTTCAACTGTTTGATGTTATGTCTCACAGAGTTTTATCTTTTCAAATTCAATATTTGGACTCGTATCCGACTCGTCGGGGCGGTGCATCTTGAGATTAACTTCTTCCTTCAGGTAAATATTGTTTTAAACATGATGTTCGTTTCAGTAGAGTAGTTGTTCGGCTAAGGGATAATTAGTTTTAACAATCGTTCGTGTCCCATAACAGGATTGTGTATGTGGAGGAGTGTCAAGTCTAGATGTGGTTTCAATTGGGAATTCAATAGGATGCGGGACGTGGTCGAGCGGGTGTAGCAGCTGCGTGCTGGTAGCTGATCGAGTCGATTGAATGAGTGTATTGAAGACAATGAGGGATTTGTCAGCTTCAGGGATAGAGTAGCCGTTAGATTCAAACTTAAAGTTTTATTTGTATTAACAGTAGAAGAGCTTGGTTATATTGATGAGTGATAAGTTATGAAGTTTGTTTATAATTTTAAAATATTGTTAGATTGAGTTGGTTTCATGCAGGTGTTTTGTTAGAGTGAGCTTAAACCAACTGAGTCCAATTTTGGGCTATATTTGTTCGGCCCTGTATAAATTGGGTTGAATATTGGAGGCAGAGTTGGTTTATCTAATACTTTTAAAAGTATTTCTAGACCTAGATAGTGATATGGCAATAATGGATGTATACATATCTATATAGGTTTGAAGTTGGCAAACATGGTAAGAAGCTTGGGAGGGTTGATTTAAAGATTTGGATCTTTAACTAATTCAGGAATATTCCTTTGGCTAGGAAATGATAGTAGAGAAGTATTGAATTATTAGAAGAAAGGAAATAACTAGAGATTTATAAATTTTGATACTTTAAGACTATAGTTAATTTGTAAGAGTTATATTAAAATAAATTAGTTAAGCCTAACCAACTAGTGTAGCTTAATTTATAGTTAGAACTTGATAAGTAAATTAGAACTTATTTAGATATTAACCAACTTGTACTTAATAAATTTGGTGGCCCATGCAGGTCCACGTCAATCACTTCGGTTACGTCACTGTACCGTCGTGAGCCTGCAAATAGGATTAGACACTTAGAATCTCATCCATATGTCTTGACTCCTTGTTAATCCTTAATCCTTGATTTCATTGAATCCTTGACTTGTATCTTGCTTGAAAATCTCTTCAACGGCTAAAGTGTTTGCTCTTATTATAGTTAAGATGAACTCTCAAGACAGGAACAACGCTGCACTGAACACTCCACCGTCTATAGGAGGCTTTTTCACGTACATGACCCCGCTAACACAAGGAGGCCACCTCACTCACATGGGCAATCAGCCGCAGTTCTCAAGATTCTGCAGAGACGATATTCCGCCACCTCCACAGTTTCCTCCGCCGACTCTACCACCAGCACCCGGTCTGCCACCAGCATCTGTTCCACCACCAGCACAAGCCCCACATCCAGCACGTGTTCCACATCCAGTACCAGCCATGCACCCCGTACTAGTGATGTATCCAGCTTTTTCCATGCACCCACCGCTGGCGATGTATCCAGCCCCGACGATATATCCAACACATGTTCTGTCTCCGCCACCAGCACTGGACAATGTCACATTCTTGGGGATCTTCTAGCAGCATGCCAATATGTTTCGTGACGCCTTGAGGGAGGCACTGCAGATTAGAGATGCTCTACGACAGCGCCCTGGGACGTCCAAGCACTTCATGGACCATGGGCCCAGGGAGTTTCATGGGACAGAGGGGATTATCTACGCTGACGAGTGGCTGGAAAATGTTGAACGGTATCTGAAGATGGCCCGAGTTCCAGAAGATCTGAAGATCGAGTCAGTCAGTGGACAGCTTTTCGACATCGCACGAACGTGGTACCAAGGCGAACCCTGATTTTCTGCTCCAGACGTGACTTGGGAGGAGTTCAAGCGACTGTTCAAGAGGAAATTCTATCTATACGTAGCACAAGAGGCATTGATTAGACAGTTCGAGTACCCAGAGCAGGGCAACCACACCGTCGACGAGTACACATCAAAGTTTTCTCGCCTCAGCCGCTTCGCAGGGAACTTGGTCAGCACCTCTGAAGACAAGGCACGATGATTCAGAAAGGGACTATCTCACGAGATTCGCCTAGCCATCTCCACCAGTCGAGCCGTCACTTACGAGAAGATTCTAGAAGTCGCCCAAGCTGTAGAAGAAGAACTGAGTCACAAGCCAAAGAGGAATCGAGACGCCTTCGGAGGAAGCAACAACCAAGCAGCACCAGCGAAACGTCCCAATATTTTCGAGAGGACTTCAGCACAGCAGCATCAACGGCAACCACGAGCAGCCCCACAACAAGTTCAAGATGCTCCCACCTGCCAATACTGCAAGAAAAGAGGCCATGTCCAAGAGAACTGCCGAAGATGGTTAAGGTTGTGCTACACTTGTGGATCAAACTAGCACTTATCTCGAGATTGCCCGAAGATGAACGCGACTGCACCACCACTACCAGCCGTACAGGAGGGACAAGCTATGCCATGAACACGGTGGATACGACAACCCCACAGGGAGCAGCTGGCGAGAACTTTTAGTAGATATTGGCAGTATCATAGATAGGCCATATTAGATTTGATTTATGAACAATTGAAATTCTTTTATAGCAGCTTGTTATAGACTATTTACTCTAGTAGATCACCAGCTCCTTAAATTTCGAGGACGAAATTTGTTTAAGGGGGGTAGACTTGTAAACCCCTTGATCAATTTTTTATCTTGTTAAAAAAATTTATTTAATTATTATCTATTAAATTTCCATGTTACACTAGACAGTTTTCTTAAAACACATAGATATGTAATATAAGAATTGAGAAGGGGTTTTCTTGTAATAGAGGATTTCACAGGGGCCTTAATGATAAATTTTGAATTCAAACTTCATCAGGATATACCCATAGTCCTAATTCAAATCGAGCACATGGATTTGAATCCCCAGCACATTGGATATGCACAGGATCAATTCAAATCTTTTGAATTCCTTTTGTTTTCCCTTGAGCCCATCCAAATCACCTGTGTATAAATACATGGCGATTCTCCTACCTTCCCTCTTAGAAACCCTAAGTAGACCTCTCGATCATCATCTCAGGAGCCGAACAAGAAGGGAGGACTGAGGAACCATCCCATCTTTACAGCTGCAAGTACAGGTATTCCCAAACACCCTCTTGAATATCTAGTTATTTTCTGTGTTCGACATAATGCCTAAAAGAATTTAGTTTGATACCTGGTAAAGAACTAGGAGGGGATAATTGGTTTTAGTACCTATACCATAATTATGGGAAACCATTATGATACATGGTGCATGATAGAGGATTTTGACAGCAATGGAACCCTGGGGTACACGTTAGGTTGATATGATTTGTACAGGAAACCACCCACCCTGTTAACCTACTGGTTTCCTCACACAAGTCCAACCCTATACCCTACACCAGGAGAACAGGATATATTCTACAGGGAAGATACTCATAGCAGTGTCCATCTGAACAAGGGATCCTGAACTAAAGGACTCCCTGTCCAGACTACTGTATATTGGGCACTAGGACACAGGGGTTGGATGGCATGTCCAGGTTAGTTTATAGTATGACCTACACCCTCTCATATGTTACCACAGTGAAGAGAGGGTACACCTCAACTGTTTTGGCCATGCCCCTAGAAACCTAGGAATAGGGCTGCACATGTATCAGGCCAACTAATGTAGGGTAGCCTAGGAGCAGTACTCCTAACAGTCCCCCCTGGTCTGTTAGACCCTCGAATATCAGTGTATGAGGGGTGAGATTAATTGCTGTGGACCAACATCCATATACATGTAATTGAAATGTGGTGGAGTATCAGATAATTGGAAGGTTCTATATTATTTGGGATTAGGCTAAGGACTAGGTATCAGGTCAATATTGGTTGGTCTTAACTGTACAAGTCCTGAGGAGTTAATGGAACTCATTTACATGTTGGGTTTATCCCATACCCAGGTGATCCTGTCACATACGAGTAAGATCCAATGCAGATTTCTGATATAGAACCATGGGTAAATACATGGGAATAGATATATGGTATGGAGTAGGAGGCCTGCACCATAAAGCCCTGCCTTGTTACCTAGGTGCACAGATAGGGTATCATAGTATCTGGAGGAAATCAGCCTAGGCAGATGCAGGACATGGCCTAGGCAGATGCTCAAGACTGAGCAATGAATACGTGTACTTGCATAAGGAAAAAACCCAAGTGTAGATATAATACATACTCACTGACTTACACTTTTCCTCATCTTCACAGAGTAAACCCTATGTCTCTACTGGATAAACAGGGGATCTTGTAATAAATGATTCAATATCTAGCGGATTTGACAGGGTAGTTCACTTGTGGGACTGATTCACCTGATAAGAGAACAAGAAATCGATGGAGCAAGTTACCTAAACAATTTTACATCTATCATGTCCTTCCCAGCTATAGGTTAGAATTGTCCTGCATCATGGTTCATTTACTCACCTGTCCATCCTAATGTTGTTCACTGCATTACACCTGCCCTTTATTATTTTGAATGTCCTGCATTAGGACCCAGGAGGTATCACATGTTACATCCTTCCATTGCACACCTGTTAACCCCATTGCTAATTGTCCTTACCAGTTTTAGGTTGCTTTGCAATAGCAGTTATGCAATGGTACTGGTTCCATTAGGAACACCACATCCAAATTATCAGATGAAGTACCAGACACCTGTAGGTATCCTGACATATAGGCCCATGTAACCTAGGCTCTGTTTGAGAAGCTTCAATTTATTAACATGGTGTCAGTGTGGGTTTAAGCCATATCAGGGCAATGGGGTTCGAACTTTTGAAAGAGGCATCTCAGATATAACAGGGCATGAGTGGAGGGCGGCTAACATGGATGCAAGGGATCCTGAAAAAGTCCTCTTCTTGCCAACGAGATCCAGGGTGCCTGAACACAACAATTAGCCTATAACCAAGTCTAGGTACCACATTGCCCTATTGAATCAGAACCTACAGACCTGTCAAGTATCAGCCTTAGCAATAGGTAAGTGTTGAGGCAAACTCAGTATTCTATCCCTCCAAATACTGGGTCAGATGTTCCTTACATCAGATTTTGATGTGAAATCTCCAAACAAGTCTACCATATCATAGCTTAGTCAAATTCAGGCATCGAGATAACAGGCAAAACTGTCAATTATCCAATTTCCTTTTGTTGCTAAAATTAGAGATGCAGCCAACAAGTGGATCATCTCTTCATATGTTTACTAAATGTCATCACATATGCCACAGAGAAACACTACTTGTTACACATACCTAGTAGAGCCTTTGTCAAGTGCCAGGCCAGATTTGCCCTGTATCAGTAAAAACAGGTACCAGGTTTAGATGTATCAATCTCAAGGGAATATCATGTACAAATCCTTGTGAGCAGTTGGTAGTATAGAGGTTAGTAGCATAGGAGGCTATACCAGAATATAAGTATATGAAAGAACATTAGCTATGAGTCTATACCTAGATACAAGGTATGAGTAATAGGTAAGAGTGACCTAATTGGTACCTGCAACCAAGTAATAGAGAAAACTAGATTTAGAGCATAAGGGACAAATATAATAGGAATAAACCTAGAAGCCTAAATAAACTAATAGATAGATTTTTATTGTGTAATCTCAAATTGTGTATTAATCCTATCAATCCATAAACAGGTTACTTAGATCTTGATACGGATTCTGATCCGTGCCAGCAGCTCAAGACCTAAGGCAAGTATACCTTGCCTTTCTCTACAGTTTTTCTTACATACAGTTCCTTTCATTTTACTGTCTTGGATCATATATGGACATGTGCTTTTTGTGTTATTTTTTGTGGAGTTGTTTTTATTGTTTATAGCCATGTTCATGTTTTGGCCTTGTGTTTTACATTTGGAGTTTCTCGTCGGTACCTTGCTTGAGTCGTGTTATAGAACGAGTGCGTGTAGTGAACTGCCATAGCCTTGATTATCATTGTACACAACCAGAGAGTCCACACACGGAACGAGAGTTGTTTGGTGCACCAGAGAGTCCACACACGGGACGAGGGTGTTTGTCGTGATCATTGGCACCAGAGAGTCCACACTCGGGACGAAGGTTAACCAATTGTACCAGAGAGTCCACACACGGGACGAGGGTGCCTTGCCGTGAGCTAACCAGAGAGTCCACACTCGGGACGAGGGTTAGTGCTTAGTTCAAACCCGTGAGTCCACACTCGGGATGAGGGTTTGGTTCTTCCATTGATCTCGTGTATCGTTCATCCGGTAGTTCATTTATACGTAGTTGTTCTAGTGTTCGTGTGTTCGTATTCGTGTTCGTAGTCATTTGTCTTGTACTTGTTCTTTTTTGTTTATTTTCTGCACATGATAAAACTACTAGATAGGCATGTATATTATGTATCTTGCTATGTCCTCTGAGGACCTGATGATCTCTTCAGGTTAGCCGAGTTTTGAGTCAGGAGCAGGCGAGTGGATTTGAGTTAGCATCAGACCGCGGAGTTTACAGTTGGGATTGCCTTGGTTAGCATGTTGTATTCAGTTAGTATATTTCTTGTATTTCTCTATTTTCTGTCTATTGGTAGTAGATTTGTGTCCACCGGACGTGACATTGATTCTTGGATACATTCAGTTTATATTCATTATTGCTTAGTTTCATGGATATTCATTTATTTTGATTGTGTCTTGATTATTCTGTGGATAAGATATAGATTTCCCCGTGATTATAGATTCAGTGACTTGTGAGTATAGACAGCGTTCTACCGCCGACACTGCGGCGTAGGCTGGGCTTGGACACGTCTTGTATCCGAAAAGCGGGTGCGGATCGTGATAATAAACCAGGAGGACATCCAGCTCCACTGATTACATGTACCCTCCCGGAGCAAGGCAAGTACTTTTCTACGGTCTTGTGCATTTACATATCTTGTACTCTTCTTGTGACACGTCATGACATGATATCTTGTACCCCTGTATTTTCTGTTCTTGTACTTACTTGTGTCGGGTAGGGAAATACACTAGCTATGTGACCAAACCCCGGTTACTATATTCATGTAGATAGCTTAGGCCTCGCATCGTGCACGCGGGTCCTAAGCCGTACCGATATTCATGTACTCCTGTACATGCTCCTGTACTCTCCTTAGCCGGTCACATAGGCTAGTTGTATTTCAAATATGGTGCACTTGTCATGTCTGGTACTTCAGATTCATGATTACATTCATGTACTTTAGTTTTTGTACTTTATTTCCTGTACTTTTATTCCTATACTTTCATGTTCATTTCCAGTATTTCATATTCATGTTCTCTTGTACTTATTTTCCATATCATGATGTCCTTGTTCATTACCTAGAACTGTACTTTGCTCCGCTCATGACTAGGATATGTTGCAGGTGAGATGGAGGCTTTGTGTGATACATATTATGGCCGAGAGCATGTAGATACAGTAAAGCCAGCTGGACTTGCTCTTGACTTAGAGGCTGAGGAAGCCTAGCACTACCATTAGTAGTCCATATTCTGTGTGTATTTGAGACTATCAGACTTTACTTTTCATTGCTGGAAATGTAATAACTTTTGGACATGTACTTTACTTTGATTCTGGGATTCGTTTATAGATGTTGTGTTTTACATTTATTCCTGTTTATCTGGTTAGATTTCCCTAGATTGGTACAGCTTACTTCATCGTGTCCAACGATGAAGGCTGGGCGTGTCCGACTCGTGTCCGATTATTCGGGAGCGGGTCGTGACAACATCTAACTTCTTGAACTCACCCAGAAGATTATCGCCTTTTGTTGTCATTGCCTCTAATCTTTGAGTTGTAATGAGATATTTCCTCTTCTTTAAATCATATGCTTCTTCTAGTTCAGCACATTCTGAAGCATTTATTATTATGCTTTCAAAAGCACTATTTAGGCTCAATTTGAAAGAAGAGACGTCAGTCGTATCACTAGGGGTGGGTGTGTCTCCGATTTTATTTAACAATAAAGAAGCTTTTCATTCTCTTGTTTATGCAAATGAATCTATTTTCTAGCATGCTTATATTTATCTCTAAGCTTTTTGCTATCTTCAAAAAGATCATTGAAAGCATTTGAGAGTTTATCATATAAAAAGTCTTCATAAAGGGAATTATCTAGTACCTCATCTACCCCTTTTGTGATGAGGCAAACATTTGTTGTGTGACGAGGGTTGTCTTCTTTAGAGTCACTTACCTCACTTTTGTACCAAATACTTGTATTCATGACTTTGTGTGACAAAAATCCTCTTTTGTTAGCTTGTTCAACTCGATTTTCCCGTTTTATTATAAGACAATCTTTCTTCATATGACCCGATCGTTTGCAGTTGTAGCATATCGCTTCTTCATTTTGGAAGACTTTCCTCTTTCGATTTGATTTCTCAAATTTTATAATTTTTTTGAAATTTCTTGAAATAAGAGCCATATATTCATCATCCGAGACTTCATTTTCGAAATCAGGTTCAAAGGTTCTCTTTTGGTGTGCTTTGAATACTATTGCTTTCCCCTTTAGAGCTGATTCTTCGAAGTCATTTAGATCAAGCACGTGCATCATCAACTTACCCATCAGTGTCTCAAGATACATAACTGAGACATCATTTCCTTCAATGATTACCATTGCTTTGGGGTTCTCATTCTTTGTAAGTCTCCAAAGTACTTTACGAATCTTTTCATGATTTGAGTATTCATTGCCAAGAGATTGAAGAGTATTTATAATATCATGGAAACGAGTAAACATTTGAGTGATGGTTTCATTTGGCTTTATCTTGAAAGCCCCATATTCTTGTGTCAGCCTACTGATCTTGGATTCCTTCATTGTAAAGTTCCTTCTTGAGTAATTTTAAGAAATTTTTAGATCTTGTGAGATGTCGTGCAAGTAGAAATATGATTAAATTCATTTTTGTCTAAATCACGATATAGAGCATTCATAGCCTTAGCATCAAAGCTGACTTCTTTCTTTTTAATCTCATTATACTTGTCATATGGCTTATCAACAAGAGTGTCTGACATTATAGTTGACATGCTAGGCTTTTTGTAGCCATTAATGATATAAGACTATAAATCAAAATATAGTGATCTCAAATAAATACTCATACATGTTTTCCGGTACGTGTAGTTTGTCTCATCAAATAGAGGTGGTCTATTTGTGGATTTTCCTTCACCATAGTTGGTGTTGACAAATGGAATAGTTGCCATGGATCTATTCAAGCATGTTAATATAAAAAGATAAAGAGCCCTTCCTCTGATACCAATTGATAGTAACCCAGAGCAAGGGAGGGGATGAATAGGGTGAAAATACTAGTTACCAATTAAAAACTAGGTAATGATCAACTAATAAAAACAGCAAGTACGTTAATAAATTAATAATCAAATAAATAAAAGAGATAGAGAATAAGGACTCAAACACATCGATATAAACTGGTCTCCTTCCGTAAAGGCACTCATGTCTCGGATACCGTTGTCCGGTATTAATCTACTTGTAAAAGAGCAATTACACCACGAGCTTTGATCCGAAGAGCTCGCCGACTTCTTACAAGCACAAGCTTTGATATGAACGCCGACTTCACAATGAAATGAATCGTTCAACGTGGAAATACAAGCTATTACAACTCTTAAACTTTTAATTGAGCTAGCAAATTGGCATTAAAAGTTGGAAGTTGGACCTTGGGATTATGAAGGTTTAGAGCTCAGAGTAGAAATCAAATAACAAGTGAATTGTTGAAAGTCAATAAGAAAGCTGAGGCTATTTATATATTTATGAAAACCTTGCTTACCGAATTCGGTCTAACGGATATAAATATAGTAGTTGTCGAATGTTGGGGCGATTTCCTCAAAATCTGCACAGGCAAGACCGAATTCGGTTTGACTTCGGTCATGATCGAATTTTGTCCAAATTCTGTAAAAAAAACAAACAAAATGATTTTGGCTTGTGCAAACCGGGTTTGGCCCGAATTCGAAAAAAATATCAATAGAACTCTTTTGTGAACTTTTGACCGAGTTCCGTCCTGCATGAAGAATTTTGGTTTTTCAATTTGTTTTTCCAGGAATTGGCTTGGGATATAGATGTATCAAGGTAGAGTTTTTCTAATGCCAATTTGCTTGCCAAACTTACATGAATCCTATGATAGTAGAGAATAAAATTCAAATACATAAGAAATTTTAAAATAAGTAGCAAGAAGACGATAGTTGATTTGGTATCCAGCAATTTACCGATGACTTGAACTGTAGCAGCCTTATCTCACCATATATCATGTCATATTTTTATCAATTATCAAAATCTAGATAGTATGTGCTAACATATCTATCAAGCTAGACTGAATCTGTATACCCATCATAAGACCCTCCACTCCACAAATAATTATTTGATATCTAAACTCTCCAAATCCTTTAGTAAATATCAATCCAAATATATCTATTGGATCCTTCTTAAAGCATATGCGACCATATTGACTTTTCCTGGGTGATACTGCAAAATAATATCAAAGTCTATCATAAACTCTATCCATCTCTGCTGCCTCATGTTCAGCCCTTTTTGAGTAAATGCGCACTTCAAACTCTTGTGATCAGTGAATATCTTAACCCTCTGACCATAGTGGTAATGCTTCCATAACTTCAAAGCAATTGCTAATTCCAAGTCATGGGTAGGGTAATTCTTCTCATGTGGTCGTAGCTACCTGGATGTATACGCCACCACCTTCTTATTTTGTCCAAAGTACATCCTAACCTTTTTCTAGAAGCATCACTATTTATAACAAATCCTCCAGATTCAGAGGGCAATATCAAAATAGGAGTTATGGTTAATCTCTTCTTCAACTGTAGCTCCCCTTCTAGGAAATTTTAAAATATTTTATTATTATTTTTTTATTTGAATGGTGATTTTAGATTTTATAAATAATTATTAGTTAATGATTATGGTAGATGATTTTAGTCATGGTTAGAAATTGGAGTACAAGGTGACTAGGAATCATGACACGGATAGTGCAGTAGCGTGCCTTGACTAGTGTATTAGCCATGCCAGGGAAGGCCGAGCCATAGGATTGTTCTAACTAGAAAAACCAGGCCAAGTTGCGACTTAACCTCTATAGATGTCTTAATTATTTATTAATTAATTTATTGACGTATAGAAGACCAGGTTGTACCAAACTGGTCCGGACTTGACCCGAACCAAGCCCAAGCCCATGTACTCGGGTAAGGACATCTGTGTAGATGTATGGTTGGTATCTAGTTTATTTTATTTCGTGGCCTAGTAGGCCATATTACAAATTATGGTTATATTCGAAGTTCTTGTTATAATATATATATAAATATATAATATTTTAGTCGATAATGTGGTAAACAATTTTCTTAACATATATTTGTAGAGTTGGGGGTTTTAGATTGTATAAACCTTCATATGTATGCCTATTTAATAAATGTCTATATATTTTAGCAAGAAAGGTTATAATATATATATATATTTTTTTTTTATAATAATATATATTTTTTTTATTTATTTATTTAATATATATATATATATATATAAGTTAGTTGCATTTAAAAAATTATATATATATATATATATATATATATATATATATATAAAAGTTAAATAATATATATATATATATATATATATATATATATATATTATTTAACTTTTATATATATATATATATATATATATATAAGTTAGTTGCATATAAGAAATAAAGAGGAAGAGAACCCAACAGCAACTCAGCCCAGCCCTGGGCCCAAGCCCGAGCCCGGGCATCCCCAAACCCAGCCGAGCGGATCCCCCACCCGCGACTGAACCGAAACCATGTTCGGATTTTCCACAGCATATATATATATATATATATATATATATATATATATATATAAAAATATATATATATATATATATATATATATATATATATATATATATATATATATATATCGAGAGAGGAGGGGGAGAAAACCCTACCACAATCAAATCCCTCCCCACCTCAGCGCCGCCCTAGACGCAACTCCGCCGTGTGCCACCGCTGCACGGCCGTCGACCGGCGACAAAGTCGTGCACGCGCACAGGCGTAGGCTAGCAGCAGCGGGGTGCAATAGCAGCGACCAAACTTTACGGTAAGATTCCTATCCCGATACTCCATCATTTTATGACCCATAAATTAGTTTGGAAAGCCAACATAACCGTCTAGAAACCCCGGTAATTGGATTTTGTATAGGTTGCACGACCAGTCCATGAGATCGATCTGAAGTCGATCAAAAACCAGTAAAAACAGAACACGAATGAACTGACCCGAAGCTGTTTTGGAAGGCACGTAATCGTCGATTCCTCGATGGTTCAAGAAATTTAATTAAACATATTAACAGACAACATATAGGATACTAAAATGCCATTTACACTTTTCAGTTTCATCTATTATATGTTGAGATAACTCGATTCAAAAATCGAGAAAAACCTAAGAAAACTGTTTTGGAAAATTATAGAAAACCCTCGATACGACGTGCGTCCCGCCAATCCGGACGACGTGGTCACGAATCGAAAGCATTGATAGGTGCGTATTGGCTTCGTGGACGTGTGGGCTTTGACGGAATTCAAATTGGTTGCGTGTGCGCGACGAATTTTATGCGTATCCGTCAAAATTCACCGTATCGGCCTCTGTGCAAATTTCCTAATTACTTTGTGCACGTTCGTCAGATCGAGACGAAACTTGCGCCAACAGGACCATATCATTTTTCTGGTCTTGTATGCCAAGTTTGGTCCGATTCTGAGACAGTTGACCGGATCGCCATTTTGCGGGCCCTACGATCCGACTCAACGGGCGATTTTGTGCACGGCCCGTCGAAATCTAACTTCGGACATTCGGTTGGGTTCGTATCAAAAAATAGGACCTGTAGACATATAGTTTTATGACTTTAGAGACCATAGACTCTGGCACACTTTTCGGTGCAAAGCGGGTCCAACGGTGGACACCGTTTTGACCCAAAATTACCATTTTGCCCCTGTGTCCAGAATTGGACTTAAGGACAGATAATTCTAGCTAATTTGACTATTCTAAAAATGTTGGTAATATTTATTTCAACATCCGGAGACTTCTGAATGTGTTGACTGATTGTGGCTCATTGAGTGGTATAGTATTATCGGTTTCACCAGCACAGGACCTCAGGCGAGTACATCTCTAATAGTTCTTATATTTGATTATCTCTATGAATCAAGTACGTAGTAGTGTTTTACATTGATATTCCATTGATTCTTGACACGATGTTACACAAGATAGTTGTTATGGATTCTTTACATGTTGTTCGTGACCAATTTATTATCGTATTCGTGACCTGTTTGGATCCATGAGTACTGGTCGGGGGGAAAATACTCTAGACATGTAAACAAACCAAAAATTATTCATACCTAATAGCAGTCGCACACTTCACGTGCAGCGTGCCGGATCTTATTCGTGCCTAATAGCAGTCGCACATTTCATGTACGGGGTGCCGGATTTACCCTTAGACGTTTACATGTCGAAGTAGTATTTCAACTCACTAGATAGGTACAGTGTTTGGTTCTACAGTATATATTGCTGGCTATAGGACTTCTCTGTTTTAGTACTCACTTGCCTTGTTCACCATGCTCAGTTTCTGTCATGATTCTATACTTGTCTTTTCGTCGTGTATTTCATTATTATTTGCAGATTTATGGATTTTGTCATTTATTGATTCTGTTGTGAGAATGTACTCGTTCCATTCCTGACTGGAAATCAACATTTTTCAGGTTTAGCCGCAATCACTCTTAGCACTGGGAAGGCATGGGTATGTTGAGGTCAACCTAGATAGTTGAATTAGCTATCTTTTCTATTTTGTGAGACATTGTACTTTCTAGCAAATGTGAAGTTGTGAAACCTTGTAATTTGTAAAGTTGATTTAATAATGTGAATGGGCAATAAATGTATCTTTTGTGATTTTGAGCATCTTGGCCGTGACAACGTTCTACCGCGGACTCTGTGGCGTAGGCTGGCTTGGACACGTCTCGTATCCGAAAATGTGGGTGTGGGTCATGACAAGTTTTTGTGGTGGCCCAGGCAGGTTAGTTTTTGCAAATTGTGCGAACTCGTGGTAGTACCATATTAGTCGTACTACTGCGAGCCTGCGACTAGAAAATGCTCATTCACAACTAGGAATAAATCAATTTTAAGAGAATGGTTAGGACTAGGAGTCCCTAATTTAAATTGACACTGGGGTAGTTAAAGTTGCTACATAGGTCCCACTAGATGACTTTCATAGAAGGATACACTATCGCATTTTGATTCGACGGTATTTCTCAGGAGAGTAGATTCGTAACATCTTCCCGAAAGTTGAGAAATATCCTCTTATTTATTCGTTTGAATTAAAATATGATTTTAGAATTTTATAAATATTTAGTATAGACGGCCTTAGTCACGGTTAAGTTTCGGAGTGCAAGAAGACCAAAAATTTTGGCACTGAGAGTGTGGTCGAGTGCTTTGACTAGTGTTCTAGCCATGGTAGAGGAGGCCGAGTCATAGGTGTGTACTAACTAAGAAAACCAGGCCAAATTATGACATAACCCTAGGAATAATTTAATTATTCATTGTAAGGATTATTGGCTTTTAGAAGACCTGGTTGTTCCAAAACTAGCCCGAACTCAACCCAAGTCCTGGTGGTCATGTAGTGCGACCAACGTCGTCTATGTAGATATATAAATGTGTATATATTGGTAGTCCATTTCTAGCATTGTGAATAATTTCTATAAATTATATATTGAATATAATATATGTATTATTGCTATTTAAATTTGCATTTTCTTGGAAATAGGATAACCTCCTCTTAGAATGATAATTTGGGATTTTGGGATTTACTTAGATTATACCTATATAATTGTGTATAAATATATTCATAATAGGTAGACATAGTACTTTTTACATATTTTCCCTCGACCTTGAATATTTGAGGAATATAAATTTAAGTTATATTTCTTTTGCCTTCGGTCATTTTCTCCCTAATCATGATCATTTGTACAACTTTATCTTATGTCTTTTCTAAACATCGCCATATCATAAGTTATTATCACTTATATTCTTTTCCTTAGACCTAATAAATTTTTTTAAAAAAAATAATTTCTCACTCAATTGTCTATTAATCTCGAGTTAAGTTTTTGGATTCGAAAGTTTCCTCTCAATCGTTGAATATTGAATATCCGTGAAATAAAGATTATAAGATTTCTACTTATTTTGACTTCGATCATTAACCTTCCTAACCAATTATTTTTCCTTTCAAGAAGCTGATCTTATACTTGAAGAACATATACTTGCACTTTTTCTATCTTTATCAACTGGTATGATATTTTAAACTCCTTGATATTCTTGGGGATATAGTTGGAATAATTTTGATGACTTACGATGACAAGACAGCAGCGCACTGTCGTCACTTATTTGAATTATCGAGACTGCGGGTTCACTGCAGCCAGCAGCGCACTAGCGTTGCATGACCCCTAAGTTGAAATAATTTCAAGTATGCGTGGGTGATCGAAAATTATTAAAATTATGTCTTGGTCGTCTTATTTCATCCTTGAGTTGTTATGTCAAGATAAGATAGAGTTGATAGGGTATTCGTTACCACAACATGGCTTGAGTTGTGG
This sequence comes from Iris pallida, assembly GCA_029216955.1. Lineage (NCBI taxonomy): Eukaryota > Viridiplantae > Streptophyta > Magnoliopsida > Asparagales > Iridaceae > Iris > Iris pallida. Next base: position 16,421,820 of record JANAVB010016800.1, on the reverse strand, counting down.
AACCAAGGGTTTAATGCAGCTAGTTGTACACTGGCGAGGCATAAATCCTTAGTAAAATGACTTCGATTATGTTTACGAGTTTCGAATACCATAGAGACTACGTCTTATTGGCATATAACTATTAAGTTTTCCAATTGAATTGTGCTTACTCCTAGTCACAATCTTCTCAATACACCGGTAATTCTTCCTTCCCTTCTTATCCTTCTATTTTTAGATTGTCATCTTTTAATGCAATTTCGACTGGATTCCTAAACTTATCTAGATTTTGATTCTAAACTCGTGCCTAAATAATTGTGGATGAATATTGTAAGCATTTTTGGATTTGATCATCCTTGAACAATTTCGATCATGACTAGACTCCTTTTATTATATTTCAATCGAGTCAAATTCATATCCTTCCTAGGTTTGATTCTATGATCATGCCTACACAATCGATCGTGTTAGAACGATATTCGAATTGGGTCATCCATAAATACCTTTTTGATCACGACCAAACTATTCGATTCTATTTCGATCGTGCCAATTCGCCTGTCATCCTAGAATTCAATTCCATGATCGTGCCTAAGTAATTTTGTTTAACTAGTTGTTAGTACCAAGATGATTTCAATTTTGATCGATCTTAAACCATTTTTATCAAGACTAAATCATAACCGTGTCTATAATTTCAACTAAATCATAGCTAAGGTTATACCTTCATTCCAACTACGGTCATGACTATCTTGATCAGATCATGCTCGTGCCAACTTCCTATTTTCACCCTGTTTGGATGACTTGCACGGTTAGCCTTGATCGTGACTGCCTCTTAAATGCGACTAAAATCATGTTTAGATTTCATCGAGAACCTTGGTCATTCTTTGAAAAACTGGTAATGACTCAACCATGCTAACCATAGATTGGTAGTGCCCAACCATTTCCTTCTTGATCGTTCTTGAAAATATTTGCTTGTCAACTACACCATTTGACCGAATACTGGTCGTACCAAATCAAACTCTCCTTTTGTCTATTATCTTTATCATTTTTACGCGTGACTAATTAGGCCATGAATCATAACACTCCCTTGATACTATTCGTCATTTTATTCATATCAATTAAAAAAAATTGTTCTTGATTATTCTTCATAGTCGTGCCTAATCGTGCTCCTTGAAATGTTGAACACGAAATATTTTAAGGTGGGTAGAATTGTAAACCCACATCCCTGCTTTCAAAAATTTTATTTTGTTTTATTTTAATAAATTTTAGTTAGAAAATAAATTTTATTTGTAACCACTATCGAATATATTTTGATGACAACAGAATTTTTGTCAAACTATTTTGGATTTAGAATTTATAAAATATCGTTTAAATTATTTGCTAATATTAATTATCAATTAAACTCATTTTGTTATATTATAATTAGTTTGATTCAGTCTTGGACTAACAAAGATATGTACTGTTTAGATACACAATATTTTATAAGTCATTTGATAAACATATTATCCATTTAAATTATTATTGTATTATATTTAGATTCGATCAAATGCATTTTTTAATATTTTAATAAAACCTTGAATTATTTTTTTAAAATCATTATGGATTGATTTTGATTTGTTAAGTCCAATACTTATTTAAATCTTAGAAAGATTTGATCATCATAGTCCTTAAACTCTAGGATAAATCATTCTAAGGTGGGTAGGTCGTAAGCCCACTTTCCGTTTTCTTACATTCTCCATTTAGTTCATTATAGTTTAGTTATTTTTCCAAAATTGGGAAATAATTTTATTCTATTTATATTTTAGATATTTTGGAAAAAAAAGTGTGGAGATATTTGCAAAACTTTAGAAGAGATTTTATTCCAAGATTATTTGAATTACTATTTTATCAAGGGTTATATTAAAATCAAATTATTACTATATTATTTTAGAAAATATTGTACGTATTTGTGAAAAATATACAACTATAAATATTTGAATTAATCTTAACAAAATTTTGGTAATTGATTCTATTACTAGGATTATTTAAAGTAATAGGTATTATTTTAGATAATATATTATGAATGATTTGGGGCATGATTGGATCAAATTCCTAGATTTCCTTTTCCGGAGTTTCAGAAATTTTATTCATTTACTTATTCACATATTTTATTTGTCGGGGTTGAAGGCAGATTTCGTCGATACTTTGTTCATGATTATTTTCCTTATCAAACTTGTTTCAAAAGTTAAAGTTGAGAGCACTTTAGGGCTTTTAGTGTTTCAAACTTTTCTCCTAGTTTATTTATTTTATTCGATCAAGTTCTTTTATCATAAATTTCTACTATCTTTCACCAATCTACCAAGTCGGCCTATCCCAGTAGTCCTTAAATTCGAGGACGAATTTATTTTTAAGGTGGGTAGATTTGTAGCTCTCCTTCCCAAAAATTTTGAAATATTTTATTATTATTTATTTTATTTGAATGGTGATTTTAGATTTTATAAATAATTAATTAGTTAATGATTACGGTAGATGATTTTAGTCATGGTTAGAAATTAGAGTACAAGGTGAGTAGGAATCATGACTCGGATAGTGCAGTGGCGCGCCTTGACTAGTGTATTAGCCATGCCAGGGAAGGCCGAGCCATAGGATTATTCTAACTAGGAAAATCAGGCCAAGTTGCGACTTAACCTCTATAGATGTCTTAATTATTTATTAATTAATTTATTGACGTATAGAAGACCAGGTTGTACCAAACTGGTCCGGACTTGACCCGAACCAAGCCCAAGCCCATGTACTCGGGTAAGGACTGTAGGGCCTAAAAATTAAGTTGCGCCATGAATCTACTAACCAGTGATCAAGTTGCACCCCAAAAAATCAGGTTGCACCAATGATATGAAGCTCAGAGAACGAACTGCACCGCTGAACATGTTACGCCATATATCAGACTGCGCCCAGTCTTATTGCGCCAAAATCTACGTGGCGTCTGACATTTAATAGCCATCATTACCTGACAGCACAGATAACTGACACCACAGTGAACGTGGAAAATTTCTTCGAATTCCGCAAATTATGCCGCTCGAGGAGAGTTGGTTGACAGCTGTCCTGTACGCTTTATAAGTTGCGCCTAGGCATAATCCAGACAAAATTCTTAGTTGTGCCTAGGCGCAATCTGAATGACTTCTGCTCAAAAGCTGCCACGTGTCTGGGCGCAGCTCGATCAGGCGCAGTTTTACTCATTGACTGAAGTTCGTGCAATCTGATAAAGTTGAAACAATTTTCATCTCTAAAGCAGGATGACGTGGCGCACATGCCACTAATCTCTCAACACGTGTCTACTATCCTGTACACGACCACGCGCATCTCAATCACATGATGCCACGCATCTAAATATAGTTAGTACACAACTTATAACTGAATGAAAGTTGGCACAACAGAAGATTGGCGCAACCCAATGTGGCGCAATCAAGCCTCGCACACATCAAAATAACTGCTAAAACAGTTATTTCCTGAACTCTATAAATAGAGTTTTCAATCATTGTTAAAGCAACAGATACATACGCACAGAGATCAAGAACTCTTGCAAAATTGCTGTTGCATTCTCCAGAGGCTACAGTCTTCAAGTTCACATAGTCCAAAGGATAAAGTGATCGTCTTCTGATCAGATTCCTACAGTTGTACTTCCCCAAAATCTATTGTACTTTGTACTATTCTTTTACAAGTTTGGAATAAACTTTTTGTTTTTGCAAATAAAATGGCGACAGAAGCAGGCTGTGCCGGAGCCACTGAGGCGGATTGCGCCTTATCCACTGAGCACTCAAGTTGCGCCTGGGCAACAGCAACTGTAGGAGATTTAGGAGTACATACAGTCCTGTTCTTGGCGATAGCCATAGTGCACTTGAACATTTTGTTTACAAAAACAAAAAATTTATTCCAAACTTGTAAAAGAATAGTACAAAGTACAATAAATTTTGGAAAAGTACAACTGTAGGAATCTGATCAGAAGACGATCACTTTATCCCTTGGACTATGTAAACTTGAAGACTGTTGCCTCTGGAGAATGCAGCAGTAATTTTGTAAGAGTTCTTGATCTTTGTGCGTATGTATTTGTTGCTTTAACAATGATTAGAAACTCTATTTATAGATTTCAGAAAATAACTGTTTTAGCAGTTATTCTGATGTGCACGAGGCTTGATTGTGCCACATTAGGTTGCGCCAATCTTCTGTTGTGCCAACTTTCATTCAGTTATAAGTCATGTACTAACTGTATTTAGACGCGTGGCATCATGTGATTGAGATGCACGTGGTCGTGTACAGGATAGTAGACACGTCTTGAGAGATTAGTGGCATGTGCGCCACGTTATCCTGCTTTAGAGATGAAAATTGTTTCAACTTTATCAGATTGCGCGAACTTCAGTCAATGAGTAAAGCTGCGCCTGATCGAGCTGCGCCCAGACACGTGGCAGCTTTTGAGCAGAAGTCATTCAGATTGTGCCTAGGCATAACTAAGGATTTTGTCTGGATTGCGCCTAGGCGCAACTTACAAAGCGTACAGGACAGCTGTCAACCAACTCTCCTCGAGCGGCATAATTCGCGAGATTCGAAGAGATTTTTCTCGTTTACTGTGGTATCAGTGTGCTGTCAGATAATGATGGCTATTAAATGTCAGACACCACGTAGATTTTGGCGCAATAAGACTGCGTACAGTCTGATATATGGCGCAAACTGTTCAGCGGCACAGTTCGTTCTCTGAGCTTCATATCATTGGTGCAACCTGATTTTTTAGGGCACAACTTGATCACTGGTTAGTAGGTTTATGGCGCAACTTGATTTTTAGGCCCTACAAGACCCCCTTCAAAGTTTTCAAAACTTAAAAACATTTCAAAGTTTTGAAATACTTTGAATTTATAAAAGTTTTGACGGAGTCAAGTTGTGCTAGTCAACGCCCGGTCGTCATAATTAAATTTCTTTCATGAAAACACTCAATCTCCTCTTTGTCTTCCCGAGTTTCATTGATGATTTTTTTAGTTTAGATAAGGAATATGAAGAGTCAATTTAGTGATATATATGTAGGGGCTGATTTTCATACTTTATTAGTCACTTCTGTAATTCCAATAGCGTCTAAGAAGGAGATGGAGGCCAATGCTGTCACCAACATCAAGTCTCTTGAAGCGAAACCCGACGTCATGCCTTCGACTTATTTGTTGGAGGCTGACCCGGCACGGAGGGCGGCGAACTTTCTAGACTGCTTCGGGTTAAACCCAACCATCTTTAATCGCTCGAGTGGTAGGCCATCCTCTGAAGAGCGCGACGATTCGGAGGGTTTCCCCAATCTGATGCGTCGCTCAGGAATCCACAACATGCAAGAATTGGACGCCGCTCTTCGTCAGACCGATGAAGACAAAAAAAGGGAATAATGTTTAAGCGTGCCAACTTTTATTCTCTTTTCTTGTGTCCTCTCCTACTTGTCTGTAGGGGTCTATCTCTCTTTAAATAAAATTTATAATTTCTGATATCATTATTGTGTGGCTGAGATTCTAAGTAGCGCATGTAAATATACTCCTTAGACGAATTCAATGTTTACTGTTTCTTTGTGAGACACTTGGCAACCATCTCACGGTTTTAGGCACCTATTGTTTAGTTCTTTCCCCAAATAGGCTTCTAGAATGACGTGCCTGTTTCATCTTTAACACCTTTAAAAGGACAACCAGAAATGAAAGAGCCATTCATACTTTCTCCAAACAAATGGCTTCACACAAGGTCTTACTATTCATAAGTTCACTTGCGCCACTTCGTTCCGATGCTATTCGTTTGCATGTTGTGCCTTCAAAAATTGGTAAGTCTCAACAAAGGACCAATGGTATGAACATTTTTCTTTTGTGCCACTTTTGAAGATAGGTACTGATCTGTATGTCGTAGACACTGTTGATAGACGCGTACTGCTAATATGCGCCTGTTTGATTGATGTGTGCTATTTGAGATGTGCATATTATTCGGTTCGCTGTTTTGATATGCACCTGTTAATCAGTGCACATCATTGAGATGCGTCTGTGCTTCTGAGAATAGGCGCACATTACTGATAGGTGCTTGTTGATCAGCGCATTATTGATGGGCGCCTGTGCTTCTGAGAGTAGGCGCACATTGCTGATAGGCGCCTGTTAATCAGCGCATTGTTGATAGGCGCTTGTTGATCAGCTCACTGTTGATGTGCACGCAGTTTTGGTTTAACTGACTTTTCTTTTCGTTGTTCTTATTTGCAAAAATTTGGTTGGCAAATTAACTTCTTCAAAACTGGCATTGGTGATCTGGATGCTATGGAGAGCATTTTTCTGACACGCACATCAGATAGCTCATGTGATTCTGACACTCAGATCAGACAGCTCAGGACTCTCTGTATTCCAGAAGGGTCTTTCTCAGATGGTAGGAAGAGCCTTTATACATGAGAGTTGGATGGTGGAGAGACAGAATTAGGAATCGTATCACGAGGGTGATCTCGTTCCTATTTTCCCTGGCGGGCCATCTTCTCTCCACCAGTTGTATTGACAGCAGCTCATCTTTGGGCTGTTGTACTCTGTGGTTCTCCTCTCGTATTTTTGAGAGAGAAGAACAGAGTTGATTCCATTGTCTGGCTCGTTGCTTCAGGTCGAGACGACAAGAAACTGGCATCAACAAATAAGAAGATCCAAAGATGTAATAGACCTTCATGTTATATTTAGAATAAAAATCCGAAATGTAATAGATTTCCATTAAGATGTATCTATGTTTTTAAAGAAGGAATAAAGAATGATTTTCTCTTCTTTTATGATCTGATTTTGATGTGGTGATAATAAAAATAGAATTAAGGGAAAATGTGGAGATGACAAGTTGCTGGTGTAAATAAACCGAATTCAGAAGCAGGAAGAATGTGAACTCTCGTTTATGAAAAGTGAACAGTCACTTCAATTTTTGAGAAAGGACACTGAATGAATGAACAATTACTGCAACTTTCGAGGAAGAGAATAAATGAATGAACCATCATGTCAGTTTTTGAAGAAAGGAAAATGAATGAATAGTTATAAATGAACGAACAGTTATAAGTGAACGAACAGTTGGGTTTCTTTCAAAAAGTCGCATCGATTCTCGATGTTGACTGTCTAATTGTTCTGTCTATAAATAGAACAAAACTTTCGTAGATATCGTCACTTTCTTTCCTTTCTGTACAAAATGTCTTCCAAAGATTTGCTCACTCCGAAGATTGTAGGAGAGACCGAGACGCCCCCTGTTAAGCTTCCAGTGCCTCCTCAGAAAGAAAGGGGTGAAGGTTCAACTACTCCTGCACCAGGAGAGGACTTCATTTTCAAGCTAGTGGAGCCTGGGAAGACTGCCAAAGAAGAGGCATTGAGGATGGCTGCCTGCAAGTTTCTTGTGAGTTCAGACAATGAGATGTTTGAACTGTTGGCAAACTATGTATTTAATCATGAAGGATCAGGGCCTCCTCCCCGTCCTTAATATTTATGTAATTCCATGAATAAAATGAACTTTTATTTACATCATATTTCTAAAATAAAGTACATTTTGTCTTTATACATAATATTTTTTGAGAAATTTGCCATTGATAGGCATCATAGCAACTCTGCCATCCATATCTGTTAATTGATAGGCTCCATTTGAGAAAACTTTATTTACCACATACGGCCCTTCCCATTTTGTCTCGAACTTGCCTTTGCTCATATATGTCATAGTCATAGGACGTCTGACTGTAAGGACCAACTCGCCTTCCTGAAATGTTCGTACTCTGACTTTGTGATTGAAAGCTTTTGAAATCTGGGCTTAATAAAGTTCGATATGCTGTTGAGCTAATAATCTTTTCTCGTCGAACGCCTCCAATTCCTGAAGTCGAAAACGATCATTATTTTCTGTAGTAAGCTCGTTAGCAATGGCGATTCTCAATGATGGAATCTAAATTTCCAGAGGTAGGACAGCTTCACATCCATATACTAGAGAAAAAGGTGTGCAGCCTGTGGGATTACGGACAGTAGTGCGATATGTCCATAGACATTCTCCAAGTTTATCACTCCAATTACGTTTGTTGATAGAGACAAACTTTTTAAGGAGTTTGATAATGGCTTGTTGAATGCTTCAGCCAACCCGTTAGCCGCGGGATTATAGGCCGTAGAGGCGACATTATTGATTCTGTTGTCATCACAGAACCTATTAAACTTCTGGCTGATGAATTGCGGCCTATTATCATGGATGATTCGGCGAGGGACACTAAATCTGTATATCACATGATGTTTGATGAAGTTGATGATACTACTCGTTTTAACTTCAGCCAAAGGTATAGCTTTTGCCCACTTAGAGAAATAATCGGTTATAGCCAAGATGAACCAATGTCCTTTAGATGAAGGAGGATTGATAGGGCCAATTATATCCATGCCCCAAGCTTCAAAAGGTCATGAAGCAGCAGTCGGATGAAGAAATTCCGACAGTTGATGGATAAAATCTGCATGAATTTGACATGCACGGCATTTCCTTGCATAGTCAATAGCATCTGATACCATAGAGGGCCAGTAGTAGCCCATACGTCGAATACGATCCTGTAGTTTAGGACCAGGCTGATGTGCTCCACAAACACCATCATGAGCTTCGCGTAATATTTGCTTTGCTTCATCACCAGCGAGACACCTCAAGAGTAATCCATCAAAAGTTCTTCGATAGAGAGTTTTAGTAGTATGATTATAATAGAATTGAAGCGATCGGCGACGGATACTTGTAGCTTCCTTAGGATCTTCTGGCAAGATGTCATGTACTGCAAAATCAATGAAAGGTGTTCTCCAGTCCTCGCAGGTGACATTGACTTCAGTTAGATTGTTGAATTCAATGTTGTGATTGTTTTCGACACAAAATAGTTCTCTATTAGAGATGACAACCATTTGTTGTCTTTTAACTGGAACTGCCAATACCGCAGCTAGGTTAGCTAAGGCATCAGCTTCTGTATTGCACGCGCGACGTACATGTTCGATGAAGAACCCTTTGAATGAAGAAGCTATCCTGATTGCTACTTCATGGTATGGTACCAAATCTTGATGTCGGACTTCATATATGTCTCTAACCTGATTAACAATCAGCTTAGAATCGCCATATACTTCGAGATATCAATATTCAATTGTTTGGCTAATTGGAGTCCAATGAGCAAGGCATTGTATTGAGCCACATTGTTAGAGCACGATTCGTCTAAAGAATAAGCCCTTTGAATAGATAATCCATCGGGTAAAACGAGAACAATTCCCACTCCAGCCGCAAGGGTACCTCCAGGCCCAATTCCAGAAGCTCCATCAAAGAACAACCTCCAGGTAGGAAATTCTTCTGAGATCATATTTGATTCCAATGTTTCATCAGGAATCTCATCATAGAGTTTAGATGTCTCAGAGACAGGATGAGCTGCTAAAAAGTCAGCATGTGCTTGGCCTTTCACAGACTTTTGAGGAACATAAACCATATCATATTGTGCTAATAATATGTCCCATGTGGCAAGCCTAGAATTGAGTGTACTTGGCTTCTTCATTAAGACTCAAAGAGGATTGACTCGGGATATGACATGAATAGTTTGTGTCACGACCCGCACCCAGTGTAAGGGCACGAGACATGGGTACGTCCAGCTTACGCCGTAGTGTCGGCGGTAGAATGCTGTCCTAGGTCACATACATCTAACAGTTTATAAGGTAGCTGTACAGTTTATACACTCCGAATGGAGGTGACATAAATAAGTACATCTCAATCACAGCTAGGAAAGATAGAACGAAACGATAGAATAGATAAACTCATAATCCACAGATGATAATACAAGACAGAGAAATAGCTGAAAACTAAGATAACATCTCTACAATCCAGAGTGCAACTCCAATATATACAAATGTATCATAACATGAAAGTAAATAGAACTATCCTAGCTAACTAGCCTAGTCTACAGGGGTAGTGTCGTCAGCAAGTACTGGATCCTCCTGAGGGTCCAGCTCAAGTGTGTCGTCTAAGCCTGCTCCGTAATAGGTGGGACACAGCTCCTCGAAGTCATCTGTAATATTTCAACAGGTCCAGTCAGGACTGGAGCGAGCACAGTACATCTCATGCAGTTCATATCATGACAAGAATAAAATACAGGCAATAGAGTAAAATACGTGAAACACTGAAGAGTATACATGAGTAAAAAGAGAAGACTGTAATGAAATATCTACTATAAGTAAAGGGCTACAGTGAACTAGTGATTTAGAGTACAAGCTAGACATGTGAACGGCTTGATAATAAACATAAGAGTTTGCACATGACTACACAACTTTGGAAATTGTCCACATGACTATTTATACTCCCCCGTACCCCCAATCAATACACAAGGATCCGTTCAAGTTATGTTATTGCACATGAGATTCACATGGGGGCCCATAAATGGGTGCACATGAATATAAACATGGGGGCTCCGTGATCATGAGAGTACATGAATCACGAGAGTGCACATGAATGGCGAAAGCACAAGAATACATGATGAAAGTTAAACGCACATGACATGATGTATCTGATGCTCCCGAGGGGGATAACATCGTATGAACAGATCCATATAGTACTAATTCGTGTTTCCATCGTGTCAGCATCAAGTAAAATAATCTAGAGCAAGAAAATACTCCTAACAAGTATGAAACGGTCAGAGAATGTACTCGCCTGATATCCTGAATGTCCGGAAGAAAACTACTGCCTGAGGAGTGGTGTCTGGCTCCTAATCAGAACAGTATAAGTCACAACATGTCCAGCTAATAAAGTAAGATACTATGATGCAGTTTACATGATATTAGGTCAATCCTAGACCAAAGTCAACCCTGGTCAACTTCAGTCAACTAAAAGTCAAAGTTAGGTCAACTAGGTCAACCTAGACTCAATTAAGTCTAACTAGGCCTAAACAGTCTGCCCTAGCTAGTACACACCATACACTAGTCCATAGGGTAATACACATGTGTATACTTTCATATACACAATACCACTCAAGTGTACCCTAGGCTATGTCATCTAGGTTATAGGCCATAGGCCCTATCCTATAGGCAATAGCCATACCCTAGGCCATATCACATATATGCCTAACACCATATTCCATATATCACTATATATACATATATGTATACCAATAGCAATATACATATCACATTATAAATTCACATCTCACACATATATATTCACATTATATATACCCATAGAGAGAGAGAGCTATGTAAATAGGCAAATGTGTGTGTGTATTTACATGTAATAGAGTGTGTGTGTACAGGTGTATAGGTGTATAGACAGTTAGTGTCATGTAATGTTTCTCAGATTTTGTGTGTGTGTGTGAGTGTAGTGTACAGCAGAGTGAAAACAGTGTGCAAGAAAGTGACAGGGTGTGTGTGTTTTTGACATATGCAAGAGTGTACAGCAGGTAGCAATAAGGTGACAGGATAATAGGTTGTGTGTGTTCATGTTTGACAGTGTAGGCATATAATAGATGAGCTGCCACAGTGTTCCATCTTAGGAACAGGTTTCAGAGTGTTATCAGTGTTCAGTGTTCAGGAGCCAATTCCCAGGTATGTCAAAGTGTTTCAATCTCAGGGATCAACATAATCTCAGGTTCAGTTTATATAAGGCATTCAATTCAGTTATGAATAAAGCCTCATGTGACAGTTCCTATTTCTCAGAAATTTAAATAAAAGAAAACAGGGTACAGGTAAAGGAACATAAACTCAGGTTTACACATTGGCATTTGATCCCAGATTTGTCAGTTAGGCAAAAGGAAGAAAATCGATTTATATACTAAAGTAAACATTCAATCTCATACAACCATTCATGAACACATCAACCAATCTCCAACATGACCCATATGTTTAGCAACTAAACCACATTAATATAACATGCTATCAACACTTAAAAGTAATTCGAAATGGACAACAGTGAGCAATATAAACTAAACTTAATCAGGAAAAGAGGTTTCAGTTTAATGAAGCATTCAACTCAGTTATATGTAATAATCTCATATGACAGTCCCTGTGATCTCAGAATTTAGAAATAAAGAAAACAGTGTATCAAATGGATTGCAATCCCAATGAAATTGAACACTCTTCATAAATTCAACACAAAAGAATGAATCCTCACAACCTAAACATGTTATCTAATGTTCAGACATTAACCCATAACTAAATTACATGATATATATAACATTTATGTAATTTAAAAATGGAGAACAGTGTATTCAAACTCTGATACTCGACAGTATTAGTAATTAGGAAACTTCCTATTTAAACATTGAAACAATAATTAATCAAATGGGTTATGGTTGATTGTTAACATTCAACATGTGTTCGTGATATATACCCAATATTGTGTCCAAAAACGTAACACAATGTGTCCAAACACCACACGAACTCAATGCACCCCGACTGGTTCAGCCGACTGGTGCGTGTGTCCAGTGCAGGTTGAATCCCTCACTCGACACGAAACCAAAGGACACGTGGTCTTGGGGGTGTCGTGTCAGACACTGTCCCATGGCCTGTGTCAAATCTCACGTGTCCACGAGCCTTAGATCAGTCGCACGGACACGCGAGTAGCAGGACAAAACTGTCCAGTGCGTGCGGCCGTGTCCACGGGTCCTATGTGACTCTGACTCGACATGAAACATGCTCAAACACTTAGAAACCCATAAGCGACACTAATACCTAATTTCCTATTCAAACACATTCTGAAAACACGATCGAAATGCCCACTGTGGCATTTCGTCAAACACTTAGAGCCCTACATTGATACGTGTCCGATACGGACACGTAAATGACACGAAAAGACACAAATCCTATTCCTACAGCTAGAGGACACCTAGGGCTTTGTATCCATGCAAAGAAATCGAAATTTGATGGAGGGAATAGGAAGTTACCTATAGGTGTTCTTCCACAATGAAAACTTCAAAAATGAGATCTCCACTAGCTAGCTCAAGGCTCCAAATTGTCTCAAATCTGTCAATAGTCTCCATGAACAGTAGGGGAACACAAATTAGGTCACCATGGAAGAAGTTTAAAAGGAAATGGATTAATAATGATTAAAATAGGAAGCATTAAATGAAGAACAAACCTTGCTCTCTAGAAAATAAAGGGATGAATAAAAAAAAGAGGCAACTAAATTTGAGAGGGATTATATAGGGAGTGGGAAGATCCCTAGGCCGGCCAAGGAGTTATGGTTAGGTTTTTGGGGGAATCAATCTAGGGCTCTCATTCCATCTAGCTAATCAATGGCCTAAAATCTAGGTTTATTTTCTAGTCAAGTTGCAACCTAGTTGTTTTAACTAATCATGACTTAACCAAAACTAACCAAGACTAACTAATACTAACCATGGCTAACTAAGACTAGCTATGACTAATCTAGGTTAGGTCAAATCTAGGTTAGGGCTAATCACAATACATGACAATTAATTAAATAATATTAAAATCACACCAATCCAATAATTATATTAAATTCCAAATAAATATATATTAAATTCAAATAAATTAAAAATGACAAAAATACACTCAAACTAGAAATGTGGTAGTGACAAATCTACCCATCTTAAAAGATTTTCGTCCTCGAAATTGAAAGGCGAAACTAACTGATGAGAAGGATAGATAATCATACCTCAAGGTCCAAAAAGATAAGGGTATCGCTCGCGCATCTCATCCTCCCGCTCCTAGGTAGACTCTCCTGGAGAATGATACCTCCATACGACGCGAAGCAAGGGTATTGTCACGCCCCAGAACCAGAATACTGGAGAGCGGGGCAGACATAGCCAGCTACGTATATGAAATGGAATCCATCTCGCTATACGGTCACGGATGTCTGGATACATGAGGGTTTAACTACAAGCCAGCAGTCTCTTAAGGTCATGAACAAGCTTATTGTCTCAATCACAAGCAAGTAAGTAAAAGTTACAAGATGTATGATCATTAAATATACAATAATAAGGCGTCCCAAATATTACATATTCAGCTGATCATGAAGCTAGTCGTTACAAAATATTAGGACTAGCAAGAGTTAGTCATACATGATCAACCCTAGGATCTGTCAATCATGTTACAGCCCGTAGGCAGACAGTAAGTAAATTACAATCGAGCTAAACAGGTGCTCGTCGGCTAAACGTCTCAAAAGAATATTTTTACAATAGAGTGGGAGATCAAGAATAAACCCACTCATTGCCAGGGTTCCGTCTAGTGGCCACCATCTGGCTGGAAGGTCGGTAGATACTCTGGAGCTGCTCCGAAATCTGGCCATACAAAACCAGCTGGGTCAGACCCCAGAAAGAGCAAGTGCCACAAAGAAAGCTTCACTTAGGAACTAAAACCAGCAATTAGCACAAAATAATAATAAAGTAATAAATAAGACAGGAGTTAAGAAAAAAAAACATAACAGGGTGATATACGATGAGATAACCGTGGGACTATTCAGATGGCCAGATTACAACCCGTAAACCAAACAAGGACCGGGGTTGTAACCCTTCGTCTGAACAGAACTTGGATTCTCACCATTTATCGGTAAAATAAATACAGACATTTCGGTCATGCAGTAACCTGGAAAAGGATTAGGACAAGACTCCATCCAATCATTTCACGGCCAAGCAAGAATTACGGCTTGATACTTTAACTAACTAGGGTTATCACAGGCCTAATTACTAGCAAGATGCAGTGAGATTATTCCACAGCCACAAGCCCTGCAGACCATCCAGGTTACCCAGGTCAAAAATTAGGGGTTGAATTCAGGTGGGTACATCGTCCAGGAAATGCATGTACACTTAGGTAGCTTGAAGGGTGCAACACATGACAGTGTACTGGAAATGTGCCCTACTCGACGGCAGGCTACAAATCCCAGGCGCGCCCAGGTAACGGGATTGCCTGTAGCTGGAAAATCTCTTCATGACTACTGTGTAATTCTAGTTATTAACCTTAGTCCATTTTAGTAGGTACTCCTGACCGTGGTACTCAGGAGTCCCTGTCCTAGACATGATATAAGACAGGACCGGTTTATTTGTACAAGCACAATCGCCTACGGTGTCCATATTATTTATACAGGTCATGTCATGTCAGGTAGCCGTCGCAACAGCTTATCAAGATATATTATGTCAGGTTATTATGTCAAGTTTACTGGTCAAGAGTGCGCCACGACGGGCCACTATCAGGTCATGTCAGGTTACTAGTCATACCATGTCATGTACAATTGTCATTTCAATCAAATCGTGATTTATCAAGTTCAGGACAAAAGGTGTAAGGATATAAAATGGGCGTAAAAATATACAATATGGGGTTACAAGACATGGGCAAATAATAGTAAAATAATAGTACACAGGGCTATTAGAGAGCCATGCGGCTCAGGCATATGCGGCCAGGAATGATCCCATGCGGCTGGGAAGAGAACAGTCCATGCGGCTAAATAGGGTCAGGCGCATGCGGCTGATGGGGAGCGGAGTATATGCGGCCGGATTGAGATGTAGGTCCATACGGCTGGCGGGGAAAGGGGTTCTCATGCGGCTGAAACGGGCTCGGGTTCATGCGGCTCGCAGAGCAAAGATCCATGCGGCTCGATATGGTAGGTACACATGCGGCTGCATAAGCAAGGGGGCACATGCGGCTGATGGTTCAGGATCTCATGCGGCTGGGATGAAACTCAGTCTATGCGGCCAAGAAGGAAAGTAGACTTATGTGGTTCGAGAAGTTCAGGCACATGCGCCCGACCAAGTCCATGTGGCCAAAAGTGCAAGGGTCTCATGCGGCTCAATTGCGCATGCGGCTGGGAGAACACTTGCCGCATGAAATATTCATGCGGTCAAGTCAAGCACTGTTCTTCTTCTCCAAATTTCCGAGAAGAAAAATGCCCTGAACCCATACTTCCAAGCTCTATAGTACCTTCATCCAGGGTCCAAATCTGAACTTCCATAGGTCAGAACGGGACAGAATGAAATTCTCTACAACATAGAACCATCAAAACTCGAAAATAACAAGATTAAGTAGATCAAACCCAAGAAATCTGAAAATACTATATACTTAGATCTACAAGGATCTAGCCATGGAAAGTGGAAAAGCCAAGTACTAAAGTAGGTTAAAATGCTGTAAGGAAGAGAATGAAGTAATAAAATTGAAGTTCCTCCATGAAGCAAGTTGCACTTGCCTAGACCTTTCTCTCCCTCTCTCTGGTAGGTGAAGAAGTTAATGGAGGAAAGAAGAAGAGTAATGAAGAGAGAGAAGGAAGTAGGGGTTAATAAATGGTAGTGGTGGTGGTAGGTAGGGGGTTCACTCTTGGTTCATAATGAACCAAAGCAAACCGAGCCAAGCCGAACCAACCCAAGAATAGACCAAGCCATGAAGAAAACTAAGCAAGGAATCATGCAATACAAGATAAAATACATACACGTATTCCAAAATATGTAATACGATCCACAGGCATTACAGGTATTACCTGGTTTCTCCGTACCTTCTCTCGGCGATCTAGAATCTCCACTGGCTGCTCTGGATAACTGAGAGTAGGTTCTACCTCAATCTCAACTGTGATACGTGGAATACGTTATGGACACCTACTAGTACAGGTGGTAAGTCTAGCCTGTATGCCACGTCACCAACTCTTTCGCTGATCACGAAAGGTCCGATGAAGTACGGGCTAAGCTTCCCACCTCCACTAACGTATGGTACCACGAGTCGGAGATATCCGCAGAAAAACCATGTCTCCGACCTAAACACAACCAAGGTCTCATGATCAAATAAACAAAACAAACAACAACCTACTTCTAATCCTATCCCTAATCGACTAAGTCAAACATAGTCAATGGTCAACTACCGGTCAACAACTAGTCAATTTGTCAATATCCAAGTACTTGGTCAAAACTGGTCAACTAAGTCAACTTGGACTATTGGGTCAATGGCTAATCTAGGGTTCAGACCTAATTAGTCTATAGTGTTAAAATATCAAGACCAACTAAATCCTAAGTTCAACATACACATGTATACTCTACATTAAACTAGACTCATAACTTCTAACCCTTAACCATAACACATACTCTAAATACCTCACATAACCATATATATCTTACCCTCTAATATCCATATATCTCTAATGTAACCCCATAGAACCCACACTATTCTAAGTGTATCATCTATGCATACATATAGACTAACCATCTCATATGCCTAATCTATATAATATATACAGAACCCCTTAACCCAAATTACTTATCACATATACCCCTATAATATTATACACAAAGCATAGCATTAGCCTAACATGGAGGTTTACTAGCACAAACAGTAATTTAACCAAAACAAGGGGCAGGACATGCAAGGAATGTTATATGAAGTACAGGGCCTGTGCTAAGATGTAGTGCCAAATGTGTGGACACTTTAGGTATACAGGATACTAAGGTAATGCAGTAGTTCATCTATATATAGGACATGATTAAATTTGTAGGTTATATGCCTAAGTAGCTAGGGAATGAAATGTCGATTGCAAGAGGGTGAAGTATGAATTGGGTATCTGAGTCTAACGTGTTAGGAAAGTCGTGTGATAATGATGAAGCACAAGATGGCGTGTTCGAGTAGGGCACGAAGGTCATTGGTGCCTTACTGGAAAGGACAAGGAAAATAATAAATCATCAAGGCTGTAAGACATACTAACATCCTATATGGAAATTAGTTGGTCAGGGAAATCAACTATAATGGGTTATTACTCTAATACCAATGCTAACTACCATCTTTAGAGTACAGTCACCCTACGAGTCGTCATATCATTATACTATGAAAGATCTACATATGAATAAGTTCTACAAAACTGAAATATCCCTACTCCTAAGTTATTGATGATAGAATACAATCTTATAACAACATAAGGGTATGATAGAGATGATAGGTTAAAACCTTCTCAAGATAAAATCTGATAATCATATGCGTCTGTCCAAAATTATGTTACTCAGAGTCTTCGTTATGCTAGTGAGCAAGGCTACGATAATCACAGAGTCCTTGACTAAGGTACATACCTCTAGAATTATGGTATTTAAAATTTTTGCATTGTCGTATGCTTGACAGCGAAAACCTTAAATTCCCATACCCGAGAAATACGTCCAAAATCTGACTGTATGTCCTCACTATGCCAGCTAACACGACCATCAAGATCCTAGATCCCATAACTGAGGTGACCTAGCCCATATGATTTATCTTGGCAGGAAAAAAAATTAAATCAACAATGAATACCAAGAATCAGATTTATCTACGAACAAGAACGATAAGGAAGATCTGTTGGAACTGAATTTCTGAGATGGTTAAAATATGGCAAGGAACGGAATTGAGATGAACAGAACCTGCGATAAGCTCTCCCACTGCCTGTGCACTCTCAGCTGCCATAGCGTAGGCTCGCCCCTGCTGGCCTCCTCCAGCCTGATGTTGTGCGAATCTCTGCGGCTGAGTCTGAAAAGGTAGTCCCTCATGCTGGCTCACCGGAGTCCTCGCTCCTGCTCTCTGAGCTGTCCGTCCAGGATTCTTGGGACACTCTCTTAACTGGTGATATGATGCTCCACAAAGTAGGCACTTGCCTAACCTCATCCGGCAGTTACTCCAATCGTGCCCTGGTTTCCTACAGAAAGGGCAACTGGTAACCTTCTGCTGATCTACCGGAGCCTTGGCTCCTCCTCCTGGTGGTGCTCCCTGTGCTACTCTGCCTATATTCTGGGAACACTCCCTCAGCTGGTGGTCCGTTTCTCCACATAGTAGGCACCTGCCCAGCCTCTTCCTGCACTCATCCCATCCATGCCCCGGCTTCTTGCAGTAGGGACAACTGACTGTCTGCTGTCTGGGTTCCTGATACTGTCTGGGCTGCTGCTGTCCCTGCTGATGGCCCTGACCCTGGAACTGCTGCTGAACAGGCCTCTGCTGATACTGATGCTGAAACTGACCTCCCAGTGGTCGAGCAGCCACCAGCTCTACTATCGCCCTGACCAACTAGTGTGTATCGTGTACGCTCTGTCGGAGATCAGCAGACTGACTCTGCTGCATCTGCTGTTGAGCCTCCAAGAATCGTTGAAAAAGAGTAAACATCTGAGCCACTGCCTCTGAAGGTAACTGCTGTTGGTACGCATTCGAAATGACTGGGGAAAGTCTTGGAGTAGGAAGAGGTGCACTCCCATAAGCTATAGATATCCCAGCCTGAGCTGGCATAACAGGAGCTGCAGTCTCGGGGCCCTGCTGATCAGGACGAGGAGTGGTAGACCCCTCAGTGGTGTCTTCCCGATCGAGATGATATTGCGTCTCCATAACCATCCTGAAGACAGATCAAACGAGAGGACAATCACTGAGAATGAAGCGATAACATCAAGGAAGGACGGTTTATTTTCAAGGAAAGACAATAATGCAGCAATTTTAGGTAACAAGATTCTGATTAAGAGTTTTTCCTAATGTGATTGAGTACCTTCAAAATATCATAATCCTACTGCAGGCTGTAGTGATACTCTAGTTCGAATACCACTATATAGACTCGACCTGCATGGGCCACCACTAAAAATGTGTCACAACCCGCACCCAGTGTAGGGGCACGAGACGTGGGTACGTCCAGCCTACGCCGCAGTGTCGGCGGTAGAACGCTGTCCTAGGTCACATACATCTAACAGTTTATAAGATACCTGTACAGTTTATACACTCCGAATGGAGGTGACATAAATAAATACATCTCAATCACAGCTAGGGAAGATAGAACGAAACGATAGAATAGATAAACTCAGAATCCACAGATGATAATACAAGAAAGAGAGATAGCTGAAAACTAAGATAACATCTCCACAATCCAGAGTACAACTCTAATATATACAAATGTATCATAACATGAAAGTAAATAGAACTAGGCTAGCTAACTAGCCAAGTCTACAGGGGTAGTATCGTCAGCAACTACTGGATCCTCCTGAGGGTCCAGCTCAAGTGTGTCGTCTAAGCCTACTCCGTAATAGGTGGGACACAGCTCCTCGAAGTCATCTGTAATATTTCAACAGGTCCAGTCAGGACTGGAGCGAGCACAGTATATCTCACGCAGTTCATATCATAACAGGAATAAAATACAGGCAATAGAGTAAAATACATGAAACGCTGAAGAGTATACATGAGTAAAAAGAGAAGACTGTAATGAAATATCTACTACAAGTAAAGGGCTACAGTGAACTAGTGATTTAGAGTACAAGCTAGACATGTGAACGGCTTGATAATAAACATGAGAGTTTGCACATGACTATACTACTTTAGAAATTATCCACATGACTATTTATACTCCCTCGTACCCCCAATCAATACACAAGGATCCGTTCAAGTTATGTTATTGCACATGAGATTCACATGGGGCCCATAAATGGGTGCACATGAATATAAACATGGGGGTTCCGTGATCATGAGAGTACATGAATCACGAGAGTGCACATGAATGTTGAAAGCACAAGAATACATGATAAAAGTGAAACGCACATGACATGATGTATCAGATGCTCCCGAGGGGGATAACATCGTATTAAAAGATCCATATAGTACTAATCCGTGTTTCCATCGTGTCAGTATCAAGTAAAATAATCTAGAGCAAGAAAATACTCCTAGCAAGTATGAAACGGTCAGAGAATGTACTCACCTGATATCCTGAATGTTCGGAAGAAAACTACTGCCTGAGGAGTGGTTTCTGGCTCCTAATCAGAATAGTACAAGACACAACATGTCCAGCTAATAAAGTAAGATGCTATGATGCAGTTTACATGATATTAGGTCAATCCTAGACTAAAGTCAAACCTGGTCAACTTCAGTCAACTAAAAGTCAAAGTTAGGTCAACTAGGTCAACCTAGACTCAATGAAGTCTAACTAGGCCTAAACAGTCTGCCCTAGCTAGTATACACCATACACTAGTCCATAGGGTAGTACACATGTGTATACTTTCATATACACAATACCACTCAAGTGTACCCTAGGCTATGTCATCTAGGTTATAGGCCATAGGCCCTATCCCATAGGAAATAGACATACCCTAGGCCATATCACATATATGCCTAACACCATATTCCATATATATCACTATATATACATATATGTATACCAATAGCAATATACATATCACATTATAAATTCACATCTTACACATATATATTCACATTATATATACCCATAGAGAGAGAGAGCTATGTAAATTGGCAAATGTGTGTGTGTGTGTGTGTGTGTGTGTGTGTGTGTGTGTGTGTGTGTGTGTGTATGTATTTACATGTAATACAGTATGTGTGTACATGTGTATAGGTGTATAGACAGTTAGTGTCATGTAATGTTTCTCAGATTTTGTGTGTGTGTGTGAGTGTAGTGTACAGCAGAGTGAAAATAGTATACAGGAAAGTGACAGGGTGTGTGTGTTTTTGACATATGCAAGAGTGTACAGCAGGTAGCAATAAGGTGACAGGATAATAGGTTGTGTGTGTTCATGTTTAACAGTGTAGGCATATAATAGATGAGCTGCCACAGTGTTCCATCTCAGGAACAGGTTTCAGAGTGTTATCAGTGTTCAGTGTTCAGTGTTCAGGAGCCAATTCCCAGAAATCTCAGGGATCAACATAATCTCAGGTTCAGTTTATATAAGGCATTCAATTCAGTTATGAATAAAGCCTCATGTGATAGTTCCTATTTCTCAGAAATTTAAATAAAATAAAACAGGGTACAGGTAAAGGAACATAAACTCAGGTTTACACATTGGCATTTGATCCCAGATTTGTCAGTTAGGCAAAAGGAAGAAAATCGATTTATGTACTAAACTAAACATTCAATCTCATACAACCATTCATGAACACATCAACCAATCCCCAACATGACCCATATGTTTAGCAACTAAACCACATTAATATAACATGCTATCTACACTTAAAAGTTATTCGAAATGGACAACAGTGAGCAATATAAACTAAACTTAATCAGGAAAAGAGGTTTCAGTTTAATGAAGCATTCAACTCAGTTATATGTAATAATCTCATATAACAGTCCCTGTGATCTCAGAATTTAGAAATAAAGAAAACAATGTATCAAATGGATTGCAATCCTAATAAATTTGAACACTCTTCATAAATTCAACACAAAAGAATGAATCCTCACAACCTAAACATGTTATCTAATGTTCAGACATTAACCCATAACTAAATTACATGATATATATAACATTAATGTAATTTAAAAAGGGAGAACAGTGTATTCAAACTCTGATACTCGACAGTATCAGTAATTAGAAAACTTCCTATTTAAACATTGAAACAACAATTAATCAAATGGGTTATGGTTGATAGTTAACATTCAACATGTGTTCGTGATATACACCCAATATCGTATCCAAAAACGTGACACAATGTGTCCAAACACTACACGAACTCAATGTACCCCGACTGGTTCAGCCGACTGGTGCGCATGTCCAGTGCGGGTTGAATCCCTCACTCGACACGAAACCAAAGGACACGTGGTCTTGGGGGTGTCGTGTCAGACACTGCCCTAAGGTCTGTGTCAAATCTCACGTGTCCACGAGCCTTAGATCAGTCGCACGGACACGTGAGTAGCAGGACAAAACTGTCCAGTACGTACAGCCGTGTCCACAGGTCCTATGTGACTCCGACTCGATACGAAACATGCTCAGACACTTAGAAACCCATAAGCGACACTAAAACCTAATTTCCTATTCAAACACATTCTGAAAACACGATCGAAATGCCCACTGTGGTATTTCGTCAAACACTTAGAACCCTACACTGATACGTGTCTGATACGGACACGTAAAGGATACGAAAAGACACAAATCATATTCCTACAGCTAGAGGACACCTAGGGCTTTGTATCCATACAAAGAAATTGAAATTTGATGGAGGGAATAGGAAGTTACCTATAGGTGTTCTTCCACAATAAAAACTTCAAAATGAGATCTCTACTAGCTAGCTCAAGGCTCCAAATTGTCTCAAATCTGTCAATAGTCTCCATGAACAGTAGGGGAACACAAATTAGGTCACCATGGAAGAAGTTTGAAAGGAAATGGATTAATATTGATTAAAATAGGAAGCATTAAATGAAGAACAAACCTTGCTCTCTAGAAAATGAAGGGATGAATAAAAAAAGAGGCAACTAAATTTGAGAGGGATTATATAGGGATCGGGGAGATCCCTAGGCCGGCCAAGGAGTTAGGGTTAGGGTTTTTGGGGAATCAATCTAGGGCTCTCATTCCATCTAGCTAATCAATGGCCTAAAATCTAGGTTTACTTTCTAGTCAAGTTGCAACCTAGTTTTTTTAACTAATCATGACTTAACCAAAACTAACCAAGACTAACTAATACTAACCATGGCTAACTAAGACTAACTATGACTAATCTAGGTTAGGTCAAATCTAGGTTAGGGCTAATCACAACACATGATAATTAATTAAATAATATTAAAATCACACTATTCCAATAATTATATTAAATTCCAAATAAATATATATTAAATTCAAATAAATTAAAAATGACAAAAATACCCTCAAGCTAGAAATATGATAGTGACAGTTTGGCCTATGATGTAATGTCTTGTCTTCAGAACAGCAAACATTAAGGCTAAACATTCCTTCTCCACCGGACTATAATGATGTTCAGCTCCAATCATCGTTCGGCTAAAATAGTAGATGGCTTGTTCTTGACCTTCCTTGTTCTATTGAGCTAGCAAAGCTTCCAATGAATGATCCATTGCCCGGACATACATTAAGAAAGGTATTCCTGAGATCGGTGGTACAAGAACCGGTGGACTCATTAAAAACCGCTTTATGTCATCAAATGCTCGTTGACATTCTTCCGTCCAAACGAAAGATACACCTTTCTTTATTAATTGAGTAAATGGTCTGCAACGTCCAGATAACTTCGAAATAAACCGCCTGATGTACGTAAGTCGACCTTAGAATCCTCGTAGCTCTTTTAGGTTGCGTAGAGGACGCATCTCTTGAATGGCTTTGATCTTCTCGGGATCAACGTGTATACCCTTAATGGTAATGACGAAGCCGAGAAATTTGCCACTAGAGACACCCAAAAAAGACTTGGTGGGGTTCATTTTGAGTTGATGCTGGCGCATTAGATTGAAGATAGTTCTTAAATCTTGAATGTGATCTTCCTTGAGATGACTTTTAACAGCAATATCGTCAACATAGCATTCGACAGTCTTTTGCAGATGATCACAAAAGATAGTGCTCATAGCCCGCTGGTAAGTTGCACCTGCGTTCTTTAGACCAAATGGCATGACCGTATAACAGTACACTCTACGAGGAGTACGAAACGAAGTATGTTTCTCATCTTCAGGATTCATCCGGATTTAATTATATCCAGAAAACCCATCCATAAAAGAAATTCGTTCGAATCTACATGTATTGTCGATCATGACATCAGTAATTGGGAGAGGGAATTCGTCTTTAGTACAAGCATCATTGAGATCCCGAAAGTCTATACAAACTCGAACCTTTCCGATTTTCTTCAAGACTGGAACAACGTTGGCTACCCAGTCAGGATGCTGTTCTTCTCTGATAAAATTGCAAGCTATAAGCTTATTGACTTCATCATCAATTGTATCCATCATTTCAGGCTTGAATCGTCGTTGTTGTTGTTTGACCGACTTGGCATTCGGCCAGATGTTAAGCTTGTAAGTTACAATTTGAGGATCTAATCCCGGCATATCTTCATAACTCCAGGCGAAGACATCAATGTATTCACGAATAAGATGGATTAATTCGTGTTTGTCATCCTCTGAGAGATTTTTGCTAATGAAGATTGGTCGTGATACGTCCTTCTCTCCAATATCGATTTGGACTAGTTGATCCTCAGTAGGTGGTTCTCGTTGTTCAAAACGAAGTTCCTACTGATTGTCCATCCTTTGTGTCCAAGGGTCCACTTCAGGAGCTTCTTCAATGTCATATTCATCATCTTCCAAAAATTTGGCAGACACCGTGTTAGAAGATACCATCACCCTAAGAACATGACCAATGCTGGTATCAGAATCCCATGAGATAGAATCAGAAGAGTTAGATTGTTCTTCCTCATCAAATTCAGAAGGTTCCGGAGTTGGAAGTGGTGAAGCATAACCTAGTCCCCATTTCGTTTTACTGTGGTATTGTTGCGATTTTCCTTTTGGAACAGCAATATAAAGAGGAGTTCGCCTTCCTTTACCGTTGTTAAGGCCTATCCTGAAATCATAGCCCATTTTACGGATGATTGCTTTGGATTGTGGACTATAGCGGCGTAATTGTAGCCTTCCTGTATCATCTCTATTATCATTATAGAGCATAATTTTTGGTTCCTCTCTTTTGTTGAAGAATATAGGCTTTTTATCTTTCTTTCGAGACGGTACTAAGAAGTACGACTTTTGTATTGAATCCAGCGATACCATATTTCACAGAGATGATACGACTTCTATTGTAAGTGGTTTAAAGCTATCTAGCATATCCAAATAACACTGAGTATAGTAAGAGACATCAGTATACTGCAAAGGAGATGCTTTATTGATTTTCACACCATCATTTACAACAGAAACTTTAGCCTTAGCAGGCTTAGTCAGATTGATGACAAGAGGGGGAGAAGAAGAATGAGAATGAGGGGGCTTCTTACGACGAAGGTCGATTACAAGCGGCTCAGAAGAGGTGAGCTCCCCTTGTTCTTGACTATTACCCTTAGGCTGCTTCTCATGGGAAGGAAGATAGATAGTCAGTGGTTTGGAAGACTGAGGACAGGAGGTACGTCCTTTGACCGGGATCACCAGAGTATCATTCGGCACACTTTTCTATTCTTCATCTGTGTCCATTGCTAGTACCACCTTCATAAATTCCTTCTTGTACATACGAGAATCGTTACAATACGTTTCAACTCTTTTGAAAGGATTCAGATCTGTAACCTCTTTTTGGACTTCTCTATTACCATCCACATATTTGAAACATTGGTGGAGAGTAAAAGGTACAATATTGTGTTCATGGAGGAATGGCCTTCCTAATAAAGCATTGTATGAGCCATGATTGTCAATAACATATAAAGTTACCTTTGTACGAAGATTGCCAATTTGAAGTTTTAGGCGTATCTTCCCCAAAGGTTCACTTCTTCCTTGATTGAACCCCAGGATGGTAGTGATAGTTGTACAAAGGTTATGCACTGGGATCTTCAAAGCATCCAGTAAAGACTTCGGCATGATGCTAAGTGCGGACCCTGGGTCAATCAGAATGCGATCGACTTTCATGGAGTCCACATACCCCGTGAAATAGAGAGGATGATCATGACGATTTTTTTTCTAACAACATGTCATCTTGTGTAAAAGTAATGTTGGGCATTAATTCGAATACACTATGACAATGTGCACAGCTGACTGGCTCTTTTTCAGGCTTCTTGAGAAGAGTAAGACAAGCGTCAGCCTGCATCAAGGCTTCACTTAACGTCCCTCGAGTTTCTTTTGAGAGACGTAAGAGTTCAAAGATTGACAATCTTGCTGGAGTATTGGCCAATTGAGCCAATATGTCAAAATTGTAAGGCTTTTCGAGTCCAAGAGACGAGGGCTTCTTTAGTGCTTTGTCAAAGCGAACAGGTTGCTTTCCTTTGTCTGCTGATGTTGGTTTAGGAGGAGATGGTTCAACCACCGGCAGGGATGTAGATGGTATATTCTCAGCAGAAAAAGATGATGTAGGAGGAGCATCAGAAGATGGAGCAGGATTCTCTTAATGTTTGGGATATTCTCGGAGATAGGGTTTCCCAGATCTAGTACCCATTAGAATTTTTTCTTCTGCTACTGGTTCAAAGGATACCATATTGCAGCTTTTAGATTTAGATTTGGAGTGCTTCTTTTGATTAGAAGAGGAAGGCGTTTCAAACTCTGCTACCAGATCTGGGTGAATCTATATAATCTCTCCCCTGTCAGTCGACAGTGGAACAAGACCTTCATTTTGAGGAGGTGGGAGATTCACGATCTCAAGAGTAGTCCTTGGAATGGGGACTATACCATCTTGTACAAGTTGTGGTGGAAAGTTACCAAATTGCACAGAAACGACATTAGCAGTCACCGTCTTCTCTTCCTGCTGAAGAGTAATTGCTCCAGAGTTGACCAACTCTTAGATCTTACCCTTGAGCACATAACATGCTCTGGTTGGATGTCCTATGAATCTGTGATAAACATAGTATTTAGGGTGATCGGTTTTACCCACTTCTTCTGGCCGTTTTGTCTCTGGAAGTTAAAGCTTATTGCTTTTGATCAAGCAATCGAAGATGCTCAACGTATCATCTTTATCGAAAGAATACTCTTTCTTTGGACGAGTTGTCTTCTGCGGTGGTGCTGATGGAGTGGGTGCTGTCTGAGTGACGTTGATAGCCAAAGACTACTTGCCCTTGAGATTAATGGCCAGTATTTCTTTACCCTTGTGGTTATTCTGGCGATTATTATCCCCGGGTGTAGAATGTTCGTCTTAGTTAGGATGAGTCATCTGAACTCCTAACTGTTTGAACTTTTTCGCACTGACCTCTGCCGCCTTGGCATTCACAATGAAAGAAGGCCAATCCTGGAATTGTGTAGATCTCGTCCATATACTGATAATAGGCAACAAGTTTGATTTACAAGTGTCTATTGTTACAGCAAATGGAGTTCCTAAAGGCATTTTGAGTGCCTCACGACGGAATCTTTCAATAAAACTCTTTGTAGATTTATTGTGCCTCTGTTTAATCTTAATGAGGGCAGACATCGTCATGTCGTTGACTCCCTCATAAAACCGTTCCAAGAACATTTGCTTGAAACCAGCAAAAAAAGTGATACAACCATCAGGCAAGCTACGATACCAGTCGTACGTTGCGTCGGCTAAACAACCGATGAATACTCTGGTAAGGAGAACATCATTTGGCTGTAATTAATCAGTCATCACCTCAAAGTAATTGATGTACTGACTTACAGAAGTGCTGCCATCAAACAGCATAATAGTCGAAAGCTTATGTTTAGGAGGGAATGGAACTTCCTTCCACTCTGTAGGATACGGTTGCTTTATGCCCAGTCTTTGTAGGCCATCCTTCTGCTTGAAGGCCTCAAACTGAGTGCGTAAGAGTTTCACAGTCTCATTAGTATCCTCTGATGTTTGGGAATTGATGGGCTGGTTAGAAGTGTTAGGAGAAGGAACAGCGTGGTAATTACCACCCCTAGCACCAGACTGACTGGGATCAGCTTGAATTGGCACAGAAGAAACTGAGGAGTTGGTACCCCCAGATTAACAGGTATAGAAGATGCTATAAGCTCAGAATTTGTAGCAGGGTTTACAATCGGTGGCACTGTATGTTGAGCCACGATTATAGTGTGCATGCTTGCAACCATTTCTGCCTTGGTCTTCAATTTGTCTTCTAATGTAATAATTCGTTGCTCTTGACTGGTTGAAGTAGAGGCATCTTGATCTTCCGTAATGGTATATGCCGTCACTTCTCTTACAGCTATTGATGAGATAGTTTGTTCAGAACTTTCACTATCTACATCAAACTATGAGAAAGAGTCCTCTCCTATATGGGAGATGGGGAGATCTTCTTGGTTAAAGACACCTTGGTTCAAATGTCGATTTCTCGATCTAGTGTATTGAAAGACACCTTCACTGGATGCATGAATCCGATCCAAGTATTGCTGACTGGGATTACGGGATGCATTACGTCTTGGACGTTTCCCACCCCCAGTGCCTTGAGAAGTCATGTTAACAGAAGCATATAATAGCTCGTCTTCATCTTCTATTATATGTTTAGGAGTTGGAGCATAGTTCAGACGATCGAAGACAGATCGTCGAGCCGATTGGCAACAACAGTTGATGACGATTTCATGAAGGCAATGGTTTTCTGAAGCATAATTTGGAGGTGAGGGAAACATCCATGTAGCCTCCCGTCTTTGCGTAAGATGTTCCCAGAGATCACTTACTACCACAGGACGAGAAGAAGTCAGAGGAACATATTCTTTAATGATGTTAGGAACATGTCTCCTATTCTTCAGGTGTTTAGTCCCCTGAGTGTACAAGATGTACTCAACTCATTAACATAAGTGGTTGGGTCCTTCTTTTTAAACTTTGGCTTCTGGTATAGGTTGGCCTTTGGCATAGGGTTCTTACGTTTCACCAAAGTTGATACTAGTTGACGCCTATTGAGATAAGCGCGTAAATCAGAAAATTCTGCTCCAGGTGTCTCTGTTTGTGATACCCTCAATTTTTCTTGCTTAGATCTTAAAATTTGCAAGGTGGGAAGGTCTTGACCAGACCCCATAGGAGTAGGTAAGATGCCTTTTTGATTAGTATTCTTTTCGATATCAGAGATCCGAAGACCTCTGCTTAAAGGAATAGAATCTGATGTGTCTTCCTCTGAGTCATAGACCAGATAAGTTTGAGAAAAGACCAAAGGGTGCTTTTCTTTATTTTGTAGAGGATTAGCTAAGAAGCGTTCCCCTTTGTTCTGTTGTGAGATCATTTTAGGCACAGATTGTGCCAATTGAGGAAGTGTCAAAGGACTCTTCCCTTTGTTCTGTCTAGTAGAAGCACTAGAACATTGCTTCTCCCAGTTCAGAACTGGAGAATTGGAAGAGGGAATAGCCAAAAGACTAGTTCCCTTGGGTTACGCCAAAGTAGCAGATTGTGCCAGAGTTACTGATTGCTTGGGTTACGCCATAGTCCTACGGGCTACTGGTGGCGCCTTGGCAGCAACATAGGTAGACCGTACCTCAACAACGGCCTGAACAGACTGCGCCTTGGCAGTAAAAAGAGTAGTAGACTGCATGCGGGAAGCAGAAAGAGTAGACTGCGCACGAACAGCAGAATGAGTAGGTTGTGCCCTGGCAACAGAAGTAGGCTGTGCTGGAGCCACTGAGGCAGATTGCACCTTAGCCACTGAGCACTCAAGTTGCGCCTGGGCAACAGCAACTGCAGGAGATTTAGGAGTCCACACAGTCTTGTTCTTGGCGATAGCCACAGTATGCTTGTTGCTCTTGGTGTTAATCATATTCTCGTAGGCTGTCTGGTTGACTTGAACAACCAGAGTCTTCTGCGTCTTACCGATCGACGCAGTATCACATTGAGTTATCACCTTCTCGTCGGAGGAGAAATCCGTCCCCAGCAGAGTCGCCATTTTGTTTGCAAAAAAAAAAGTTTATTCCAAACTTGTAAAAGAATAGTACAAAGTATAATAAATTTTGGGGAAGTACAACTATAGGAATCTGATCAGAAGACGGTCACTTTATCCCTTGGACTATGTGAACTTGAAGACTGTAGCCTCTGGAGAATGCAGCAGCAATTTTACAAGAGTTCTTGATCTCTGTGCGTATGTATCTGTTGCTTTAACAATGATTGGAAAGTCTATTTATAGAGTTCAGGAAATAACTATTTTAGCAGTTATTCTGATGTGCGCGAGGCTTGATTGCACCATATTGGGTTGCGCCAATCTTCTGTTGCACAAACTTTCATTCAGTTATAAGTCGTATACTAACTGTATTTAGACACGTGGCATCATGTGATTGAGATGCGCGTGGTCGTGTACAGGATAGTAGACACGTCTTGAGAGATTAGTGGCATGTGTGCCACGTCATCCTGCTTTAGAGATGGAAATTGTTTCAACTTTATCAGATTGCGCGAACTTCAGTCAATGAGTAAAACTGCGCCTAATCGAGCTGCGCCTAGACATGTGGCAGCTTTTGAGCAGAAGTCATTCAGATTACGCCTAGGCGCAACTAAGGATTTTGTCTAAATTGCGCCTAGGCGCA
The DNA here is from genome assembly GCA_029216955.1 of Iris pallida. Classification (NCBI taxonomy): domain Eukaryota; kingdom Viridiplantae; phylum Streptophyta; class Magnoliopsida; order Asparagales; family Iridaceae; genus Iris; species Iris pallida. The sequence continues at coordinate 16,391,115 of JANAVB010016800.1, read as the reverse complement.
ACTTACAAAATGTACAAGACAGCTGTCAACCAACTCTCCTCGAACGGCATAATTTGTGGGATTCGAAGAGATTTTCCTCGTTCACTGTGGTGTCAGTTGTCAGCACTGTCAAGTAATGATGGCTATTAAATGTCAGACTCCACGTAGATTTTGGCACAATAAGACTGGGCGCAGTCTGATATATGGCGCAACCTGTTCAGCGGTGCAGTTCGTTCTTCGAGCTTCATATCATTGGCACAACCTGATTTTTTTGGGCGCAACTTGATTACTGGTTAGTAGGTTCATGGCGTAACTTAATTTTTAGGCCCTACTAACGTGATAACTACGGAGAATAATGATCGCTTAAGACTCCAAGAACTTGAAGGTTTGGATGAGAAGCGTCTTCAAGCACAACAGCACATTGAACTGTATCAAGCCCGCATATCTCGAGCTTTAAATCGCAAAGTTAAAGAGAGGGTGTTTAAAGCAGAAGAGCTAGTTCTAGCTGTCCGAAGACCTATGGTTATGACTCATAAGAGTAAAGGCAATTTCCAAGCTAAATGGAAGGGTCCTTATGTAGTCGAAACCGTATTCTCTAATGGTGCCTATAGGTTATCTAAACCTAATGATGCTTTCTTGTCTTCATCGTTCTGACGAAGAGCGGTGTCCAATTCTTGCATGTTGCGAATTCCTGAACGACGCATCAGATTGAGGAAACCCTCCGAACCGTCGCGCTCTTCAGAGGATGGCCCACCACTCGAGCGATTAAAGACGGTTGGGTTTAACCCAAAGCAGTCTAGAAAGTTCGCCGCCCTTAGTATCGGGTCTGCCTCCAACAAATAAGTCGAAGGCATGACGTCGGGTTTCGCTTCAAGAGACTTGATGTTGGTGACAGCATTGGCCTCCATCTCCTTCTTAGACGCCATTGGAATTATAGAAGAGACGAATAAAGTATGAAAATCAGCCCCTACATATATATCACTAAATTGACTCTTCATATTCCTCATGGAAAACTGAAAAAATCATCAATGAAACTCGGAAAGACAAAGAGGAGATTGAGTGTTTTCGAGAAAGAAATTTAATTATGACGACCGGGCGTTGACTGGCGCAACTTGACTCCTTCAAAACTTTTATAAATTCAAAGTATTTCAAAACTTTGAAATATTTTTAAGTTTTCAAAACTTTGAAGGGGGTCTTGTAGGGCCTAAAAATCAAGTTGTGCCATGAACCTACTAACCAGTGATCAAGTTGCGCCCCAAAAAATTAGGTTGCGCCAATGATATGAAGCTCAGAGAACGAACTGCGCCGCTGAACAGGTTGCGCCATATATCAGACTACGCCCAGTCTTATTGTGCCAAAATCTACATGGCGTCTGACATTTAATAGCCACCATTACCTAACAGCACTGACAACTGACACCACAGTGAACGAAGAAAATCTCTTCGAATCTCGCGAATTATGCCGCTCGAGGAGAGTTGGTTGACAGCTGTTATGTACAGCACCTAGGCGCAATCCAGACAAAATCCTTAGTTGCACCTAGGCGCAATCTGAATGACTTCTGCTCAAAAGCTGCCACGTGTCTGGACGCAGCTCGATCAGGCGCAGTTTTACTCACTGACTGAAGTTCGCGCAATCTGATAAAGTTGAAACAATTTTCATCTCTAAAGCATGATGACGTGGCACACATGCCACTAATCTCTCAAGACGTGTCAACTATCCTGTACACGACCACGTACATCTCAATCACATGATGCCATGCGTCTAAATACAGTTAGTACACGACTTACAACTGAATGAAAGTTGGCGCAACAGAAGATTGGCGCAACCCAATGTGGCACAATCAAGCCTCGCACACATCAGAATAACTGCTAAAACAGTTATTTCCTGAACTCTATAAATAGAGTTTCCAATCATTGTAAAGCAACAGATACATACGCCCAGAGATCAAGAACTCTTGCAAAATTGTTGCTGCATTCTCCAGAGGCTACAATCTTCAAGTTCATATAGTTCAAGGGATAAAGTGATCGTCTTCTGATCATATTCCTACAGTTGTACTTCCCCAGAAATCATTGTACTTTGTACTATTCTTTTACAAGTTTGGAATAAACTTTTTATTTTTGCAAACAAGGACATCTGTGTAGATGTATGGTTGGTATCTAATTTTTTTTATTTCGTGGCCTAGTAGGCCATATTACAAATTATGGTTATATTCGAAGTTCTTGTTATAATATATATAAATATATAATATTTTAGTTGATAATGTGGTAAACAATTTTCTTAACATATATTTGTAGAGTTGGGGTTTTAGATTGTATAAACCTTCATATGTATGCCTATTTAATAAATGTCTATATATTTTAGCTAGAAAGGTTAGAATATATATATATATAATAATTGCCATATAAAAATACCAATGATGTTTTATTTGACAATTATAGTGAATATTTCCTTAAATATGTATTTTGTGATTTTGGGATTTATGTAGGCTATATAGGTATATACATATGCATAGATATGATTATATCCCTGATACAAAAATAGGCTTTATATAAATATATATATGTATAGCTATCTAATTGTAATTATTTATATATAGATTAGTATATAAATTAATAATTCTACATTAATATTTTATTTTATATATATATATATATATATATATATATATATATATATATATATTTATTTATTTATTTATTTATATTTATATTTTTTTTTATATTTATATATTTATATATATATATATATATATATATATATATATATATATATAAGTTAGTTGCATATAAGAAATAAATAGGAAGAGAACCCAACAGCAACTCAGCCCAGCCCTGGGCCCAAGCCCGAGCCCGGGCATCCCCAAACCCAGCCGAGCGGATCCCCCATCCGCGACTGAACCGAAACCATGTTCGGGTTTTCCGCAACATGTATATATATCGAGAGAGGAGGAGGAGAAAACCCTACCACAATCAAATCCCTCCCTACCTCAGCGATGCCCTAGACGCAACTCCGCCGTACGCCACCCCTGCATGGCCGTCGACCGGCGACAAGGCCGCGCACGCGCACAGGCGCGGGCGAGCAGCAGCGGGGTACAATAGCAGCGACCAAACTTCACGGTAAGATTCCAATCATGATACTCCATCATTTTACGACCCGTTAATTGGTTTGGAAAGCCAACATAACCGCCTCGAAACCCTAGTAATTAGATTTTGTATAGGTTGCACGACCAGTCCATGAGATCAATCCGAAGTCGGTCAAAACCTGTAAAAATAGAACACGAATGAACTGACCCGAAGCTATTTTGGAAGGCACGTAATCGTCGATTCCTCGACGGTTCAGGAAATCTAATTGAACACATTCACAGACAACATATAGGACACTAAAATGTCGTTTACAATTTTTAGTTTCATCTATTATATGTCGAGATAACTCGATTCAAAAATCGGGAAAAACCTAAGAAAACTGTTTTGGAAAATTCTAGAAAACCCTCGATACGACGTGTGTCCCGCCAATCCGGACAACTTGGTCGCGAACCGAAAGTATCCAAAGGTGCGTATTGGCTTCGTGGACGTGTGGACTTTGACGGAATTCAAATTGGTTGCGTGTGCACGACGAATTTGATGCGTATCCGTCAAAATTCATCGTATCGACCTCTGTGCAAAATTCCTAATTACTTTGTGCACGTTCGTCTGATCGAGACAAAACTTGCGCCAACAGGACCGTATCATTTTTTTGGTCCTGTATGCCATGTTTGGTCCGATTCTGAGATAGTTGACCGGATCGCCGTTTTGCGGGCCCTACGATCCGACTCAACGGACGATTTTGTGTACAGCCCGCCGGAATCCAACTTCGGACATACGGTTGGATTCATATCAAAAAATTGGACCTATAGACATATAGTTTGATGACTTTAGAGATCATAGACTCTAGCACGCTTTTCGGTGCAAAGCGGGTCCAACGGTGGACACCATTTTGACCCGAAATTATCGTTTTGCCCATGTGTCCAGAATTGGACTTAAGGACAGGCAATTCTAGCTAATTTGACTATTCTAAAAATGTTGGTAATATTTATTTCAGCATCTGGAGACTTCTGTATGTGTTGACTGATTGTGGCTTATTGAGTGGTATAGTATTATCGGTTTCACCAACATAGGACCTCAGACGAGTACATCTCTGATAGTTCTCATATTTGATTATCTCTATGAATCATATACGTAGTAGTATTTTATATTGATATTCTATTGATTTTTGATACGATGTTACACGAGATAGTAGTTATGGATTCTTTACATGTTGTTCGTGACCAATTTATTATTGTGTTCGTGACCTGTTTGGATCCATGAGTAATGGTCGGACGGGGAAATACTCTAGACATGTAAACAAACCCAAAATTGTTCATGCCTAATAGCAGTCGCACACTTCACGTACGGCGTGTCGGATCTTTTTCGTGCCTAATAGCAGTCGCACATTTCATGTACGGGGTACCGGATTTACCCTTAGCCGTTTACATATCGAAGTAGTATTTCAACTCAGTAGTTAGGTACAGTGTCTGGTTCTACAGTATATATTGCTAGCTATAGGACTTTTCTGTTTTAGTACTCACTTGCCTTGTTCACCATGCTCAGTTTCTGTCATGATTCTATACTTATCTTTTCGTCGTGTATTTCATTATTATTTACAGATTTATGGATTTCGTCATTTATTAATTCTGTTGTGAGAATGTACTCATTCCATTCCTGACTAGAAACCAACATTTTTTTGGTTCAGCCGCGATCACTCTTAGCACTGGGAAGGCATGGGTATGCTGAGGTCAACCTAGATAGTTGAATTAGCTGTCTTTTCTATTTTATGAGACATTATATTTTCTAGCAAATGTGAAGTTGTGAAACCTTATAATTTGTAAAGTTAATTTAATAATGTGAATAAGCAATAAATGTATCTTTTGTGATTTTGAGCATCTTGGCCGTGACAGCATTCTACCGTCGACTCTAAGGCGTAGACTGGCTTGGACACGTCTCCTATCCGAAAAAGCGGGTGCGGGTCGTGACATCAACTCATCAAATACAGCTTAAAAATCCTCAGTCCGTACAAACTATTCATTCTTTCGAGTTAGCATCGTCATCGATTCCGCGATTCTGGCGAAGTCCTTCATGAACTTTCTATAATAGTTTGTTAATCCTTAGAAACTTCATACATATGCTATAGAGTCTAGAGTAGGTCAAGATTCTATGGTTGTAATCTTCTTTGGATCTACTTTTATACCATCTTTGGTCACTACATCCCCAAAACTCTACTTTGTCTAGGAAGAATTCACATTTAGATGGCTTCACGATACAAATTTTCCTTCCTAAGAGTCTCTAATAGAATAATCAAATGCTCCTCGTGCTCCTTTGGGGTCTTCAAATATATGAGAATATCATCTATAAAAACCATTACAAACTTGTCCAAATATTGGTAGAATATTCTATAAGCCCACTTCCTAAAATTTCTAAAATTTTATTCTAGTTTTAAATATTTTCCTAGTTAGAAATAAATTTTATTTTTAATTCTCTATAAGATATATTTTGGATGACAAAGAGATTTGACAAATTATTTTTATAAGATTTGAATTTATGCAAATAGACTTTAAATTTTATTTGATAATATTGGATATTATTTTAAATTATTATTATGATAAATTATGGATTGATATTTGATCAATATAGTTTTGAGATTGATTTCATTTGATATTATGGAAATATTTTTATCCACAGGATTCCTAATCCTTCCCTATTTAGGATACCTCCCACCTATATATAGAGAGACTTTTTCTTATTTTCTTTTAATACTAAGATTCTTTCAACCTAACTCTCTAATCCTAATTAGGTGATTACTACCCATTATATATACCATTATGAACATCTTTCATCTTGTTTTCCCTTAAAATTCTCTCTTTTTCGTCCAAAATTCGTCATAAATTCAGCCTCATTTTTAGAAGCTATAACAACCTCGCGAAGCTATTGCGACCAACTCTGGCCTCGGTTTCACCTCCAATTTTTTTAGAACCATATCGAGATTAGCTTTCCAAATCTACAAATTATTTTTTGTAATTATGAACGTGAATTTCTGAAAAATTATTTGAGTGCCAGTTGTCCAAAAAAATTGACTTATCGTACTGTTTTCGAGATTTGTGAGATTTCGAACTTTGTTTTGTGAACCATTTTTTGTTTTGGAAAGCTGACACATAGGTCTATAGCATAGTATTTTTCAGAAGTTAATAAGATAGTTTAATATTTTGTTTAAATTATAGAACATGTAGATGACTAGTGAATCGTATCGATGACTTTTGACTTTCTCTATATTGGGCTTATCTGGGAATCATTGGATGTTATGGATCTCGACATCATTATCCTTTTGGATCAATTATGACAATAGCTTTTGATCTATTATGTGCCAACATGATCAAGTCACAAGCCAACTGTAACTTAATTTGAGGCAAGTACACTATTGTTTTATGTTCTTATTACATTATAATGATATTCTTTTTTGTGTTTCATTGAGTATCCAGTTAAAACACGAATGTGACACGATAGGCTTGTTGTATCATTGCTCATTTATTGATTGTTTAGTGAGTCGAGAGGAAAAATGCTCAGTAGGTATGTGACAAAGTCCAATGATTATTATTGTGGATAGCTAAGTCATACACCGAACGTATGGGTTAGTCGTACCTTTTTATTGTGGATAACCATCTATGATGTGCCGTATTAGTCCAAGTCATTCATATGTCAAAAAGTATTTCAAACACGGTCTGTTTTATTGTACATATCCATTGCTAGTTATCTTGTTCATACATGTTCTTGCCAGTAGTTCTTGTATATGTTTATTGTTTCCAGTTTATATACATGTTTCTTTTATTGTCTACTGCATCTCTACTTGTCTAGCTTATTTTGTATTAAGTTACATTATTATAATAGGGTTGTACTTTGCTCTTTTTATGACTGGATTATTGTAGGTGACTTGGCATGTTTTTTACTTTTGCGCTATGGACCATACAGAGGAAGATAGAGATCTTGGAGGCTGACTTTAGATCTAGATAGATTAGATAGTTCTCTTATTTTTAGAGGATTTGTTCCCGAATGTCATTTTGATGAATTATTGGATTTGTAATTTGAATAATTATTGTGAATGAGCAATTATATATAATTTTGTTATATCTGAGGTTCAAATTGAGACCTTGACAACGTACTACTGTCGATACTGCTGCGTAGGCTGGACTTGGATATGTACTCGTATCCCAAAAAGCGGGAGTGGATCGTGACAAGCTTTTTTGGTGGCCCATACAATTATATTTTACAAAATTGTGCGAACTCTTGCGGTAGTACCTATATTAATCGTACTACTGCAGGCCTGCGACTAGGAAGTGCTTATTCACAATTAGGATTGATTTGATTTTCAGGAGAATGACCAGGACTAGGAGTCCCTTATGTTGGCCCATTGCCTAAATGGTCACACCTGATTTTGATAATCAATGATAACTTAAGTCAATATGCAAAATATACGAACTGCTATTAATATTACAGGTTACTAAAATCAATATCAAAGGACGTACTATGTCTACATCCTGCATCTACAAAGAACAATCGAGTCATCATCCAAAAGGAATTGCATTGGAATCCAGATCGAGTCTTTTTATATTTTCTTTTGTATTTTTTACTTTATTGAGTCTAGGAAATATAAAATGTGAGATCGATCGGGATATTACTAGCTTAGGTTTTCTCAGTCCACAAAAGCCAAAAAGCCTACCCAATTACACATTTTCTACACATCTATATAATCAAAAACCCTATGCAATTTGGACCCCAAAAATCCTATTCTGCCTAGACAGAATTCGATTAGAACTCTGACCGAGTTCGGTCTTGGGATTTTCAAAATTTTGTTCCTTCCAAATCTGCAGGCAACGTTCGTTTACGAGATCTTAGCATCCGAACTCAGCCTGAACTCTGCCCGAGTTCGGTCAGAAAAAATACTATAAATAGAGAAGGATTTTTACATTTCTAATCACTCATTCACTCTTCTCTCTATCTCTTCCTAAGTGTTTTTCATCGATCTAAAGCTTTCATATTTTCATATTTCGCCTATACCACTCTTAGCCAAAGCCACTAACATTCTGTTCGATTTAGAGTCTTTGGTTTACAGAGTTGTAAAGAGATTGCAAGTCAGAAAACTTCTCAATTTTTGTACTCAAGTTTGTTGGAGTTGGTCGTACGCTCGTCACCAAGCATGGTATTGTGAAGTCGGTCATGCACTTGTCGCCAAGCACTGTGTTGTAAAGAGACGGCAAGCTCTTATTTAGCTTACAGATAATGGATTAACAGTGGGCAAGAGTACTCACGGCTGGATTAGTCCTCTCAGAGGAAAACCAGTATATATTGCGGTGTTCACTGAGTTTGATCTTCTATCTCTTACTATAATTTAATTTACTGTCTCTTATCTCTGTCATAGCTTATAATTTGTTAATTTTTAGTGGTAATTATTTTCTGCTACACACGCACAAATCTATTCAGCCCCTAGAGGTGCTTAACGGTCCTATAATTGGTATCAGAGCAGGTTATATTCTAATATAACAACTCTAGAGAGTATATATAGCAGCCATAAAATCAATATTCAACTGTGAAGGACAATCCACAAATAGACCTCCACTATTTGATGGAACGAACTACATATATTGGAAAACAAGAATGAGGTTCTTTTTAAAGTCTTTTGACTTTGATCTTTGGTCCATAGTAGTTGACGGTTATAAGAAATCGGCACCAATAGTGATTGAAGGTGTACTTGTAGACAAGCCACACGATAAATACACAGACGAAGAAAAGACAAAGGCAAGTTTAGATGCACGTGCCATCAATGTACTATTCTGTGCAATTGAGAAGACGGAGTTTAATCGTATTTCTACCTGTACTACGTCTCATGATATTTGGAGACTTCTTGAGGTAACTCATGAAGGTACTTTCCAAGTAAAAGAATTCAAAATCAGCAGACTAACACAGGAATATGAATCATTTAAGATGAAACCGACGAGTCAATTACACAGATGTTTACTCATTTTCTAGATATTACTAATCCTTTGCAATCTCTTGGTAAGGATTACAGTAACCATGAGAAGATCAGAAAGGTGCTATTGGCTCTAACCAAGAATTGGAACCCAAAGGCAACTGTGATCATTGAAGGAAACGATCTCACCATAATAACTCTGAAGACACTTATGGGCAAGATGATGACCCATGAGTTGGACTTGCAAGAATTTTAAGAAGCAACTCTCAAGGAAAAATTTATCACCTTCAAAGTACAAGCGAAAAGAGTTGCATATAATGATTCTGACGAAGAATCATCAAGTGGTGATGAGAAAGCCCTGCTAGTAAATAACTTTAGAAAATTCTTAAAGTTTGAGAGATCAAACTGAAGGAAGAAAGACGTCCACGAAAGCAATGAAGAAGAAACTATATGTTTTGGATGCAAGAAGTCAACATATAAAGAAGGACTGTCAACTGTCAAAGAAAAGCAGTCCATATGATAGATCAAGATCAAGCAGAAAAGCTGCAACAGGTTGAAAGTATGCAAACACAAGCATCTGGCATAAAAGTGATGCCAGTGAATCAGAGGAAGAGGACAAACCATACAGTACTGCCAATGTATGTCTTATGGTATTTCATAAGGTGGACCCTCAACCCTCTCATACTAGAAGCAAGTGGATCTTCGATAGAGAATGTTCGCGGCACATGAATAGTGATGCATCTTTGTTTGCTACGCTATCGATGAAGAAAGAAGAATATGTTTCCTTCAAAAATAAATTAAGAGGTAATATAATTGGAAATGGCACTGTTGGTATGTCTCCTACCCAGTAATAAAAGACGTTTGTCTAGTTACGGAGTTGAAACATAACCTACTGAGCATAAGTCACTTGACAGATAATAGTTGTGGTATCAACTTTGTAAAAGATAAATGCTCTATATATGAAATGTCATATGGTAATCCCGTATATGAAGGGATTAGGGAAGACAATATTTATATTTTCTTTTTAGAAAGTATTAACAATGTAGGAAAGTACCTAGTAGCAAATCAATATAAAATTTGGCTATAGCACATGAGGCTAGGACATGCCAATATGGATAATATCTCATGGCTATGCACCAAAAAGTTGGTAAAAGGACTCCCCAAAATCACATTCAAGAGAGACATGGTATGTGTTGACTGTGAAAAGAACAAGGTAACTAGGTCAACTTTTAAATCCATCAATGTTGTAAGTACTTCTAGACCCTTGCAGTTAATTCACATGGATTTATTTGGTCCTAGTAGAGTCGCTAGTCTTGGAAGTAAGCTCTACGCCTTTGTGATTGTTGATGATTTCTTTGATTATACATGGGTTTACATTTTATCAAATAAAGTGATACTATTTTTGAATTCTAGATATTTTATAAAAAGGTACAAAATGAAAAAGGCTTCATAATTACTCGTATCCGAAGTGATCATGGTGGCGAATTCATAAATACTAATTTCAAAAAGTTTTATGATGATAGTAGATATTACCACAAATTTTCTTGTCCTAGAACTCTCCAACAGAATGGTGTTATGGAGCAAAAGAATCGAAAGAATCATACTCTAAGCGAGATGGCTAGAGTCATGCTGAATCAGCATAATCTTCCAAAATATTTTTGGGCAGAAGCTGTTAGTACATCCTGTCATATTTTAAATAGGGTATTGATTCGACTTATCTCGAAGAAAACACCATATGAGCTGTGGTTTGGAAGGATTCCAAATATTTCTTATTTAAAAGTTTTTGGATGTTGATGTTTTATCCTGAACACCAAGGATAACCTGGATAAGTTCGACTCTAAAGCAGATGGAGGGATATTTCTCGAATATGCTGCTAAGAGTAAGGGATATAGTAAAAGATCTATGATTGTTGAAGAATCTATTAATGTTACCTTTGATGAGCTCAATAGTCACAAATCTAGCGACAGTGATGATGAAGATGCACAGATTAAATCCAAGTCATCTAAAGATACTGCTATCAAGGAGAGCCCTGTAGAAGATCTAACAGAAATGTTCAAATGTTGGAAATTCTTGCCAGATCATCCAGAGAAGCTCATCATAAGTGATGTATCAAAAGGTGTAAGTACACGTTCTTCTATTAAAGATACTGATATAGCAGCTAATGTAGCTTTTATATCTCAAGTAGAACCTAAGACAGTAACAGATGCATTTAATGATGAATTTTGGATTGATGTCATGCAAGAGGAACTTAATCAATTTGAGAGAAACCAAGTTTGGAAGCTTGTTCCTGAACCTATTGGTCAATCAATAATTGGTACCAAATGGGTGTTCCGAAATAAATTGAGGATGGGCAAGTTCTACACAACAAAGCACGTCTAGTGGCACAAGGTTATAATCAAGAAGAAGGTATTGATTATGACGAGACATATGCTTAGGTTGCTAGATTAGAAGCTATCTGCATATTTTGTGCATTTACATGCTTTCACAATTTCAAACTATTGCAAATGGACGTAAAAAGTGTATTTTTAAATGGATTTTTGAAAGAAGAAGTTTTTGTGAAACAACCCCTGGTTTTGAATATTTTCAAAAACTCGATCACGTCTTCAAACTTAAAAAAGCACTCTATGGACTCAAACAAGCACCTCGTGCTTGGTATGAACGCCTAAGTGCCTTTCTACTTCAAAATGGATTTTCAAAAGGAAGAGTTGATACTATTTTATTTATCAAGTCTTCAGATGACGATATTCTTCTTGTGCAAATTTATGTAGAAGACATAATATTCGGTTCTACTAATGAAAAACTTTGTCAAGAATTTGCTAAGTGTATGCAGAGTGAGTTTGAAATGAGTATGATGGGAGAGCTAAACTACTTCCTAGGACTCCAGATCAAACAACACTCTCAGGGAATATTCATCAACCAAGCTAAGTAAACAAAAGATTTACTGAAGAAGTATGACTTCGATGTTGCGTCCCGATCCCGCAGAGTCCTTTCGTCCTCGCTTCGGACTCTATGGAATCGTTCGTCCTTGATGTCGTGCAAGCCTAAGCTGCATTTGCACAAGTCTAAGACCTGTACAATGACAAAATAGATAAGATAGATAATACGCAGCAGAATATATTGTATATATTTGAAACAACAGCGGACATTTGGCAGATATATGAATTGAACACAATGGTAACAAGAACAATTCTCTTTATTGATATTCTTTGAACAGATTACAATAATCTCGTTCCCATACTTACATCCCTTTATATACAAAACCAACTCTTGGCAACAGATGTTCTTCTCTTGGCATCTCTGCTGATTTCTGGCTCCTGAGGATGAGGCTCGAGCTATCGCTTCGGACTATCCTTCTCGATGCATATTGTACCTACATACAGACTGATGGTGGGTCAGTATATCAGCATACTGGTGATTGTGAACAAAGAGCTACATTTGTCTGAAACGATCACTGTTCATTTAGTGAGAAAACGTTTCTTGCGATATGATCTTGCTACTTTTTACCTATGTTCATTTCATGTAATACAGACTCAGTTTATATCTCTTTTGAAAACATCTTTAAAAAGCCATAATTCATTTGATTTCATTTCAAGCATACAAGGGAATATTCATTTTTGTGGAGTGTGCAGCATGTTTCAAGAACCATATCATTTCAATAGGGACAACAGCATTAGCATTCTTTTCTCTTATTCGAAACATTCTCAGGCAGATTACAAGCATGATTATCATAACTTATTTGGACGGAACATAGCAATTCTTGGCAACAATTTATTCTTTAAGCAACTCATATTCAGGAAACTTAGTAACGAATGTATCACTTTTTCAGTTATTCTTACCATAGCCGACGGTCCATCCCTGCATAAGACAAGGATTAGCATAAACATAACATAATCAACATTCTTATTTTCTGTTCGTCTCTGTATCTTTAGCTCTTAGCAAAACATTCCTGACACATGCAGACTGGATTGGCAGTTGTGACTCTCCGGTTCAGCTCTGCACCAATCAACACTTATCTATATGATAGTCCATGGAAAATACATGATTAGCCGCTGTGACTCTTTGGTTCAGCTTGTCGTTAAGGACTCAGATATCGACTACCCTTTTAACATGAGGTCTCTTTTACCTCAGGGTGTTCTTAATCTCACCTAGGCTGAGTGGTTCCAGGAGCCCCCAGATACCACCCGAGAGACAAATTTTACTTGTGCATAAGTTGTCCGAGACCAATGTATATGCTCTAGCAGTTCTATCAGATGTAATAGATTTGATCAGATCTTTTAGATATACGAGACGTTCTTTTCGTGCCTTAGTAGATATACGACATGTTCATTTCATGCCTTTGCAGATGTACGACACGTTCATTTCGTTCCTTCTTCTTCTTCTTATCATATAGCCAACAGCTTCTCTCTTTTCTTATCAAGCATGACCAGGGATCATATTCGGAAGAAGTATTTATCAATAGCATGGCAGGCATCATATCGTCTCTATAAGCAAGCAACAGTTCTATTTCTTAGCATACAGGTTATCTCTTTTCTTGTTCTTAGCATGGCAGCATGTGGATTCTCTTATAAGCATACTCAATGATTTCAATCTTATTATTAGCAATAGCATTCAATCAAAAACTCAGATTCTTATTAGGCGTAACAGAATCAGCAAATGAGACTTCGTTCACTCACCCAAATTAATCGTCTTCTGTTGCAGAGCCAGCAATCTGATTTCTCTGTTTATCTAGTGCCTTTGCGAAGCGGGACACTACATAATTACCCACCGAAAAAAAGTTTCGTCCTCGAAACATAAGGAGAAACTTACGATATCCATAGCAGCGATAGTCCTCATCCTTCACCATCATCAATCCATGAAATCACCATTCAGATCATATCAAAACTCTTGTTTAATAAAGCATCAATCTCAATCAATCAAATCGATAAAACATTTGTCGGCATCATAAAAATATTTACAGACTTATTGTATGGAACGTTCTTCTCATTAATGATATCAGGCAGGCAAGAAAATGTTGACCAGGAGAACATCTTTGAATCAACAATTGGCCAGAGGATCGTGTTGCTCTGACACCATTCTATTATGCCCCGATCCCGCAAAGTCCTTTCGTCCTCGCTTCGGACTCTATGGAATCGTTCGTCCTCGCTTGGGCGTGATGCCGTGCAAGCCTAAGCTACGCTTACACAAGGCCAAGACCTGTATAATGATAAAATAGACAAGATAGACAATACGCAGCGGAATATATTGCAGATATTTGAAACAGAAGCGAACATTTGGCAGATATATGAATTGAACACAATGGTAAAAAGAACAATTCTCTTTATTGATATTCTTTGAACAGATTACAATGATCCCGTTCCCATACATTACATCCATTTATATACAAAACTAACTCTTGGCAACAGATGTCCTTCTCTCGGCATCTCTGCTGATTTCTGGCTCCTGAGGATGAGACTCGGGCTATCGCTTCGGACTATCCTTTTCGATGCATATTGCACTTGCATGCAGACTGATGGTGGGTCAGTATATCAGCATACTGGTAATTGTGAACAAAGAGCTACATTTGTCTGAAACGATCACTGTTCATTTAGTAAGAAAACATTTCTTATGATGTGATCTTGCTACTTTTTACCTATGTTCATTTCATGCAATACAGAGTCAGTTTACATCTCTTTTGAAAACATCTTTGAAAAGCCACAATTCATTTCATTTCATTTCAAGCATACAAGGGACTATTCATTTCTGTGGAGTGTGTAGCGTGTTTCATGAGCCATATCATTTCATTAGGGACAACAACATTAGCATTTTTTCTCTTATTCGAGACATTCTCAGGCAGATTACAAGCATGATTATCATAACTTCTTTGGACGGAATATAGCAATTCTTGGCAACAATTTATTCTTTAAGCAACTCATATTCAGGAAACTTAGTAACGAATGTATCACTTTTTCAGTGATTCTTACCATAGCCAACGGTCCATCCCTGCATAAGACAAGGATTAGCATAAACATAACATAATCAACATTATTTCATGTTCGTCTCTACATCGTTAGCTTTTAGCAAAATATTCTTAACACATGCAGATTGGATTGGCAGCTGTGACTCTCCGATTCAGCTCTGCACCAATCAACACTTATCTATATGATGGTCCATGGGAAAACCTATGATTAGTCGCTGTAACTCTTTGGTTCAGCTCGTCGCTAAGGACTCAGATATCGGCTACCCTTTTAACATGATGTCTCTTTTACCTCAGGGTGCTCTTAATCTCTCCTAGGCCGAGTGGTTCCAGGCGCCCCCAGATACCACCGGAGAGACAAATTTTACTTGTGCACAAGTTGTCCGAGACCAATGCATATGCTCTAGCAGTTCTATCAGATGTAACAGATTTGATCAGATCTTTTAGATATACGACACTTTCATTTCGTGCCTTAATAGATATACGACATGTTCATTTCATGCCTTTACAGATGTACGAAACGTTCATTTCGTGCCTTCTTCTTCTTCTTCTTATCACATAGCCAACATCTTCTCTCTTTTTTTATCAAGCATGACCAGGGATCATATTCGGAAGAAGTATTTATCAATAGCATGGCAGGCATCATATCGTTTCTTATAAGCAAACAACAGTTCTACTTCTTAGCATACAGGTTATCTCTTTTCTTGTTCTTAGCAAGGCAGCATGTGGATTCTCTTATAAGCATACTCATTGATTTCAATCTTGTTATTAGCAATAGCATTCAATCAAAAACTCATATTCTTATTAGGCGTACGCGAATCAGCAAATGAGACTTCGTCTACTCACCCAGATTAATCGTCTTCTGTTGTAGAGCCAGCAATCCGATTTCTCCATTTATCTAGTGCCTTTGCAGAGCGAGGCACTACATTCGACAACGTAAAGCCTATCGAAACTCCAATGGCTACATCAACCCGGCTTGACATTGATGAAAGTGGTAAACCAGTCGACCAGCATAAGTATCGAGCTATGATTGATAGTTTATTATATTTAACTGCTAGTCGCCCTGATATCATGTTTAGCGTTTGTATTTGTGCTAGATATCAAGCTAATCCTAAGAAATCACACTTATGCGCCGTTAAGCGTATCTTTCGATACCTTAAGGGAACTTCTACAGTCGGCTTGTGGTATCCCAAAACCACATCTTTTGACCTAATCGGTTATTCAGATGCGAATTTTGTAGGATGCAAAGTAGACCGTAAAAGTACCAGCGGTACGTGTCATTTCCTAAGAAAAGCTTTAGTCTCTTGGTTTAGCAAGAAGCAAAATTCTGTAGCGCTATCAACGACTGGGGCTGAATATATCGCCGCAGGACGCTATTGTGCTCAAATTTTATGGATGAAGCAAACTTTAGAAGACTACAATCTGCATTACTCTAAGATTCCTATATATTGTGATAACACTAGCATGATCAATTTGACTAAGAACCCTGTTTGTCACTCACGCACAAATCATATAGAGATACATCATCACTTTTTACGTGATCACAACAACACGGGGAAATTTGCTTAGAATTTATTGACACAGATCATCAATTAGCTGATATTTTCACAAAACTGCTGGTTGAAGACCGTTTCAATTATCTGTGACATGAACTGGGCATACTTGAATTTTCAGATTCATAATGCATTATGTTTAATAAAAATTATTACAACTTGAGATTTTGATATTTTTTAATTGAAGTTATTTTGGGTACAAGCTGAAAGGGCCTTTCTGTCAAAAAGACGTAAAAGTCTAAGCGACACGGTGCCAAGTGTCTTCAGACTACAGCTAGCTGGAATCCGGCCCCTACAGCTAGCCCAAAGTAATAAATATTATTAAATTAAAAAATTAAAGGTTATTAAGTCTATTTATTATTCATTATGCATAAAATGAAATGAAAATACAAGTGACCGAACTCTGTCGAAACTCGGACCGTGTTCGGACCGAGTTTGGTTGACGTCGGTTCTAATTTCCAGAACAGCACAACCGGCCCTAGCCCCTTTATAATCCCTTCTTCCTCCTCCTATTTCTTCCATCCGAGCACCGAGAACTCTACAAAAACTCCATCCTTCATCTCCTCCAAGCTTCCTTCCTCATTTCTCCTTAGGTCTACGAAGATCAAGAAGGTGACATTCTCTATTTTTTCTCTTTAAGGTATATCTTCTTCCTTCTCCTTTGTCAATTATATGGCTCCTAAAATCTTTAAAAGGAAGAAAGTAGACTCCGCGGCGAGTTCATCTTCTACTTCTAAGTACGAACCCGAAAACGTATTCAGTCATACTCATCCTACTGGCAAAGAGGAATTTGACCCGACTTTATTTCCATGTTTGGAAATATCGGAGTCTTGGTTTGAAATGTTCCGCTATGGGGAAATTTGCCCTGGGCGATCTGTCAACTTCACTATTTTCTCGAAGTACGCCTCCACTTTGATAGACTTAGTCTCCAAGATTTCTTTGAAATCTCTAGTGATATCTATGATAATGTCGTACGTATGTTTTACTGCAACATGCAAGTAAAACCCGACGGTAGTATCTATTCCTATGTCGTCGGACACGAAATTGAATTCAACTCAACTGACCTCAGTGAATATTTTCATATGCTGAATATCGACGAGGCGTTAGTCGACATTCACCGAGTTCAATTTTTCGAAGACATGACTCTTGATTCCTTTAAGGATGTAACGTGTCATCCTAACCATGTCCCTCGCAGTAGTAAGTTATACGCAAAGCACCTTAATTATAACTTTTATGAGTTACATCGTTTTGTATTCTCTGTTTTGCTTCCCAAGAAGGGATAATACCTTCTACGAGATGTCTGTCATGTACCATCTTCATTTTGGTGTTCTTTTCTCTGTTCCCAAGACCTTCATGGCTTGGATGATTGGTTGTAGGCGAGTTGGGCGTAACCTTATGTACCCCATGCATCTAGAAGCCATCTTTAGGAGATTTGAAATCAACCTTGATCTGTGTCCTATTTCCTCATCATCTTCTAAGCTGACTAGATATAGGAAATTTCCTCTCCCTCTACCTCCACCCGGTGTTGCTCCTACTAAAGCACAGGCTGATCCAGATGCTCCTGCTCCTGCTCCTGTCCCTGCTGCTCCTGCTCCAGGATTTAAATAATCCATAATTCTAACAGCGCTTTGATGATTTCGTCACCCTCTCTGGACAACGTCATCAAAGTTATGTCGATGCTGAGTTCCGTCATACCTCACAGGCTCAGATCTCGAGGAACAGCATTGCTGATCTGCACTGGAGTTTGGCGCATCACCCTTCAGCTCCTATTTTGATGATCCATCATCCTGGCTTCGACGGACCGAGGTTCGATGATCCGACCACTTTCAGATACTTTGATCCAACTACTGCTTACTTCGATCCTCAGCCGCCTGCTCCAGCTGATGATGATGCTCAGATGTGATGATCTATGTAGTTGCACTTTGTAGCACTCCAAACTTTCACAGTTGGACTTTTTATTTAGTAGTTTTAGCAGTCATAAAATGTCACGCCCCAGTCCCATAATACATATGACTAAGTACGTCAGCATGCCAGCTGCACATATACGAAGAATACACCAATAGGTGGTATCCTCATATTTGTACATAAGCTGTAAATAATATAACATGATAAGCCACAATATAAATAACTATATATGTCACGACCCGCACCCAGTGTAAGGGCACGAGAAGTGGGTACGTCCAGCCTACGCCGCAATGTCGGCGGTAGAACGTTGTCCTAGGTCACAACATCTAGCAATAACCATACCTGTACAATGATATACACTCCAAAAGGAGAACAATATAAAGGTACAACTCAATCACAGCATCTAAGGTGGAGTAAAAAGAAAAGATGAAATATAAGATAAAAGAGATAATCTCCAACCAGCTACAATGAGAGTATTATCTGAATATACAAACATCTATCAATATCCAAAAATTGAAAGTACATGAAATAAGATAACTAGTGAGAAACTAGTCTAGAATCTAATCTAGTCAATAGGCAAGTCCTTAGCAACTGTAGGATCCTCCTGAGGGTCCAAGTCACCGGTGTCATCTAAGCCTGTGCCATAATACGTAGGACAGAACTCCTCCTTATCACCTGTAATATTTTCAACAGTCCAATCAGGACAGGAACGAGCACAATACATCTCACACAGTTCATATCTTGACAGGAAATATAAAGCATGTGATAGGCTAAGATACATAAAATGCTGTAAGAAATAAGCATGAAAGAAAGAGAGAATTAATAAACAAGTCTATCTACATACAATAATAGAGAACTGTAAGTGACTATGTGATTTAGAGTACAAGATAGACATATGAACGGCTTGATTTGTACATGATTACACTAAAGAGTTTGTACATGATTACACTACTTTGGAATTGTTCACATGACTATTTCTACTCCCACATGTCCCAATCAATACACAAGGATCTAGACAGGTTATGTTATTGTACATGATAGTTTATACATGAAGCTCATGAGATCATGAGAGTACATGAGAGCACATGAGTATACATGAATAATAAGAGTCCACAAAATACATGGTGTTCGTGAAAAGCACATGACACGATGTATTCGATGCACCCGAAGGGATAACATCTCATGTAAAGATCCATATAGTACTAATCCGTGATAATGTCGTGTCAGCATCAAGTAAATTAAGTATGACAAGAATATAATTCCTAACAAGTATGAAACGGTCAGAGAATGTACTCGCCTGATATCCTGACTATCTGGTGAGAATATGAGTCTGAGTTGGAGTATCTGAGTCCTATTTTAGAGCAACACAGGTCACAACATATCTAACATGAAATAAGAATAGTCTATAATGCATTCTAAATGATTCTAGGTCCTTCTTGTCAAAGTCAACCCTTGGTCAACTCTGGTCAAACCTGGTCAACTCTGGTCAAACCTGGTCAACCATAAGTCAACTAGACGGTACTCACTCAATCATTGTGTTCCTATGACTTGGTCGCTATTACGCCCTGGCACGGGACTATAACGGTCACACGAGATAGGTTATAATTTACCATATACGGGGGTCTTAGGCTGAGGCTAACTTACTCATCCATGTGCATCTCAACATATCCACTTACAGCTGCATTCGAGTTCAGCAAATCATTGAGTCTGGATCACGCACATATTTAAGGCGTCCTTCGAATATATAATTTCAACCAAGCTTAGCGATAGCGAAGTCGGACAAGCTACTCGTGATAGTTTCAAATTGCCAGTCGTTTTACTAACTCGACTAAAATGAACTATGGTTCATTTTACTATCGTCTATCTCGATCCTCGAGATGACATGATTCATTTCTCAAGCGTTCTTGTCTTATGAAACAATATGATACTTCTAACAAAGTCGACCAAAATCCAAGTAATTAATTCCAGTCCGATTCAAGACCAAGCATTGTACTACCATCAAGTACGCCTTCCAAGTAATAATTCAATTTGTTATCCCAATTTTACTTGTGCATCACCGATTCCTATCATTCACTTCGTTCGGGTCTGATATCAATGTCGCTAGCGCACACTTCCAGTTCCAAGTTCTAACTCTAAGTCTTGTTGTCCCAGATCTATCGCCCATCCGACGATACTCAAAAGTCGGTCACACAGGTTCAATCACTCGGCATAAGGTTGTCTGTATATCCGCTAGGTCAGCTCACCAGGTCATAGGTACAGCTCAAGCTCGCGGTTCATCGTACAAACTCGTTGCATGACACTCGCCCCAATCCTAATGTCAAACCATTATTCGTTCGCACGGGATACTCTACCCAAGCTCGCTTTACTCAGATTTCTAAACATCGAGTAGTGATCATTCTATTCACATCAAGACATTTGTCGCATGGGGTCCGAGTCTGTTCAGCAAAGCCATCCTACGATAAGTTCTGCTCAACCAAATCCTTGGCATATTAATATCGCATGTCCAAACTAGCAATTCGTATAGCCTATCTCTTCAAACATGTTTGATATAATCTACCTATCTATTCTATCCAAGTCAAGTACACCACGATAAGATTTGTCACTAAACTATAATTCTCATACAATACTTTCTAAGTCGTTCAACACAATTCACGTATTCGATCACAAGGTCGTCTAGCATAACAATATGTCACGTCCCAATCTTCCGCAAGTCCATACTGGACATAAAATCACCATGCCAATGCTCTCGTAGGATAATCGTCCTCATCGGGGCATAACTCTTGGCTTTGAGTCTAGAATAATTCATTTTTGATATGCACATTAGATCTACTCAATCCTCTAACTTACTTTATCGTCAATCATAAGTCTAAACAATCCTCGAATTTACCTTCGTATTAAATAATAAGTCAAAATAATCTAATTACCATGCCCTGGTCTCCCACAAGTTCGATCATCACCGCTGGACATAAATCACCATGCCAACGCTCCCACAGAATGATCGCCCTAATCCAGCATGATGCATGTGTTGTAGTGTCCCGTCCCTACATTGTGCCTCGTTTCTGTCCACGGGATGTACGAGAAAGGAATACTGTCGCTACCGATTTAGTTAGAACCGATAGATCAGGATCGATTGAATCAGTCGAATGGAAACGATTGAATTAAGATCTTTTTCTCGTTATGGAAAGGCTTCTTTAGAATCAAGTCCCATATTCAGCAGGTTGTGCCTCGAGGATAGACTCTGCGGCTGAGTCGGAAGAGACCTTCCATTGCTCTGCTTTTCATGCCGTATATGCTCTTTGGCTTTGGTTTTCGTGAATGCATTTTTGTAAATATTTTCGATGGTTTTTATGGCTTGCATTTTTGAACTTCGCATTCGTATGGAACTCCTTGAACGACACAGTGTTCTAATCAGTTGCTTATTCGATTGCAGGTGATCACGTAGGCGACGTCTAAGTACGGCCAACCAGTACCCTGCCTCAAGCAAGACTAAGGTGATTGGCTGACCTCCTCCACCTCGACCCTTTGGTTTCATATCAAACATGAGATGTAAAACACATGCTCGTACTCGTAGTATAGAATCAATAAATTGTGGCACGATTCTTCACGAAACACTTGTTATAGAACTGCTAACATGAAACTGATGCATACTCTCTTATGCCACATTTACTTAGTCATATGCAAATAAAATATTGAATCGATTAACGAATATCGCAACGATAAGGCTAAGTTCATAAAATGGCTAAGTCTCAAGAAGAACGAAAACGGTCATTGGACAACTTGTGCACAAGGGATAGTTTCCTCGAACGGTTGCCTAGGCCAAAGAATCGATTCGGCCTAGGATGAACAAGTATAGCAAGTGCCAGCAGGACTGGCATGAGTGATTTAGAAACTTTCGAGTATGGCACGCTACCCGCTGCGAAAAGGTTGCCGTCTAACACATCTGTAGTCCAAGATGGCTTAAAATTGCCAGTGACCTTCACACCATTTCACGACTTGAACTAATAATCGTGACAAGGGATGAAAATGGATAGTTGCTCAATGTATAAAGTTTTTATATGCTTGCCTCTTAAAATGTTAACATGCAAATCGAGTAGGATGGCTAGAAAGATCACCAAATAGCTAACATGTTTTATAAAACTGCTTGAACAAATGAGAGCCTAGGTTATAATTAGTTACTGGCCAGTACATGTGATCGTACTGACCCTTGCTCTCTATAGGTGGTACGAATCAGGGGGGATGCGCCAACTAGTCAAGGCGACGTTCGTGTTTTGAAGCTTCGACCGTGCGTCGAAGACCCTTGCTACATAACTTTTGAAGACCCTCTCTGCAACAGTCAAAGACGATGTCTCGACTTTTCCCCGTTCCAGGTGGTTGGAATACTTTTGTTGTAAGTTGAGGGATGTATGTATGGAACGACTATCTTATCGGCGATCCTTTTGTAATTGAGACATGCTGTAAGCATGCACGGCATAATTGTAATAAAGTCTTGTAAAAAATGTCTATTATCAATAAAATGCAAGTTTCTCTGTCTCAATGTGTTGTTTAATTTTCTGCGTACTCTCTTAGATGTTGTGTTTCAAATAACCTTGTGACTATGTCTTGTGCGATCACAACCTAGGTTCATACGGTATCACGCTCGGGAGACGACTATCGATTCTTCGAAATTGGGGGATGACACAATGGTATCAGAGCACGGCTTTACGTCCTTGGCCTCCTGTCTCGAGTCTTTAGTCTCGAACCGTTGACCCCGTGTCGATGAGATGAGTTATTCCATACGGTGAACCCAGGACATTTTCTGAAACTAACGAGAGTTGTCTTTTGTTCCAGAAGTTGTGGAACCTCGGGTAGAGGATGAGGCGAGCACTTCCAGCGGCTCGAATAGTTCCAAAGCCGAGCCTTTCATCAACCCGACGGAAAGGATGCCTTCTGCAGCCGGGCCTTCCGGCAATCCTATGGAGCAGATGATGTATATGCTTGAAATGCAGTAGAGGCAGGCCGCAGCATTCCAACAAGAAAACGAGAAGCTGCACTTGTAGTCCGAAAGGCGACATGCCCAATTTGAAGCCCGGTTCGAAGCGCAATTCAAGATGCAGCAAGGGCAACTTGATACGCTACGGCAGTTGGTACAAACAGTCGTGACCAACGAGAACTCTGTAACCTGTACTATCGAACCCGTGACCCGACCCATTGAAGTCACACTCGGGGAGCCTTCGTCTCAGCCTGCGCCGCCGGAGAATAACACCTTCGACTATACCAACTTCAAGAAGGCTTTTGACACTTCCTTCTTCAGAATCGAAGACCCTTCCCTCGCGATCGACTGGTTAGACGAGATCGAAGTAAACTTCAAGCTCCTTGGCATCGATGAGGCCAAGAAAATCGCTTGCACTCAACTTCAACTTCGGTTAAATGCGTATGACTGGTGGGCGGTACAAAAGCAAGATATCCATCACAATGATTCTATCGTACCGATCTCTTGGGCTACATTTTCAAAGGCCTTCGATGTCGAGTACTTACCTGCGGCGATCCTCCAGGCGAAGAAGAACGAGTTTATGCAGTTGAAACAAGAAAACTTGACCGTACGCGAGTATGCTGCAAAATTCAACAAGTTAGCCTGATTTATGGGTGTCTACCTGCCAATGGTGGCGAGTCGAGCATGGAGATTCGAAGTGGGCCTAAGTCCTTCCATTTCTTCTCCTGTGAGTGTGCCCGAGTATCAACAATGGAAGAGTCACTTAACCATGCCCTTCGTCTCGAGCCTCAATACCCTCCGGTCGCCACAGGCACTGTGCAGACCTATAATCACAAGCGTCATGACAACACAGGAGGTAACAATATGCATAAGCGCCCAAACCACGGCAACGGAGGCGGCAACTAGGGAAAGAATCAAGGATACTGTAATTTTTGCTATAAGGACACTATGCCAAAATATGCATTTTTCGACAGACCAAAACCGTCGTAAATCTCATTAAACAACAGTTTTGACTTGTCAGAACATCCGACCTTAATAGCGTGTCCTAAAATTTAAACGACAGTTTTGGACTTTCATTTTATAGCTGAATAAAACGACAGTTATTATTTGTCGAATAAAAACGATGGACTAAAACTGTCAAATAACCTGTAAATTGGTCTGACATTATTTTTACTTTTTCAACTGGTAAGGTCTGTCGTTTTTTTGGAAACAAAATTAAAAAAACTCAATTCATTCTTATCAAATATGTTTAAACGTATTCATCCTCTATATAAAACTAAAATAGATCTAAAAATAAATTTTCATATAAACATCAATAATGAAAAACTCAATCAAAATTGTATTAACTAATAAATGTATCAAATTTACATAGCAATATTCCATAAACAAACAAAAGGAACTCCAAGCTCACAATGGTTTCATTCTCATGATGAACAAAAATAAGAGTTTTATTTCTAGCTTACAATCTCAAGTGCAGTACAAAAAAAGAACTTTAAAACCTCACAAACTGAACTGAATATTTTGGCCAATTGATAATTTTGCCAACAGTGATATCATCAAACTTTTCGTCTCTATCGAACATCTCATTCCCAGCAAAAATTTCATCGACAATGATATTATATGATTCGTCATTCAATGTTGCGTATTCACACGTCCAATAGTAATGACTTTCTTTCTAAATTCTTCAAAAGACCTTTATGGACAAGTAGCCTGATCATGTCTCTACATATAAACATAAGAAAAAACATAAGTATAAGATAGTTTTTGATTCTCCATAAATACAAAAAAATTATATAAAGTTACACACCTATATAATAAGGATAGAAATAGATGACAAGGAAAAAAAAAACATAAGTACAACCGTAGACATCTGTCTTAAAGAGTATATAAAATGTCAGCTCAAAATGATCAACAACTATAAAATGAGATACGAAGCAATGTCGTCAGAACTGGACCGGACTGACGGTTGAACCGGGTCTGACCGAATTTTGTCAAAAAATCGGTCCGATCTGATTTGAACCGGATTATTTTCAAGAACCGACGGTTTTCTTCAGAACCGGGATTTAACCGGAGAACCGTTCGAACCGGTACACACTTAAACCGGCTGATTTTTTATTTTAAAAAAAGCTCTCTGCCAGTTCTCCCGTAACCTTATCCGCCCTTGCAGCCTACTAACGACCAACTCTTCAATGGAAGAAGGCCTAGATTCGACCTTGTGAGAAGACGAAGACCTAGAAATGGTTTCGTCACTGTCGGATTCGGTACCGGAATCAGAGCTGCAGTCTGCACCAGTACGTGGACTCCACTACACTTGGCCGACTAGAGACGGAGTGGGCGACGGCTCTTCACATGGTTGGCATGGTCAAAAAATGGGATGGTTGTTAGGAAGAAGAAGGTCTAGAGAGTAAGAACTAAGAAGAAGAAGAAGAAGAAGAAGAAGAAGAAGAAGAAGAAACAGACATCAATAAAAAGGGGTGTGGTGTAGCAGACCTCTATTGTACCAATTACTTTTTTGACAAAAAGTCACCATCAGTCATTAATTGCTATTTACTACTACATGCCAAAAACTGGTGACTGATGGGAACCCCTCGATTGTCACATATAAAATGGTGGGAAATTATTGTACTAATTTTTTTGGCTTGCCCCTGCACAGTACGGTTGAACCTTGGTCAGACCGGTACAAAAAAAAATCGGTTCAATTGTCGGTCCAGTTTTTAAAACATTGGTACGAAGAAGGGGGATAATTATTGGTATATGATAATCATTTGCAAATTGGTGGAAATTAATGCTACTGTAATATATATATTTTTTAAGACCTAATGTACGTTAAAGTGCACTGAAATGAAAAATAAAATTCTTGTTTTTTGTTTTGTTTTTCCCGAACACTGGGAATAGAATTAAATTAGCCCCTCTTATTTTTTGCTATATATAAAACTAGAAGTTATCAATATTTAAAGATTTTAACCTAAATATTATATACTCAAATAACTGGCCAGAGTATATGTTATGTGTATATATATTTCCCTTGACTTGTAGTTGCAACTTAAGTAGAATGGACAATATAGCGACCAAATTAAGCATGCACATATGGAATATGGTCCCTTAATATGATATATGATACAGCACAGGTTAGGTGCTTCTATAATTCATAATATTGTTATCTGAAAAATTACATAGGTGCTAAACAATACAACTTCATAAATTAATGCAATTCATATACGAAAGCTTACGAAGTAATTAAGCATAAGAGTACGGATAACATTGATAATCTAAAGAAAACTTATGTTGTGAAACAACTGATAAAATACCAAAGATCTCTGGTTCCAGAATTCAAACTAGTTCACAGAAACTGAGTTTATACAAGTGATTTCTAACACGACAGCTACCTCTCAAGAGCAACCAGTGGGCTTCGAAAGGCGGTGTTATTTTGACAAGAAAGGTCCATCTCGTGTCAAACTATCAATTGGATAAGACAAGGACATCAAGTGTCGTGCTCAAGAAACATGGAAATACATTACACGAATGCACGTGTATATTGTTAAAATGGTCATGCAAATATGAAAGTGTATGTTCAGTAAATCGGCTACATGAATTCCCTTCAGATCTTAGAAATGTGAAGTTATGTTATTGACCAACGAAGCAACATCCAAGATCTGAAGCAATATATCAATATCACAGGTACGTATTAGTAAAAACAACACATGTATGTGTTAGCGAATGAAGCAATATATTAATCCGGTTGCAATATGTCAATCTCAGGTATATATATTAAGACAGGGACATTTGGCATATACGAATCAGATTTTGTAGGTTTGGGTGGAAACACTTAAATTAGTGTGAAAATCTTTGTATAATCAAATTTCAACCATTCCTCCAAATCACTAACAGGCCTGAAGATTTCATATGTTACGATATACTTACTGTCTGAGATGGTAGAACAAGAGCAAAATCTTGTGGAAGACCAGCAGCTACTCCACCATCACCCATGGCCTCTATTGCTAGATAAATATATGTTGAACCACTGCTACTGAAAACTGAGACATAGAATTGAATATGAGATGTTATTAAAAGGAAGAAAAACGATCAACCACTTTAACTACTCTATAAACTCAAACCTAGGAAGCATGGACACTCAAAAGTCAATTACCATGTCAGTGTCGTGTCTGACACATATTGGACACAGATAATGTGTTGTGTCTGTCACCTTGAACATGTTGTTTCATGATGTATCCATGCAACTGATAGACACAATATCAATGAAACAGTCACCAACTTACCTCAAGCCAGTTACAACATCAAAATATTTTTCATCAGTAATCCAAACTTTTCTAATTGCTCCTATTGTCCAAGAGGTTGAACCCACAGTCTCTGAAAAATTTAATAGATCACATATACTAATATGGAAGATATGGAAGGGATACATAAAAGATAATACAACCTAAGACTCAACATTTTATAACATATGTGCCAACACTTTGAACTCTTAGACACAACATAATGTTTTATTTCATGTTATCTGCTATTAACGTTATATTAGCTAAAATTCTGAGAATAAACCAAGTACAGAAGAACTTGTTGGGTATAAGAAGTTTAGCTTCTTTAAACTATAATGATATCATAGTTTTCACCAATGTCTATCTTTGTCTTTTTTACGAATTCCGATAAAATATCCAAATATAGCCAATGTTCATTTCCATATATAAGGATAATCAGGTCCGTGATTGTTATTTACCCTTCAATTTTGAATGGAAAAACTGTCGTTGGGATGAAAAGTTGCATTATCCTTTCATAACCCAAAAGGAAAGAGTAGTTCAATGAAATTTAGTTAAGCAAAGCAATATTGAACTACAATGAAAGACGTATCAGATTAAAGTATATATTTGATGAAGAGTGGCCAACATCATCAGTAAATTCCTACAATTGGTAAATTGAGGTACACCACTAGTTCATAACATACATATTTATAATTTATGCATGTTGTGTATAAAGAAGCAAAATATATCTGCACATCTAATTATCAAAATAAAAAAACTAATCTGCTATACTACATATGTCGTATAGGTACTCCAAACCTATATAGGAGACCATGCTTCTTATACACTTCTACATGAACATATATGAGGGCTAATGCACTATAAGCTTGTTGGGTATTGAGCCCCAACTGGATTTTATAAAGCAAATTACTTATTACATGCCCCTACAAGAAACTGTTAAAATATTGGTGCAAGATTCCATGCTACAATATTCTAATTGAATTCATTTTGATCTCTTCTACATTCATTAGTACATGCCCTCATATGATCAAATCCCAACAATCCTTGCTGCTTCAAAGGATCATGAGCAGCAGAGTTCTCTCCCCTACTCTCCAGTAGACGGGAAGAATCTGAATCTCATGAGCTATCAAGCCGGGCATCTCATATCAAGTTGTGTTTGTTCACAATATTGAGCTCATTTACATGCTCAAGCTTGGCTTCTCAATGAAAGCCGAAACTAGCTAGGTGTTATAGAGTTGAGATTGAGCTCACAAGATGCTTTGTTTGATTCTCTAGCTAGTTGAATGTATGAACTAGATCAACAAAAATTTAAATACGAGTAATAATTGCTACTTTTTCTACTGCTAAAAATCTATAGTAGAGAGCCAATAAAACTTCTCTTTAGTTTTCTTCTGTATAATTTCTCTATGTTGAAAGAGTGGAAGCCAAAAATATTTATAGAAATGATAAAATTAAGTAGAGGTAAAGAAATTATACTATGGAGTTAAAAGGGTTCAGTCGAGAACAGATGATAAGTATATAACAGTTGTACTGTCGATGCTTCGTATGTGGTCAATATTATATTGAGACCTTTAGTTATCATCATACCTTGGAAAGCAACTACTACTAATACTTGCTTGTTCCAGGAAGCAACTACTGTAATACTTACTACTGTACACCTTATTGATACCTAATCATAAGTAGAAGTATGGATGCAAATTTTAATAGGACTGCATGCAGGAAGGCTTAAATAAAGACTAGTTAAACAGCAGTACTAGTCTGTCCTAACCAGAGTCAAATTATTCACAATTATTTCAAAAACATCACAATTTATTAATTGATTGGAAACTATATGCATATATGGATGAGTAATTTACTAGCGAACAGTTTTTATCTTGGGCAAACTATTCACGACAATTCGCATATAAATCACAAACTTCATAGTTTGCAGTATCGGCCGATACCGATCCGATACGACCGATTGAGAAAATAATTCGTTCATTCAATTTGAATACTCTATGAAACACTACCTAAAGGTATTAAGATACATGGGACCCGGAATCATAGTTTATAGTATTGGCTGATACCGATCCAATACGACCGATATCGATACGGTTTGGCATATCCCGATCCAATACTTACCGCAACCAATAATTTGTTTTCATAAAAGTGTCAAGGTGTAACCATGTATCACCTTGTCATAAATATTGCATAAAGCAAAATGCCTATCACAATGATGAATAATATTTAGGAATATGACAAGATATTAGAATTCGACAATTTAGCTCTACTCACCTGAGTGTGAAACTTTGATAAAGATTGACTCGATCTATGAGTGTTACATCCTGTAGCATGCAGGAAAACTACTATTTGTTTAGGATTCTCCATCCGATTTAGCAAAGCATCATTTTTTTTCTCTACGAGCAGTCTCCTTGTCTGTAGCTAAAGCACAAATCTCCGTCTTTGAAATGCCTTGACCCATTCCATGTATATAACCTTTACAATCATGTCCCAATACCTAAATAATTTTCAGAAGAAAAGAGAGTAATTATATAGTATAAAATTGTAAGAAATTATAAACAAAAATGGAAATTAATTAGAATCCCACATATCACCGATAAGATTTGGCATGTCCCCGATCCAATACCTACCACTACCGATAATTTGTTTTCATAAAAGTGTGGGTATAACCACATATCACCTTGTCATAAATCTTGTATAAATCAACATTCCTATCACAATGATGAATTACAAAGAAGAGGAAAATATGAAAATGTGACAACCGCACTATAACTAGACTAATATATAATTCATGATCCTAGAGCAAAAAAAATGAAATTAGAATATAGGGGATGTATCCTAATGATTTACATTCACATATCCCTTCCTACATCCCCACACATATAGGGGATGTATCCTAAACTGCACTGCTGCTGCAGTATGCAGCAGTTATCTGTGCAACTACTACTACATCTACCCCCAGGTTGTCACTCACACACTAACATACAAATCCTAAACATGTACACTTATACTAATACGTTACTAAGTGTACACACACTACTAATGATTTATATTCACATATTCCTTCCTACAACCCTACCCGAAATTCTTGTGGACCGGACCAGACCGGCTCAACCCAAGTTTGATCGGGCCAGTCCTAAGGCGGGTTTCGGACCACCAGTCCCACTTAACATCAGTACAAGGGGACCTCCTGTGTGTTTTAAACAACACACTCTAAAACAATAAAATCAATCAACAAAAAAATGAAAGAGAGATTTAAAAAGGAACTGACTGGCTCTTTTTGTCACAGTAGAATGGAATTAACAAATAGAAGATGGTGAGACTTATTCCCAGGTTTCAATTGAGTTGGATGGTAGTGCCCAACATAAGCTTTAGATAATTAGTCTGCCAGGTTGAAGTAAGAACGAAAATCCTAAATTTTCATGAAGCAATGGTGATGGATCAACATCTGATACGTCTATATGTGCCATTGATTTGGATACATCGTTCATTGAGAATGTTACGCTGTATTGGAAAAAGGAGATGATATGAAAGTGTCTGTATATAATACATCAAAAAGACCTGCTAATTATCTTAAATAAGTTCCTAAAATGTTCACCTGGAATCATCATCCAGTAAGAATGAACTGCTGACTGCACTATCGGAGTCCTCCATCATCAAGACTCTTGTACCTGAAATAACCTACACCTGATAACCATACATAGATGCATTACAGGACTAGTTAGTAGCTTCCATAAAAACAAGTAGTAATGATGATTCCAGGTGAACTGAACTTACATCCCTGCACACAGAAATGGCCTACACATACTGGTTTAAACACCCTTAAAAACTGAACATATACATATGTGTACGTATCTACACACTCACACAGGCACCAAAATTCTTGTTAAACAGGGGTACAAGTCTGTGTACAGATTACCGGTGTACACACAGACCTGTACACTGTACAAGTTCCCTCTCCCCTTTCACTAACAGATCTTCACTCCTTCAACTGGTATCAAGACACGTTACAATCAATACACACATACTGGAATCTCCCACTGTCTGCATGATTTTACACACACACACACACAACACTCACATGCACACAGGTCTGCTGCAGTATGTGTGCTGTTAGCAGCAGAGCAAGCTTCTGCTAGCTGACCAAATCTGCTGCTGCTGGTGGTGCAGCAAGATGTACCTGCTGCTGCACATGAATTCCTTTCTAATTTTCTACACACATATACTAAGGTATTTCTCCCCTCATGCTGAATTGGTTGGTTTGGGAGTCATGTAAAATTGACATGCATATTCATTCTTTGGGAGTCGTTGTAACGACTGTTGTTCGTATTACGTATTTTTGTTATACGTGTACGTAATCTCAGACCTATGTATAGACTTGTCCTGATTGGCTAGCCTTGGGTTCTGCATTGGCATGAGTTAGTTAGCATTTCAAGGGTCTGGCATGCATCGGGTTCGGTTGGGTTCGGCTTGGTTGGTTCGGTTTGGGTTGGAATGCAAACCCCTACCTACCACCCTCCATCATTTATTAATCCCAACAACCTATTCTCTCTCTTCATTCACTTCTTCATTTACTCATCTCCTTCCTCCATTAACTCTCTCCACCGACCAGAGAGAGAGGCTTAGGCAAGTGCAACTTGCTTCATAGAGGAACTCAGATTTTGTTGTTCCGTTGTCTTCCTCATGAGATTCTAAGTCACTTTAGTATTTAACATTTTCGAATTCCATGGCTCATTTCATGTAGATCTAAGTTTTAGTATTTTTGATCTCACGGTTTCGATCTTCTAAAACTTGGTTGTTTCCGAAATGGAGAGTTCCATGTAGTAGGGATTTCGATTTTACGCAAGTTTGGCTCTGGAATGGTTGGATTTCATCGAGACATGACTGAGATGGGGCTTGCTTGAGTTTGTGAGCTTTTACGCCTACTTGTCTTGGCCATGGGGAGGAGATGAAATTTTACGCACACGTTCTAACGTGTTAGCGTAGTGTTTATCCTTTACGCCCACGTTTCACGTGACAGCGTATTATTCAGCCTTTTATGCTCACGTCTTAACGTGCCTGCGTAGTGCCCCTTTTACGCACACGTAATTGCGTGATAGCGTATTCGAACTCTACGCCGGGACACCCCCCTGCTCGCGTAGAGTCGTACTCGCGTAGACTTTGGCCCGAGTAGACTCTCGCATGCGTAGAGTCCCGCTCGGGTGTTTGCGAGCGTAGAATTCTACTCGTGTAAAATTCTTACGCGCGTGTAATTCACTTGCGTATAACCCGGCTAGCGTAGAACCCACCCACGTGCTTCTTCACTCGCGTAGAGCTATCTCTCCTTTGCTCTTGCTCGCGTAGAGCCACTTTACGCTTGAGGCCCTCGGCCTAGCGTAGAGGCTCACTCGCGTAGAGCTTTGAGCCCTTGTGTACCCGATTGTCTTTTATGCCTTGCACTATGCATGAATTGACAAGCACGGACTGCGTGATATGACCGGACTAATAATGGTGCATGACATGACATAGCATGACATTACAAGATATGACAAGTACGCACCATGGTAACTATTGAAAGCTGTTGCGACGGCTTGCATGACATGACTATAATAAATGGCTTGGACACCGTAGATGATTATGTTTGTACAAATAAATCAGTATTGTCTTGCATCATGTCTAGGACAGGGACCCTTGAATACCACGGTCAGGGGGTACCTACTTAAACTGATTAAGGCTAATAACTAGAATAATTCAGTAGTCATAAAGAGATTTTCCAGCTACAGGCAATCCCGTTATCTGGGTGCCCCATCATGGGATCTGTAGCCTGCCGTCGAGTAGGGCACATTTCTAGCACACTGTCATGTATTGCAACCACCAAACTACTTAAGGGTACATGTGTTCTTGGACAATGTACCCACATGAATTCAACCTCTAAATTGCGTCTGGATGGCCTGGATGGTCTGCAGGGCTTGTGGTTGTTGGAATAATCTCATTGCATCTTGCTAGTAACTAGGCCTGTGATAACCCTAGTTAGTTAAAGTATCAAGCCGTACTTGGTTGCTTGGCCGTGAATGTTGGATGAAGTCTAAGTCTTGTCCCGTCCTGGTACCTGATTACTTCAATAACATAATTATGTATGCTTACCTTAACAATAATGATTAGGGACCAAGTTCTGTTCAGACGAAGGGTTACAACTCCGGTCCTTGTTTGGTTTGAGGGTTGTAACCTGGATCCCGGAGCAGTTCTGTGTCCTCTCTTCATTTATTGTCTTATTGCACTCCATGTCATGCTCGTCATGTTTTACCTTACCAACAAAGTTTTGAGACGGGCTTCTATTCAGGTGAAGGGTTACAACCCCGGTCCTTATTTGGTTTAAGGGTTGCGACCTGGCTACCTGAATGGTTTTCTTGTCTCAATTCTCTGTTGTTGTCACTGTTATTATCAGATTCTTATATAATTATCTTTAATATCCATTTATTGAATGCTGGTGCTTACTTCATTGATAAATGGTGGGAAACTAAGTTTCGTTCAGATGAAGGGTTACAATCCCGGTTCTTGTTTGGTTTACGGGTTGTAACTTGGTTATCTGAATAGTTCCATGGTTATCTTATCATATATCATCATGATTTTTTTATATTTCCAGTTTTTTATTATATAATTATGTTTTGTGCTAATTTTTGGTTTTAGTTTCTAAGTGAAGCCTC
Source organism: Iris pallida (assembly GCA_029216955.1). Classification (NCBI taxonomy): domain Eukaryota; kingdom Viridiplantae; phylum Streptophyta; class Magnoliopsida; order Asparagales; family Iridaceae; genus Iris; species Iris pallida. The sequence continues at coordinate 16,356,769 of JANAVB010016800.1, read as the reverse complement.
CTTTGTGGCACTTGCTTTTTCTGGGGTCTGACCCAGCTGGTTTTGTATGGCCAAATACCGGAGCAGCTCCAGAGAATCTACCTATCTTTCAGACAGATGGTGACCACCAGGCGTAACCCTGGCAACGAGTGGGTCCCTTTTGTTCTCCCATTTTATTGTAAAATTATTCTTTTGAGGCGTTTAGCCGGCGAGCACGTGTTAGCTCGTATTGCACTTACTCACTGTCTGCCTACGGGCTGTAACATGATTGACGAATCCTAGGGTTGATCATGTATGACTAAAACTCTTGCTAGTCTTCACATTTTGTACGACTAGCTTCATGATCATCCAAATATGTAATGTATGGGATGCCTTACTATTGTATATTTGATGCTCTAACATCTTGTAACTGCTATTCCTTGTATGAGATTGAGATAATAGGCTTGTTCATGACCATAAGAGACTGATGGCTTGTAGTTAAACCCTCATGTATCTAGATAGCCGTGACCGTATAGCGAGGTAGATTCCATTTTAATATACGTAGCTGGCTATGTATGCCCCCGCTCTCCAGTATTCTGGTTTCAGGGCGTTACATGGTTTAAGTGGTGGCCCATGCAGGTCTTGTAAAATTAAGATATGTGAGGGTTTACCGAATAGATGTCTCAATCAGCACTCACCCTTGATCTCTGCTCGTATCCTCTGAATCCCTGAAATCTTGACCTGGTCACATGCTTGTATCCTTGATCTGTCATGGTTATTCCTTATTGTTTCCTATGTTGTCTTCTTCAGCGGCATTGTTTCTGGTCCTACCGATCGACAAGGCGGAGCACCTCTTATGGACCCGCAGCAACCTGGAGATCAAGCCCAGCATTCAGGAGTAGCCTCCAGAGTTATGCCTATTGGGGGTCAAGAGCCACCAGTTCAGCCCGTCCAGCCTACAGAGCCTGATGATGACACCTTGGTGGGTCTCATCAAGACATTGTTAGCATCTCAAGATCGTCGGGGCGACGCCCTTCACCAGGCAGTACAAGACGCTTTGAACAGAGGCGGTCATCAAGGGAACCAGACAGCCAACAGCTTCAAGCGCCTGAACCCTCTGTTCTTTGACGACAGTGAAGATGCTATCGCTGCTGATGCTTGGCTGTAGGATACAGAAGTGATTCTAGAAGCAGCTAGGACTCCAGAAGGCGAGAAGGTGACGGTAGTACGCCTGCAGTTATTGGATCTAGCCCACAGCTGGTGGGCGGCGCAGGCCGTTGGATTAGTGGCACCTATTGTATGGACAGTATTTCGTAAAAGATTCCAAACCAAGTATTTCGATGCTGTAGCTCGGTACGATCAACAGACGAGGTTCACCAATCTGAAGTAGATGGGCTGGACGGTCGACGGGTATATGGCCGAGTTTTCGAGACTTAGTCGGTTTGCTCCCACCTTGGTAGCAACCGAGTTCGATAGAGCCCAACGGTTCCAGCAGGGACTGCACCTGGAGATTTTACTGGCAGTGGAGCAGTTTGAGCAATAGACTTTTGTTGCAGTATTGAGAGCAGCCAGAAAGCATAAGTATACCTCCCAGAGGATCTTGGACAGGACCGGGGGTCGGAAGCGATCTCACAGCCAGATGAATCAGTCTTCAGCACCAGCCCCGACAGCTAGGGCTTTGACCATTGGAGCTAAGAGGCGGGCGGCCTCAGTGACGTCGGTTCAACATTCAACTCTGACATACCTTCAACAGTAGAAGCAGAAGCACTCTTCCGCAGTGGGATGTTCATACTGCGAGAAGCCATGACATATGGTATCAGAGTGTCGCAGAGCACAGGAATTGTGCTTGGTTTGTGGTGCACCGGACCACAGGGTTGGGAACTGCCCGAACAGGGAGAGTTCATCTTTATCAACCTTCTCTAGTCCCTCGGTTAGGGGGCCAGCCCCCGTACCAGTCCAGCAGCAGCAGTACCCGTTTCCGAGGCCCTTGCCGCCTCAGGCCCAGGCATTCCAGCAGCAGAGACCGCAGCAGTATGCCCAAGTCCAAGCTCAGACCCAGAATCACCAGAGAGGTTTTCAGCAGAGGGGACCCGCACCCAGAGGACATGGTCAAGTGCTGGATTTGACCATGGGAGAAGAAGGATTAGCACCAAGTGAGGTAGTGGCAGGTACTATTCTTGTCAAACTCCTTTCCAGCATCAGCGTTATTTGATTCTGGTACATCGTATTAATTTATGTCTGCACGATTCACGACACGGATAGGACTGGAGCCCGAGTCATTATCAGTAAGTCACAATATACTTACTGGTAACGATCTTGTGGGAGTAAATAGAGTGTTTTTCTCGTATCGGATTGTAGTTAGCGGTAGAGAATTTCTCGCTAGATTGATAGAGTTCCCGATGGCCGATTATGATGTGGTCTTAGGGATGGATTAGCTGAGAGACCAGTATGCTAGGATAGACTGCCATATTGGCAGGGTTATTTTTAGTATTCCAGGCAAGCCAGAGTTTTCCTTTTCCCGAGGCGAAGTTGAACCTTCTCCTCCGGTATTGCGGATGGCAGTAGCAGCAGTACAGCTACCTCGGATAGTTGAAGAGTTTCCAGATGTTTTCCCAGAAGAGCTCCCAGGAATGCCGCCAGAGTGAGAGATCGAGTTCACCATAGACTTGATCCCAGGGACAGCCCCAGTGTCGGAGAGAGTCTACAGGATGGCACCGTCAGAGTTAGAGATATTGTACAAGATGATTGAAGAACTTAGAACCAAGGGATTTATTCGAGCTAGTGGATCGCCTTAGGGAGCCCCGATACTTCTTGTAAAAAAAAGGATGGTACGTCCAGATTATGTGTAGATTATCGTACCTTGAATTCAGTGACAATCAAGAACAGATACCCTCTCCCAAGGATAGATGACTTGTTTGATCAACTCAAGGGGGAAGCAGCATTCTCGAAGATCGACTTGCGATCAGGGTACCATCATATCAGAGTCAGAGAGCAGGACATCCCGAAGACAGCTTTTAGATCGAGGTATAGGCATTGGGAGTTCCTTGTTATGCCATTTGGAGCAACCAATACGCCGACCGTATTCATGGACCTCATGAATCGTATCTTCATGCCATATTTGGATCAGTTTGTGATTGTGTTCATAGACGACATCCTAGTCTACAGTAAGAGTGTAGCAGAGCATGAGCAGCATCTCAGAGTTGTCCTCCAGATTCTCAGAGAGCACCAGTTATATGCCAAGTTCAGTAAATGTGAGTTCTGGCTCGAACGCATTTCATACTTGGGTCATATCATCACCAGAGGAGGAGTAGAAGTGGATCCCCAGAAGATAGTAGCCATTGAGACATGGCCAGTACCTAGCACAGTTGCAGAAGTTCGCAGTTTTCTTGGCTTGGCCGGCTACTACCGGCGATTTATTTCAGACTTTGTCCGGATTTCAGCACCATTGACCCAGTTGACCCGCAAGGATGTGCAGTTTGCTTGGACAGCAGAATGTCAGGAATCTTTTGAGAAGTTGAAGCGAGGCTTGATGACGGCGCCCATTCTCACGCTTCCAGATGGGACCGAAGGATTTTTAGTATATTGTGATACTTCAGGTAGAGGTTTAGGATGTGTTTTGATGCAGCATGGAAAGGTAATAGCTTATGCGTCACGCCAACTTCGTGATCATGAAAGGAATTATCCAACCCATGACTTGGAGCTGGCAGCAGTAGTGTTTGTACTTAAGCTTTAGAGACACTACTTGTATGGAGATAGGATGGAGATTTTCACCGACCACAAGAGCCTGAAGTATGTATTCACACAGAAGGATCTTAACATGCATCAGAAAAGGTGGCTAGAGCTAGTTGTGGATTATGATGTCAACCTGCAATATCACCCAGGGAAGGTCAATGTAGTAGCGGATGCGTTGAACAGGAGAGCCGAAGTTTATTTCCTCACAGTGCAGCCAGAGTTATTAGCAGATCTTCAGAAGATGGGTATTGAAGTTGTCCTTCCTACCAGTATGGCATTGATGGCCAGTATGCGAGTTCAGTCCACTCTAGTCGAGAGGATCCAGATGGCGCAGTCAACAAATTCCAAGCTTCAGCGACTCAGAGCAGAGTGCGAGGCAGGACGAAGACCAGAGTTAAGCATTCATGAAGACGGTATACTTCGACATGGAAGACATCTTTGTGTACCCAGTTGTAATATCAGACAGGAGATCATAGCATAGGCTCACAGTTCTCAGTATTTGATTCATCCCGACGGTACAAAAATGTACCGTGGTATCCGTCAGTACTTTTGGTGGAATGGCATGAAGAGGAAGATAGACCGGTTTGTCTTTCGATGTTTGGTTTGCCAACAAGTTAAAGCTGAACATCAGAGGCCAGCTGGACTTCTTCAGCCCTTGCCAATTCCGGAATGGAAGTGGGAGTATATAACCATGGATTTTGTGACTAGATTACCTAGGTCCCCGGCCGGCAGAGATGCTATTTGGGTTATTATAGACAGGCTCACGAAGGTGGCTCACTTTCTCCCATTTATAGTTGGTCAGTCGACGGCTCAGCTAGCAGAGATGTACGTCAGGCAGATCGTCAGATTTTACGGTGTTCCAGTCAGTATCACCTCAGACAGAGATTCAAGATTTACGTCGTACTTTTGGCGCAGTCTGCAAGAGAGTTTGGGAACTCACCTCCAGTTCAGCTCAGCTTATCATTCGCAGACAGATGGTCAGTCAAAGCATACCATACGAACTTTGGAAGATATGTTGCGGTCTTGTACACTCGACTTCGGTGGTTCGTAGGAAGATCACCTGCACCTGGTAGAGTTTTCGTACAATAACAGTTTCCAGGCCAGTATCCAGATGGCGCCTTTTGAAGCACTGTATGGCAGGAAGTGCAGATCTTCGCTAACATGGGACATGTTGGAGAGAGACAGATGCTTGGTCCAGAAATGATTGCTCAGACGGTTGAGGTGGTCAGGAAAGTCAGAGATCATCTTTGAGTTGCACAAGATCACCAGCGTCATTGGGCCAATTCTCATCGGCGTCCTCTTGAGTTTTCAGTCGGCGACCATGTATTCCTGAGGATTTTGCCTAACCGTGGCATCATTCGTTTCGGCGTACGGGGAAAGCTTAGTCCTAGGTATATAGGGCCGTTTGACAGTCTGGAGCGAGTAGGAGAAGTGTCCTATCGTCTCGCTCTTCCGCCGTCGTTACGTGAGGTGCATGATGTCTTCCATGTATCCCAACTACGACGGTATATCCCGGACCCGAGCCATATCCTGGATCATTCGGAATTGGTTGTTGGTACCAACCTTTCGTATGAGGAGAGGCCCGTGTCTATATTGGACTGGAGAGAGAAGATACTCAAGAACAAGACTATTAAGTTAGTCCGTGTTGCTTGGGGTTATCACTCTTTGGGTGAGTCAACGTGGGAGCGTGAGGATGATATCCGATCACGATATTCCGATCTGTTTGACTCGTAAGGTATAATATCTTCCTTATGCCTTATGCTCTCAGTTCCTCGCTTGTATGAATGATTGCTTGATTGATTGCCTTGTTATAGCTTGTCTGTGATTAGTATAGCTTATCCTTGCCTCTCTAGCCTCTTAATTAAATTTCGAGGACGGAATTCTTTTAAGGTGGGTAGAGTTGTAACGCCTGTAGTTCGTATTACGTATTTTTGTTATACGTGTACGTAATCTCGGACCTGTGTATAGACTTGTCCTGATTGGCTAGCCTTGGGTTCTGCATTGGCATGAGTTAGTTAGCATTTCATGGGTCTGGCATGCATCAGGTTCGGTTGGGTTCGGCTTGGTTGGTTCGGCTTGGGTTGGAATGCAAACCCCTACCTACTACCCTCCATCATTTATTAATCCCAACAACCCATTCTCTTTCTTCATTCACTTCTTCATTTACTCTTCTCCTTCCTCCATTAACTCTCTCCACCGACCAGAGAGAGAGGCTTAGGCAAGTGCAACTTACTTCATGGAGGAACTCAGATTTTGTTGTTCCATTGTCTTCCTCATGAGATTCTAAGTCACTTTAGTATTTAACATTTTCGAATTCCATAGCTCATTTCATGTAGATCTAAGTTTTAGCATTTTTGATCTCATGGTTTTGATCTTCTAAAACTTGGTTGTTTTCGAAATGGAGAGTTCCATGTAGTAGGGATTTCGATTTTACGCAAGTTTGGCTCTGGAATGGTTGGATTTCATCGAGACATGACTGAGATGGGGCTTGCTTGAGTTTGTGAGCTTTTACGCCTACTTGTCTTGGCCATGGGGAGGAGATAAAGTTTTACACACACGTTCTAACGTGTTAGCGTAGTGTTTAGCCTTTACGCCCACGTTTCACATGACAGCGTATTATTCAGCCTTTTACGCTCACGTCTTAACGTGCCTGCGTAGTTCCCCTTTTACGCACATGCAATTGCGTGCTAGCGTATTCGAACTCTACGCCGGGACCCCCCTCCCCCGTTCGCGTAGATTCGTACTCGCGTAGACTTTGGCCCGAGTAGACTCTCGCATGCGTAGAGTCTCGCTCGGGTGTTTGCGAGCATAGAATTCTACTCGAGTAAAATTCTTACGCACGTGTAATTCACTTGCGTATAACCCGGCTAGCGTAGAACCCACCCACGTGCATCTTCACTCGCGTAGATCTATCTCTCATTTGCTCTTGCTCGCATAGAGTCGCTTTATGCTTGAGGCCCTCGGCCTAGCGTAGAGGCTCACTCGCGTAGAGCCTTAAGCCCTTGTGTACCCGATTGTCTTTTATTCCTTGTACTATTCATAAATTAACAAGTACGGACTGCGTGATATGACCGGACTAATAATGGTGCATGACATGACATGGTATGACATAGCATGACATCACAAGATATGACAAGTACGCACCATGGTAACTATTGAAAGCTATTACGACGGCTTACATGATATGACTATGATAAATGGCTTGGACACCGTGGACGATTGTGTTTGTACAAATAAATCAGTATTGTCTTGCATCATGTCTAGAACAGGGACCCTTGAATACTACGGTCAGGGGGTACCTACTTAAAATGATTAAGGCTAATAACTAGAATAATCCAATAGTCATAAAGAGATTTTCCAGCTACAGGCAATCCCGTTATCTGGGCGCCCCATCATGGGATCTGTAGCCTGCCGTCGAGTAGGGCACATTTCCAGCACACTGCCATGTGTTGCAACCACCAAACTACTTAAGGGTACATGTGTTCTTGGACAATGTACCCACATGAATTCAACCTCTAAATTACGTCCGGATAGCCTGGATGGTCTGAAGGGCTTATGGTTGTTGGAATAATCTCATTGCATTTTGCTAGTAACTAGGCCTGTGATAACCCTAGTTAGTTAAAGTATCAAGCCGTACTTGGTTGCTTGGCCGTAAATGTTGGATGAAGTCTAAGTCTTTTCCTGTCCTGGTACCTGATTACTTCAATAACATGATTATGTATGCTTACCTTAAGAATAATGATCAGGGACCAAGTTCTGTTCAGGCGAATGGTTACAACCCCGGTCCTTGTTTGGTTTAAGGGTTGTAACCTGGATCTCGGAGCAGTTCTATGTCCTCTCTTCGTTTATTGTCTTATTGCACTCCACGTCATGCTCGTCATGTTTTACCTTACCAATAAGGGTTTGAGACGAGCTTCTATTCAGGTGAAGGGTTACAACCCCGGTCCTTGTTTGGTTTAAGGGTTGCGACCTGGCTACCTGAATGGTTTCCTTGTACTCAATTCTCTGTTGTTGTCACTGTTATTATCAGATTCTTATATAATTATCTTTAATATCCATTTATTGAATGCTGGTGCTTGCCTCATTGATAAATGGTGGGAAACCAAGTTCCGTTCAGATGAAGGGTTACAACTCCGGTCCTTGTTTGGTTTACGGGTTGTAACTTGGTTATCTGAATAGTTCCATGGTTATCTTATCGTATATCATCATGATTTTTCCATATTTCCAGTCTTTTATTATATAATTATGTTTTGTGCTAATTTCTAGTTTTAGTTCCTAAGTGAAGCCTCCTTTGTGGTACTTGCTCTTTCTGGGGTCTGACCCAGCTGGTTTTGTATGGCCAGATATCGGAGCAGCTCCAGAGGATCTACCTATCTTCCAGCCAGATGGTGACCACCAGGCGTAACCCTGGTAACGAGTGGGTCCCTTTTGTTCTCCCACTTTATTGTAAAATTATTCTTTTGCGGCGTTTAGCCGGCGAGCACGTGTTAGCTCGTATTGCACTTACTTACTATCTGCATACGGGCTGTAACATGATTGACGAATCCTAGGGTTGATCATGTATGACTAAAACTCTTGCTAGTCTTCACATTTTATACGACTAGATTCATGATTATCCAAATATGTAATGTATGGGACGCCTTACTATTGTATATTTGATGCTCTAACATCTTGTAACTGCTATTCCTTGCATGAGATTGAGACAATAGGCTTGTTCATGACCATAAGAGACTGATGGCTTGTAGTTAAATCCTCATATATCTAGACAGCCGTGACCGTATAGCGAGGTGGATTCCATTTCAATATACGTAGCTGGCTATGTATGCCCCCGCTCTCCAGTATTCTGGTTTCGGGGCGTTACAGTCGTCTAAAATTGACATGCAGGTTTTTGCCATTTTGAAAGTTCTAATTCAAAGTTGACACATATCATAACAGAAGTTTGCACCTGACATTATCTTTCAAGTATAACAGTACACAATTATACTAGCAATAATGTTGTCAAACAATTTAAAATGTCTCATATTTGAGAAAAAGAACCAGCTAATCTTTACAAAAAGATTGAACACTTGACAATGTGCATCGACGAGATCAAGACATTATGTTCATAACGTATCAATTTTTTCAATAATTTCAGAGGTAATGGTGAATAATTAGAGAGGTAACAGAGGATTGAGAAAAAAAATTCTTTCTAAAAAGATTAAACCCTAGAGAGAAAGAGACTTAGAAAATGTTGGCTAATTTCAGAGGTAACATAGGATTGAGAAACTACAAATCTTTACAAAAAGGTTAAACCCTAGCAAATCCTAAAATTGGAGGATTTGCTACATAAAGCAAATAAACCCTAGATAATAAAATCAGAACTGTCCATAGCAAATAAACCCTAGAAAACAAACGATAGAAATTAAATGAGAGGAACACCTGATGATTTCGGAGGGTTCGACGGCAGTTCAACCATAGGTTTGGGAGGAGATTTCCAGCACCTGGTTTAGGAGGGGATTTCCAGCGCCTGATGATTTAGGGTTTTGAGGGGTGATAGGGTTTTAAGGGGTGAGAGGGAAGAGGGGAGCGGGGAGAGGGGAGAAGAAAAGTTATGAGAGGGGAGGAAAAGTTTTCGTGGGCGCGGGCTTTGGGAGGTAAGTTTTGCAGTTTTGGAAAAGGAGTAGGGATCTAAAATTTTAGGAGCCAATTTTTCAACATAATTTTCAATGCCAAATGACGGTTTCATTCCGTCAAAGCCAAATCTATTACTTAAGTTGAAGAGATGTGATGTTAAACGACAGTTTTAATCCGTCAAATCATCAACGACGGCTTTACTCCGTCATTGTTAGACAACACACAGTGTCCCAAATTGTCCATTTTGGCATTGTAGGAGGGGCACCTGGTGATCGAATATCGAATGAAAAATGGAGCATGCCACAAGTACGATCGGGTAGGCCACTTCGCGCGTGACTGTCCGGAAGGTGGGCTGAACCAACGCCTTTCACAACCACAGAACCAGCAGAAACGAGGCCAGGCACCTCGAGCTCCAGGCACACAAGCAAATGGCCAAGACCGTCATCCTAAAGCCCAGGGACGAGTCTACACCATGAGCAGAGATGAAGCGTTCGCATATGACACAGTCGTTATAAGTATACTGCTTTTCAATAATAAACTTGCTCGTGTACTGTTTGATTCAGGTGCTACGCATAGTTTTATATTGGCGGACTTCGTCGTCGAGCACAAAATCTCCGTGACATCGTTAGGCCTTAATCTTAACGTTAACATACCGTCAGGCACGTCACTACTTGCAAACTTAGCATACAGAGACGGAATCATCTGTATTAGAGGTAAAAAGGTCTATCTTGATGCTATAGTTATAGGCATTAAGGACTATGACATCATTCTGGGAATGGATTGGCTCGGCCCTTACAACGCCACCATCGATTGCACATGAAAGACGGTCACCTTCTGCATACCTGGAGTGCCAGAATTCTGCTATTCGTGTGATGAAGCATCGCCGACCTGTATGATGATCTCGACAATATCTGCTCGAAGGATGCTGCATGTCGGAAGTGAAGCCTATTTAGCTTCCGTTCGAGACATACGACAGGATGGTGCAAATGCGGGTCAAACCGACATTGTGGCAGAATTTCCAGACGTGTTTCGAGATGAGCTACCCGGTATATCACCTGATCGAGAGATCGAGTTCACCATCTACACATTCCCCGACATCCGACCGATCTCTAAAGCTCCATACAGAATGGCCCTTGCAGAACTTAAGGAACTCAAAGTCCAGTTGCAAGAGCTGCTCGATAAGGGATTCATACGGCCTAGGGTCTTGCCATAGGGAGAAACCGTGTTGTTTGTCAAAAAGAAGGACGGCTCAATGCATCTTTGCATTGACTACCGAGAGCTGAACAAAACTACTGTTCAGAACAAATATCCATTGCCCTACATAGAGGACCTGTTCGATCAGTTACGTGGCACCTCGATATTTTCTAAATTTGATCTTCGATCGGGTTACCATCAACTCAAGATCAAGCTGGTCGATATGTCAAAGTCAGCCTTCCGCACTCGATATGTCCATTACGAGTTCCTGGTAATGTCGTTCAGCCTAACGAATGCCCCATATGTCTTCATAGATTTAATGAATCGAGTGTTTTGACCTTTCCTTGACTAGTTCGTAGTGGTCTTCATCGATAATATACTCGTCTACTCGAAGGATAAGCGGCAACACGCTGAGCACCTGCGGACCGTACTTCAGACCCTTCAAAAAAATTAGTTGTTTACAAAGCGAAGCAAGTGTGAATTCTGGCTGAGCAGCGTGTCGTTCCTTGGGCACATCATTTCTGCTGAAGGCATTGCCGTCGATCCAAATAAAGTTGAAGCCATTGTTGATTGGAAACGGCATGCGTCAGTCGACGAGATTTGAAGCTTCTTTGGTTTGGCTGGATACTACAGATGCTTCGTGAAAGATTTTGTGAAGATTGCATCGCATCTGACTCATCTCACTCAGAAAGGAGTCACGTTTGAATGGTCAGACGACTGTGAAGCTTCCTTCGAGGAGTTTTAGCAACGGCTCATTTCGGCCCCGATACTCGCACTTCCAGAAGGGACTGAGGGATTCCAGATTTTTAGCGATGCTTCCGGTCAGGGTTTGGGGTGTGTGTGTTGATACAACGGAACAAGGTATTATCTTTTGCTTCCCGACAGCTAAAGCCGCATAAGAAGAACTATCCCATCTATGACTTGGAGTTAGCGGCAATTGTGTTCGTGTTAAAATTGTGACGTCACTATCTTTATGGTATAGCGTGTGCAATCTATACCGATCACAAGAGCCTCAACTATCTTTATGGTGTAGCGTGTGCGATCTATACCCATTTGTTGGCACGAAATCGAGGAGCGCCAGATTCTCGGCCCGGAGTTGGTAGAACAGACTGTGCAGAAAGTTTGCCTCATTCGGGAAAGATTAAAGACTGCGTAGAGTCGATAGAAAAGTTATGTGGATGTCCATCATCGATCCCTCGAGTTTCTAGAAGGCGATCACATATTTCTTAAAGTGTCACCCATGCGAGGAGTTACTCGGTTTGGCACAAAGGGAAAACTAAGTCCTAGATTTGTTGGGGCGTTCGAAATACTCAAGTAAGTCGCCCCAATGGCCTATCAAATTGCCCTGCCGCCAGTGCTAGCAGATGTGCATGATGTCTTCTACGTCTCTCAGTTGTGGAAGACGTGCACGACTGTAGAAGCATAAAAAATATTGCTTTCAGTCCCACATTGGAAAAGAGCAAAAGAAAGGGATCATTCCATTCTATAAATAGAGCCCCCTTGCCTGCTTTGAAAAGGGCACCAACTTCTCTTCCTTCCTTCCAACTTGGACTCTTCCTACTATGCACCTTCGGGTGCTGAGTCGAAGAAGTCTAGGGCAGCGCAGGCTCGTCGAGTTCAGTCAGCTGTCCCAACCTCTGACCATCAGAGCGTCCCGCTACGCGGGCCTCTAATGGAAAGTTGTACAGAACCGCCCGTGTCCAGCCCCCGGTAGCAAACGGACATGATGGTTCTCAAGAGTCTCCCAACAATGATCAAGGACACATACTTTTACTAGTCCCGTATCGGGGAGCGAAGAGGATACTTACGCACTCGTGTGCTCGAGATACCCGGGTCCACAAAGCGAGTGCAAAGGTTGATCGAGATGTCCTTGACTTGCGAGATGTGATCCTTCACAAGCACAAGGAAAGAATGGGAGTCTCATGCGACTAAAAACCCAGAAAGCTCCATGCGGCCCATGAGGATTTTATGTGGCTCAAAATCCAGAATGATTCATGCGGCTCAGAAAGCTTCATGCGGCCCAAAGGCAGCAGGGGGCTTATGCGGCCCAAAATCAACAGAAAAGTCCATACGGCCCAAAACAGAAGGATCCCCATGCGGCTCAGGATCCCCATGCGGCTCAGAAGTCTATGCGGCTCAGGAGTCCATACGGCTCAAGGGTCCATGCGGCTCGGATAGTTCCATACGGCCCAGAAAGAAGCCACGTGGCCTTCAACAGTTCTTCTCTACATTCTGCTGCATTTAATGCCCTAACGGCTGCTCTGACAAATGACAACTATGACAGCTCTGACATAAAAATGTAATAATGACTCTGACATGATGGCGTCTTCCTAGAGAAGAGGAGAAAATCTTCTTACAGCTGGCAAGATCCACCAAGTCCCGAGGACACTTCATGCGGTTGCTACATTAATGCGGCCGCCCACTTCATGCAACCGCCCACTTCATGAGCCTGCATCCTTCATGCGGCTGCCCATCTGCATGCGGCTGTCTATTTGTATGCGGCTGCCCATCCATACGGCTGCCCATCTGCATGTGGCTGCCCATCTGAATGCGGCTGCCTATTTGCATGCGGCTGCCTATCTCCATGCGGCTGCCCATCCATGTGGCTGCCCATCTGCATGCGGCTGCCCATCCTCTGCAGCTGTCCATCCTCGTGCGGCTGCATGCTTCATGCGGCCGAAAGGACCACCCATATGCGGCTCTGCCAGGACGGTCCAATGAGACACGTGGCGCTCTTCACGACAATTGAGACACGTGGCAGTCTTATCTTCCCTGGAACTATGGGTGCTAATAAATCCCAACAAAATCAGATTTGTTGCGATCGTCATAATTGCCCAGATCAAATCAAATCAAGCAAATTGGACATGTGGCAGGCTATCATAAATCACGAATATTTATGGCAATCAATATTTATTGCCCACAGAGATTTGATGCAATCACATTAATTGCTCAAATTTATTATATTCAAGATGAATGGCCCAGATTAAGTGATCCTTAACCGCCGACTTCTGAAGGAGGCAATCATTTACAAACCCTAATGAGAACACCCCATTCCTACAAATAGCAAGGTGCCATTCCCTTGCAGAAGGAGAGAGGAGGAGAGAGAAAGAGAGGAGAGCAGAGCGAAAAAAAGGAGAGAGCACTACAGAGACATCCAGAGATCTAGCAACCGAAGGCGCAAGGGAGTCTCCCTACACGTCCAAGAGAATTTCTTCACCAGAGCCAAGGCTACATCCGATCGTCCAAGGAGTAAGGCAGAGCTGCCGTCGCTTTCCCGAGCCTCTATCGTCACCCCCCAGAAAAAACTAAACAATTGTACTTAGATTGCTGTACCAAGATTTTCGTCCCTAGGCTTTCTTTGTACGAGCGAGTTTGTATTGTGAGTTTAAGTTCAGTCCTCCTATATAAAATTTTTTGTACTTTCACAATCAATGGCAAACACGATGGCGACTCTGCTGGGGACAAACTTCTCCACGGCTGAGAAGTTGGTGACGCAATCGGATGCAGTCAAACTTGGCTCCACACAACAAAAGATGGTCGTCCGCTTCGACCAACAGGAGTTTGAAGAAATGCTCTCCGACGGGAGCGCTGGCCCGGTCCAGAAGCGAACCCGTACAAAGAAAGCTTACAGGGAGTGGAGGCCAAAATCATTTGCACCTCCCCAAGATCTGGACGGAGTACTCTCTGCTGCCCAAGACGGCGAAGGCAACTCTCATGCGGCCCCACTTCAAGCCATAAAGGACTCTGCTGTCCCCAAGTCCCGCAGAGGAAAGCACTACGATGCTGGACTTGCAGGGGCAAAGAGTGATTCTATGTGCTCCAGGAAGAAGCCAAACAAAGGCACTAGCCGCAGGCTGAACATTCATACGGCCAAGATCGCCCACCGTATGCATGATGTTCATGCGCCCGAAACTGCCAGCCGGATGCAGAATACCCATGCGGCCAAGATCTCCAGCCACATGGAGAAGACTTATGCGGCCGAGACTTCCAGCCGCATGAAGAAAGCCCATGCGGCTACGATTGCCAGCCGCATGAAGACTGTTGATTCCAGCCGCATGCTGTCTGCTCCACGCGGCTCAGGCTCAGTCTTCGATCACCTCTCCTATGGTCTTGATCTCTCATGCTCCCGAGAAAATATGCCTGACTCTCTGCAACACCACTTAGACTCTTCCTACCATGTGCCCTCACGCACTAGAGTGAAGAAGTCTAGGGCAGTACGAGCTTGGCGAGCTCAGTCCACTGTCCCGAACTCTGACCATCCGAGCGCTCCATATACTGTTATGCGGGCCTCTGATGGGAAGTTGTACAGAACCACCCGAGTCCAGCCCCCGGCAGCAAACGGACAGAGTGGTTCCCAAAAGTCTTCCAAAACCCAGGGAGCAAACATGGTCGTTCTAGACCCATCTGACTTGCGTGAGGTTATTCTCTACAAGCGCAAGGAAAGAGAAGAGGCCTCGGTGTGCAAAGAGTCCTCCCACGGACATCACTGCACCCAAATCATTGTCAACTGCTGTTGCAACAACGCAACGGTACGAGAAGACCGGCAGTCCGTCTTCCAAAGATTACAACAGCCGAGCTCAGGGGATGAGGCGCCCCTCGTTGTCTCTTGCAACTCTACTCAAAAAATCCCCGCCGATGGGAGAGGGAAGAAGATAAACGTTCCCAGCCCAAAAATTTCAACCACTGTGACTAAGAAACTGTCGTCTAAACGGTTGTCCACCACCGGAGTTTTTCAAGGTACCCGTTCAAAGACGAAATATGCTACAGTGGGAGATTCATCATCCACATTACTGGGGGTCGCTGGAACTGGGGGTAGCACTCCTCCGAACATCCACGACAATCCGATGTTCCAAGGAGACAAGCCCGGGGAAACAACTCTCCCATCAGATACAGCAGGTGCCGACGTCCCCGAGGACGTCCACGACTCTCAAGATGAAGCAAGCTCTGAAGCTGGGGGTACTATTCCTTCTGAGTCCGAACCAGAGGAGAATATTCCTACATACCCCAATGACTTCTCAGTACAAGGGTATGATTCGGAGGGCACGTCATCCACCGTCCCTTCTACTTCTACTCATGTGAGGACGGCATTCATGACAAACGACGAACAAGATAGTCCCAGTGATCGCCAACGCATCGATACTCTCGAGGCCATACTGCGCACTTTGGTTAAATCGGTGGACGAGATCAAAGCAGCCCTCCCTACTCTGCAAGGAGGGATGCCTGGCCAAACAAACTTGGGTCCCGCGGTCAATGCGGACTCGAACTCGACGGCACCGAACCCAGGCAATAATCCTCCTGAAATGACAGCTCCTACCGCTGCAGACGAGGCCAGGGAGGCAAGAAGAGAGGTCCAGGAGCTCCGGGCCATGTTCCATGCCCGAGAAAACTGCCAAGACCTCAGGATACGACAACCGTATCCCGCTGCGTGGAGAGATGTTCCCTTCCCACCAAAGTATAAACCATTCCACATCAATCCATATGATGGAAAGACCTCCACAAGTCGGTACATCACTTACTTCGAGGTCACCACCGACCATCTGCCCCATGACGATGCCATCCTTACACGATTATTCATCGGGGCATTGGAAGGGGTCGCCTTCGACTGGTACCACAACCTGCCAGACAACTGCATCCACTCCTTCGCTAGCTTCAAGTGCATGTTCTTGGAGAGATTCTATAAAGTAGGACAGGACGTCACAATGTCCACCCTCATGGACGTCATTCAAGGGGAGAAAGAGCTGACAAGAAACTATATCGAGCGGTTTTGCCAAACCGCGATGAAGCTGCCTTCCGGTAACCCTGATTCCTCTTTGATTGAAATTTGCCAAAAGAGGCTGCTCCCTACAATCAGCCTCTGGATGGGCGAAAGTCAGTTTAAGGACTGGAAGACTTTCATCATCAACGCCACTAGCGCAGAGGACAAGTTGAAGAAAGCTCGCCAACTGGGACTGCATATCTCGGATGGAGAGGATAAGGGCAAATGCCCTAATACCAACAAACAACAACGGCAAGTTCCTCAAGAAGTACTATGTCTAAACGACACTATCTCTCGGATTGTGAGTCATATACCCGCAGGTATCGCTGAACTTACACTCTGACTCCAAATCTGCCAAGATGATGAGTTATGTACCCTGTGGTACCGCTGAACTCACATTCCGACTACAAATTCCCTAAATTGTCGAGTTACGTACCCTCTGGTACCGCTGAACTCACATTCCAAATCCTAAATATCCCTGATTGATGGGTTATGTACCCCCTGGTATCGCTGAACTCACATCCTGACTACAAATCTCCAGATTATCGAGTTACGTACCCGCAGGTACCACTGAACTTATATTCTGATCCCAAATCTCCAGATTGTCAAGTTATGTACCCGTAGGTACCGCTGAACTCACACTCTGGTCACTACAGAAAAATCTATATCACCTCTCTTAGGTAGTAAGTCATGTATGATCATACCTCTGAACTTTTCTCCTAAAAGAGCTCCCTCCATATGATCCAATACCCGCACTCTCAGTGCACAAAAAGGATAACAGATCCACAGATTCTCCGAAACAACCACGTCGATGCTACCTCTAAGTTGTTTCCCTTCCATCAAAAACAAACCGCCCCTCACATAGAACATCCACGTCCTCATTACCTCTGAGTTGTTCTATGTACCCTTTATGGAGCCCACTCCTGCCATGTCCTCATTACCTCTGAGTGGGAAGGCTCCATCGAAAAAACCCTCATATTTACCATGTCCTCATTATCTCTGAGTAAGTATGTTGGTTCTCTCTCGACTTATTATCCGTACCAAAAAAAAACCCCAAGGTACGCCAAGGATAATAGGCCCACAAATGTCTTCCGACGACCACAAATGTCCTCTGTTGACCACAAATGTCCGCAGTTGACCACGAATGCTGTACTAAGTTTTCTAGTACATGCCACTCTTTTCTCATCATGTCTTGGGAGCCCAGCTGCTCCCTGGCATTCTTTCAAATACCTAGTATATCCACATCTTTTCTCATTATCACATGCTTTTGGAGCCCAGCTGTTCCATAGCATTCTTTCACCCAATACATAGAACTTCTACGTTGATAACACCTCTGAGTTATTCTGTGTATCCTTATTAGGCCCACTCCTACCACGTCCTCGTTACCTCTGAGTAGGAAGGCTCTACTTTAGACCCATATTTACCACGTCCTCATTACCTCTGAGTAAATATGTTGGTTTTCTCTCCAATCATATGTTTCTGGAGCCCAGTTGCCCCGTGGCATTCATTACCCATTACATCGAACATCCACGTCCATATTACCTCTGAGTTGTTCTATGTATCCTCGTTTGGGTCCACTCCCACCATGTCCTCATTACCATTAACCCCATATTTACCATGTTCTCACCACCTTTGAGTAAATATGATGGTTCCCTCTCTCAACTTATTATCCGTACCTAAAACCAAGGTACGCCAAGGATGATAAGTCCACATAAAATCCCCAGCGGAAGTACCCAAACCTATCATGTCCATGCTACCTCTGATAGGATTGCCACACCTAAACAACTCTACTTTCCATGCTTCTTATTCAAAGTATTCCAAATTTGTAATTTGGAAACTTTGAAGGGGGTCTTGTAGAAGCATGGAAAATATTGCTTTTAGTTCCACATCGGAAAAGAGAAAAAGAAAGGGCTCATTCCATTCTATAAATAGAGCCCCCTTGCCTCCTTTGAAAAGGGCACCAACTTCTCTTCCTTTCTTCCAACTTGGACTCTTCCTACTATGCACCTTCGGGTGCTAAGTCGAAGAAGTCTAGGGCAGCACGGGCTCGTCGAGTTCAGTCAGCTGTCCCAACCTCTGACCATCAAAGCGTCCTGCTACGCGGGCCTCTAATGGAAAGTTGTACATAACCGCCCGTTTCCAGCCCCCGGTAGCAAACGGACATGGTGGTTCTCAAGAGTCTCCCAACAATGATCAAGGACAAGTACTTTTACTAGTCCCGCATCGGGGAGCGAACATGATACTTACGCACTCGTGTGCTCGAGATACCCGGGTCCACAAAGCGAGTGCAAAGGTTGATCGAGATGTCCTTGACTTGCGAGATGTGATCCTTCACAAGCATAAGGAAAGAAGGGGAGTCTCATGCGACTAAAAACCCAGAAAGCTCCATGCGGCCCATGAGGATTTTATGCGGCTCAAAATCCAGAATGCTTCATACGGCTCAGAAAGCTTCATGCAGCCCAAAGGCAGCAGGGGGGCCTTATGCGGCCCAAAATCAACAGAAAAGTCCATGCGGCCCAAAACAGAAGGATCCCCATGCGGCTCAGGATCCCCATGCGGCTCAGAAGTCCATGCGGCTCAGGAGTCCATGCGGCTCAAGGGTCCATGTGGCTCGGATAGTTCCATACGGCCCAGAAAGAAGCCACGTGGCCTTCAACAGTTCTTCTCTACATTCTGCTGCATTTAATGCCCTGACGGCTGCTCTGACAAATGACAGCTATGACAGCTCTGACATAAAAACGTAATAATAACTCTGACATGATGGCGTGTTCCTAGGGAAGAGGAGAAAATCTTCTTACAGCTGGCAAGATCCACCAAGTCCCGGGGTCACTTCATACGGTTGCTGCATTTATGCGGCCGCCCACTTCATGAGCCTGCATCCTTCATGCGGCTGCCCATCTGTATGCGGCTGCCCATCTGTATGCGACTGCCTATTTGCATGTGGCTGCCCATCCATGCGGCTGCCCATCTGCATGCGGCTGCCCATCTGAATGTGGCTGCCTATTTGTATGCGGCTGCCTATCTCCATGCGGCTGCCCATCTGCATGCGGCTGTCCATCTCCTGCGGCTGCCCATCCTCGTGCGGCTGCCTATCTTTATGCGACTGCATGCTTCATGCGGCCGAAAGGACCACCCATATGCGGCTCTGCCAGGACGGTCCAGTTGAGACACGTGGCGCTCTTCGCGACAATTGAGACACGTGGCAGTCTTATCTTCCCTGGAACTATGGGTGCTAACAAATCCCAACAAAATCAGATTTGTTGCGATCGTCATAATTGCCCAGATCAAATCAAATCAAGCAAATTGGACACATGGCAGGCTATCACAAATCACGAATATTCATAGCAATCAATATTTATTGCCTACAGAGATTTGATGCAATCACATTAATTGCTCAAATTTTTTATATTTAAGATGAATGGCCCAGATTAAGTGATCCTTAACCGCCGACTTCTGAAGGAGGCAATCATTTGCAAACCCTAATGAGCACACCCCATTCCTATAAATAGCAAGGTGCCATTCCCTTGCAGAAGGAGAGAGGAGGAGAGAGAAAGATAGGAGAGCAGAGCAAAAAAAAGGAGAGAGCACTACAGAGACATCCAGAGATCTAGCAACTGAAGGCGCAAGGGAGCCTCCCTACACGTCCAAGAGCATTTCTTCACCAGAGCCAAGGCTACATCCGATCGTCCAAGGAGTAAGGCAGAGCTGTCGTCGCTTTCCCGAGCCTCTATCGTCACCCCCTAGAAAAAACTAAACAATTGTACTTAGATTGTTGTACCTAGGTTTTCGTCCCTAGGCTTTCTTTGTACGAGCGAGTTTGTATTGTGAGTTTAAGTTCAGTCCTCCTATATAAATTGTTCTGTACTTTCACAATCAATGGCAAACAACGACCCAAGCTACGTGGTAGATTTTGATCAGCTGGAGCTGAAGTCTGACTTATCGTACGTTGAAGTGTCGGTCCAAATCTTAGAGCGCAAGGATAAACTACTCCAGAATCGAGCAATCCCTCTCCTTTGCGTGCTCTGGAGTAATCATTCGGTCGAGGAACTGACTTGGGAGCTTGCAGAGATAAAGGAGAAGTTTCCTTCATTATTTTCTTAGAGGTAGGTTCTATTTTTAAGTTTCAAAGACGAAACTTTTTCTTAGTTGGTTATGGTATAGTGCCACGTCCCTACATCGTACCCCATTTTCGTCCACGGGGTGTGCGAGAAATAAATATTGTCGCTATCGATTCAGTTGGAACCAATAGATTGGGATCGATTAAATCGGTCAAACGGGAACGATTTAATTAAGATCCTTTTCTCGTTATGGAAAGGCTTCTTCGAAATCAAGTCCTACATTATGTCATTTATATGGTGCTTTAGCTCCTTTGCAATGCTTCAAGGCTCCAGAGTTAGCTCCGTGCCTTAGCACGCACGAGGGAAGACTCTGCACCAGTCGAGGTTCTTTCGCACCCTGCAAGCAGTCTAGGTGGTTATCAGTACATTAAATGCACTGGTGGGGAGGCTAGCTCGCCCGCTCTCTATCATTACCAAATACGTTCAATTGGTTTCATGCAACATATATCAGTTGTTGTCTTTCTAATCTTGTCTTAGAATAGTTTTATGGCATATAATGTAAAACATATCTTGTGTTACAGACATCAAGTGTCGCATAAGGATAACATGCGCAACTTGTCATACTTACCGTACGATCTTTCATGTCCATGGTAAACCAAGTTAGCCAATATATTATACATAATGACTTGACGGATTTGCATAAGAAAATAAGAGTATCATGAGTGTGTTTCTGCCTTAGGTGAACGAGGTACTCAAATTTCTAAGATATGTTATACTCAAGCTTTGTTCAGAGGCATTTCATTCAGTTGTTCAGATTACTCATATTACTTGTTTCAATGCAAGGACTAGCACGCAGATTGTCGCTAGCGAGCCAACTTAATCTATATAAACTGGTTGCTGGTATCATAAGCCATTTTGACTATACAAACTGGATATTCGTAGTGATGTTACCTACCAGGCGTGATAGCCGGTACACCCTGATAGACAAAGCAATATCGACATTATGTCGCTTGTGTGGCCTTACCCGAACATAAGTCGCCTGTAAGCCATGATTCCTCCTAGGCCGGCACGATCCCTACCCCAGCTTCTGATCGTCCGAGGAATCCTTCATCCATATCCCTCGTGCACGATTTGTACACGACCATTTCGTATTCACTTTTTATTTTTAACTTAACGGGCTCTCTGAGCCATAACGGATTATCGACTAGGTTGGCGGTGGCACTCCGTGCAGCATGGGTAACAAGCCACGTTGCACATTCCGACATACATATCGATAATCATACTTTTCTTCTTTCCTTTCTTTCTTTCTTTCATTCATTCATACTTTCTTTTCTTTCTTTCTTCCATTCATTCACTTATTAATTAATTAATTCATTCCTTTGTTATCATTATACAGCTCTCGGTATAGGAACTGCCTCGGCGACCCAACGGTCCCGAAGCCTTTCCATGTTTCCACTACTCGGCTCAGAACGACTATTTCGATAGTCTTCCTGCCTCAATTCAGTGAACCATTAACTATGTCATGCGTCAAATGGTACGATCTAACTGACAAGCATTTTATACATAATTGAGCGCATAAGAAAATCTACTCGAAACGTAAGCAGTGCATAGGCACGAGCATGGAGTGCGATGCGAGGGTTCAAGTCAAATCCCAACTTCATTCCATATTCTACACAAGCGATATAAGATGGGGTTATTCCCTTAGCTAGGTGCGTTAAGTTCTTTTATTAGCATGCATGGGGTTATCGCTTGGCGATCTAGCAATACTGTCCATGCTATTATGTGTCCAGGCTAAGCAAAGACAGGTTCATCGAAGCCACCTACCTTACGATGATCGCATCGGCCGAGCGAGACTCCGAGCGCACCTTTGAAAGTCTACGTCTGGATTCTTCTGAAGGGCCAAGTCTATTGCCTTTGCCTTAAGCGATTCGTTTCGCCGAGCAAGGCTGGATTTGAGTCATTGCACTTGTGCCGTTTGAATCGACATTCCACTTGCGCAGAGCTGGTCGTTATAATTCGTACTGTAATGACTATTTCATAGATTTATATGCAAAAAATGTGCAAGTCTGTACTACTTCACTCATTTTAGCACAGAAGGTCTTCGTGCAAAAATTGTTGACATCACTGGGCATAAATCGGCAATCTAAACGTATGTGTAGGTTACTATCTTCGTGCCACGTGTCATAAGTTACGGGAAATATCATTAATCTCTATGTCACGGTGGCATAATTGTGGCTATGGTAGCACAATCATGGCGGACGTTTTGAATTATGTAATGAATCATACTAAAAGCAGCGCTGGCTTCGGGATTCGTTATGCCATTAGTTAATTCCCTATATTTATTAGGGAATATGAACCACCATCTTCGTATAGAGCACAGTTGTATTCACGTGGAGCACAAATATACTACAACTTAGCAGCTAATTAGAGTAAGTTTTCACCTCTTCGCAATTTTACTATAGTTTACACCACAGTTTGAACGTAGTCGCACCGGGCCATTCGATGGAATGGACCACAGTCAGTACTTTAGTCTAGGCGTAGAAGTCCCACAATCTGATAAGGATCTACCGACATAGAGGTAAGCAATGATTGTGAACCAGGGAAAAAGAATGCTCCATTCCATGATTATAGTGAACCAATCACTAAGGCTAATAAAGTTGCATCGATATATTATTCCTGGCGACTTGTGCATTTGGTTGTGTGTTATAAAGCAACTTTCTAAGTTATAATGTGCACAGTGGAAGAAATAGTGTTTGGTAAAGACAACTCAGAAATGAAGTTGCCAATTTTTTTGGTAATGTTATGTTTAAAATTAGCTTTTAGAAAGTAGCTTTTAGCACTTTGGGGAGTAGTTCATTCAAACGTCTCTCTCCATCATCCTTCTCTCTCTCTCTTCGGTGCAACTCCTAAGATAATGTTTCTCTCTCCCCCAAAGTTCAAACCAATGTTTGAGAACTGCAGCTTTCAACCTCCGCACTGTCAGTTCAAAGAGAAAGAAAAATCCTTCGCTCCTCCTCCTCCCTCTTTGTACGATAGTTGCAGCTTCGACGACATGCGCCACTGCTTCTTTGAGCTAAAGCAGCAGTGGATCTCCATCTCTGTAAGGCCCGATGAAGACGTCAGTGAAGGACGCGCGCCTCCTCACGCCCAACGCCGTTGAACCACCTTGCGCTCCTCCTCATCGTTCGAGACAGACTCGCGAGCCGTCTATCGTGATCGTCAACACAGATCTGGGTGGCACTGGAGCGGCGGCACTCCCTGGAGGTCGGCCACGAGTTGTGCTGGGGATAAGCTCCGGCTACGGCGCTCGAGCGTGTGGCTGATCCTGGATTTGGGGTTTTATTAGATTTCGGGTTCGTGCTCAACGTAGTGTGAGGAGTTGGGTGGCCAGAGAGACGTGGTGCTAACATAGTTTGGACACGTGGTCTTGGAGATGTGGTGTTATAAAGTGTCTCTGTGTCGGACATAGAGTTTTACTATGTTATTCCAAATGTGTAATATGGTTATGTGTAAAAAAATTGACCAAACAGAATCTTAAAAATAAATTTCAAAAAATTATTTTTCAGATGAAAATAAACAAACGTAAACTCAGAATCTCTGTACTTAGAAAACAACTTTATAACTTACTTTTAGAAAACTAATTTCAGAACAAAATTTCAGAAAGCCTATCCAAATGGACCCTTAAGCTTTATGGACTGTCTTCATAAGTAGTTGATTTTCCCAGCAGTGAGACTGGTGCTAGGTCACCCTATTGCCCTCCTTCCAGCCATGGTTTGCAGACTAAAACAATAGACTGCGAGGCATCACTAACACATTAGCTAACATGCTAAAGGATCTTGTGGACTTCCCGAGGGTCGAGATCCCTTATATTTATTTGATGTGATGGATCATACTGCATCATCCCGACTTGATGGCTGTGGGGCTCGACGATTCATCCCTCGAGGAATATGTCTGTAAATATACAAATTCAATATGGACCCACCACATACTCTTAGAAGAGCTCTGAACAAAGAAGTATGATACAAACTTTTTGATGCTTCCATATCATGATCCACACCCAGATATTCGGACACGACTGCGTGGGCGCGTCCAGGCTACGTCACAGTATCGAAGATAGTACGATGTTTATACCTTAATATCGCTTATTACCTCGGAATATATTATCCACAGTTCTAACTATCAATATATATATATATATATATATATATATATATATATATATATATATATATATATATATATATATATATATATATATATATATATTCACTGGATCTTGAGCTTATCTATAATGTAAGCTACCGGCATCTTGAATTTTTGATAGCCAACCTATGAAAATTTTGATAAATTGCGTAATCATATCATGATAAATAATAATGACATAAAACAACAACAAGAAGAAGTAATGATCTAAAATCAATTCATATCAGAAAGAACCTCACATTCCATCAGCATGAAGGCCATGTACCGCTGTCACCCATGAGGTCTACCTTTTCCACACCTACCATTATTTACTAAATGGAGGTAATAATACGCTTACACCCTGGTTTGAAACAGGACAGATTGGGTGGAAGCCTCTCATCTTAGACACTTGATAACGTGTTATAAAAGTAAGAGGAGAGGGGGAGAATATTTTATAGCCGAATACTTATATTACACATAAAGTAATGGTATAATAACATTGGAAATTACTCGTTAGTATAAATTAATTTAGGGTTATTTACACTACCTACCCCTATGTTTTTGATTTATAACACGGGGTACCCCTACTTTTAAACTATTTACACTAACTACCCCTATGTTTTTTGTTTATTACACGGGGTACCCCTACTTTAAGGAAAAATAAAAAAATTATAACACTAACTACCCCTACGTTTTCTAAAGGGAGGGGTAGTTAGTGTAAATAGTTTAAATCAGGGGTACCCCGTGTTATAAATCAAAAACATAGGGGTAGTTAGTGTAAATAACCCATTAATTTATATACTAATACATAAATAAATTATATAAAAAAAAGAACATTCACATGATCCAAACAACCATCGGATAATATGTTTATCATAAAATACTCACCAAAACATCTATATCTAGTAATATTGGATTGAAATCCTACCACACAACATTGTAATCTGGTATATGGCTAAAATGATTCATACCAATTTAAAGAATTTAACAAGTAAAGATATATACATGATCAAAATCAAATCCTTATCACCATGTTAATTTGCATAATATTTAATCTTTAGATAATTGGATTTTGATGTTCATGGTTCATAGAGACTGTTCGTGCAATCTAGGTTTGAAAATATAAATATCATAAACTTACTTGATTGAAGAGAAATTGACCAAACATCGAATTTGTCAATTCCTCTCTTCAAGACTTCTTACTTGTGTTATCGTTAAGCCGGTGGCTTGGAGCTCCTCGAGTGTCGTGTTGACAATGTGTTATAAAAGTAAAAGGAGAGGGAGAGAATATTTTATAGCCGAATAATTCTATACAAAGGATCTATATTAATTGCATATATAAAGGAGAGAATTATAATGTTTGTGTATATTTGGATAAAGGTATCCACTTATTTATGATTATCCACAAATATATGAATTACAACGCTCTTTACTTTTTTGAAAGTATTATTTAAAAGAAAAGTTTTTAAATGTAAAAGAAAAAAAGATAATATATTCATGTGCAGATTCTTAGATTGGCCCAAATAGAATAGAAGTATTAGTGTGACAAAAAAGAGAGTTAAGTTGGCATGTTGGGGCCTTTATTGTGGGCTGCATTAACTATTGGTTTCTAATCTCCTTAAAAATAATTATCTCAGAATCCACAATTATGCATGATGAGTAGCCCAAGTGGATGCACATTTTGAAAATAGATAAGTAGCTTACGTAGGTTGGGCCGTGACACAACATGCAGGCTTGATGTTTTTCCGAAATTACAAAAGTTAATGTAGAATTTTTGTTTGTTCCCATTATTATAAGAGTTGTAATTTTCATTTAGAGTAATGCTATTCATACCTCCAAACCATCCCTTCTTATGTGGCAGCTGACGTGGCATGTTAAATAATATATGTGTCATCTAACATGGCAGATGACATGACAAATTTTAATCCAAAAAGTTAATTACCCAATTTTTTCCATGTTAATTTAACGTTGATGTTAATATTAATATTAATTATTGTTAATGTTAATGTTAATATTAATATTAATGTTAATATTAATATTAATATTAATATTAATATTAACGTTAATATTAATATTAATATTAATGTTAATTTTAATGTTAATGTTAACATTAATTTTAATGTTAATTTTAATTTTAAAATTTGTCATGTCAGTTGCCACATCAACATGCTACGTCAGCTGCCATGTAAGGAGGGACGATTTGGAGGGACAATTTGGAGGTACGAATAGCATTATTCTTTTATTTAACCACAAGGACGCGAACAAATATTTCTTTTATGTTTAAAAGCACATTCAAGACAATGTACCATATTTGAAATGTTTAAGGTCTATGCACCTTTATATTTCTGTGACCCATAGCATATTTCCTCGACTATAAGGCTCTTTAACCCCCAAAAGTTTGATTTTATACAAAATAATGTCCCGATAATTAAGAAATGCAAGTAATAGTCATTTTAATTTATAACGTTTTTTGAGTCTTAGAACTGGCAAATAGAAAAGTGGTCCTATAACTGACAAATATAAAAGTCTAAGGTGGTTCAACGGTTGGGACATTGCTGCTTATTAGAAAGGTCTTGAATTTAAGATTAGGCCTCACAAACATAATAATAAAAAAATATTAATAGTAGGGATTGATGAGGGGTAAATGGGAGGATATGGATACAATCTTGGCCTCATCAACAACAACAATAAAAAAAAGGATATATATATATAGACTAAAAACCAACTACCCTAAATCATCATGAACACGTTGTTTGCATCTCTAATAACCCACAAATGTCGCAAATTCATGCACAATGGTTCAACATTATGTAGATTGCAATATCCTCTCCTACCTTGAAAATTTTCTATCAAACACTTGATTTTTTTGGATTTCCTTCGGTGCTTCAAGACAACCATACTTGATAATAGTTTTTCAGCGATATGCATTCCATCCATAACAAAGACCTAATAAGATAGACCACAATTATGAAGCTAATGGGTACATCATATCCAAGCGTCAAAATAAAATATGACTATCATAAATCAAGGTGATTATGGCATACCCTTGTAATCCCGACTAAACTTGTATGACCTTAATGCTATGATCATTAATATTGATTTTCCTCAACCTTGTTGGTGGTGGAGACCAATATGTTAATGAGTTCATCAATGACACTTACAAGGTATGACTAGGCAAGGAAAAATTATTCAATTTTTTTTTATTTTTAGTCCATATAACAGAAATTATATTTTCACTTGCACTAAGTTTGTAGTCTACTTATACCAACCAATATAGCTACAAGGAACATAGCTTTACTCAACCAAGAATAAGATGTTTGAGTTGAATACTACATGTTTTAATAATATTTCATAAAATTGTATTTTAAAAAATATTATTGGAAATTAATAATTCTCAAATTCGTGATTTAAACATTTAACTTGTTAAAGAATGTTGCCACTGTATCTTATTTTCTTAATGCTAATCTTTTTAGTAAAATTGGGTTCTAGATACGATTTTAAAATCTCCCTGTTTCGAAAACACTTTTTCATATGTATCTATTTTAAGTAATATCTTTTAGAACATGCTATATTTAATTAAAAAAATCATTTGTTGTAGTTGTGATGTTTCGTAAGAAGAAAAAAAAAATGTTACACCCAAAATTAAGCATGTTACCATGAACCCTCTTTTATTGGAGAATTTTTTGAGTTGCAACCTACTTGTTTTACAATAATTCAAGGTGCACCCCACTTGAAAGAGAAATTTTGAGTTGAACCCCACTTGTTTTACCGTAATGTACAAAATTTCTCACTTATAGCAGAAACTGTCAATGACTAACAGTCAACTCCTTTGACCCCTCATACGGACACTTTTCAGACAAAAATACCCTCACATGGACACTTTCGAGACCAAAACTCCTTTGGAAATAAACCCTGTATATTTCACTCCATTATCAAGATTGAAATAAATCCTAACATATATTTTTTCATTCGACAATTTTGACTTTAGGACTGTCAGGAATTGTGGCAGTCCTGAAATGGACTTACTTTACAACAAGTTCATTTCTTTTTACCATTCGGGTTTCATCCATAATTCCTTCTACAAATAGGATTTCATCCAATATTTATTCTATTAATGAAGAAAAAATGATCAATAGATTTGATAGATTCGATAACCCAATTTTTTCTACAACTACAACTACTACTAGGATTTCATCCATAATTTTCACAAGTTGGGATCACAATTCAAAATAAAAGATTCATGATTCCCACAAGTTGGTTTATTTTCTTTTTTCTTGTTATTATTCCATGATGTCCAAATAAGAAGAAAGAAAATAAAATAGGGTTTGGAAAAAGAAATGTGAGGAAGGAGACGAGCAAAAAAAAAAAAGACTTATATACTTACATTTGGACTAACTTGAATAATTTTTTAATTTATAAACTTGTAAATAAACTAAAATCAGATTTGGAATAGTCTTGACCAACTTTGGATGTGTCTTATAATTAGCCTTTTGAAATCATGAACCCACCCTAATTAACACGAGCAAAGTCCAGAGTGTCCCTCAATCAACATACAGGTGAGGTGCCCATTCCTTATACTCCCCCGCGGGTGCGCGTAAACTGAATCGAACACCTCGTCCTCCTCTCCTCCATAAACCCTTCCTCTCCTTGAAACCCAATCGAAATAGAGGATCTACAGAAATTTCAATGTCGGAAGGAAGCAGCGTCAGCGTGCGGCTTCCCTCTTCCGTCCCATCCGGAGATCAGACGGTGTGGGCCGACGCCTCGCCATTGATCGCCGCCGCCTGCAACGGTTAGTTGGCCCCCCCCTTCCAATATTTCCTTTCCTACTTCCAATTCGCGTACTAAGTAGACGGTTGAACGCTCAACGAACCCTACGTCGCTCCGTGTCGCACACGTACTGGACACGACGCGACACCCCGAAATTGGTGCCGTGTCGTATACGACGCAGCATAGCATATGGCCCAGGCTTGTAATGTTTCAATTGGCTCTTATAGATAAATGTATAGTTCAAGCAAGTTTAATCCTGTGATTTGGCACAACTTGTGGATTGAAATGTGTCGGATTGAATGTTAATTGCAGTCCTAGTAGGTGCCCACTGGCGTGCACTAGACAGGATTGTTAGGTATCTCTGTAGTAGTCTTAAAGGGTCTGCTTGGATTGAGGGAAAAAGAATAAGCATAGTTAAGTGGGGTTAAGTGAGGGGGAGTAGAGTCAATACATATAACCTTGCTTTGGATTGGAGGGAGAGTTAAGTGGGGTGTCTTTAATAACTCTTGTTTGATTTGGAGGTTTTGAATGAGATGAGATTACTAAAAAAATACAATAGTTACCAAAATATCCTTGTTACATATGTCATAAAATTAAATTTGATTAAAATTTAGTTAGAACTTGTCAAAATATCTTCACAAATGAGGAAGCTATGGAGCAGCATGTTGAAAACAAGAAAAGATTTAAAAAAGTCAGATATTTTATAGGACAATAAGGAGTATTTATGACTTTTTTTAAACAAAACCCCTCAACCCTCCTCATTAGCCCTCCGGTTTGGGGGTTGAAAAGTAGACAAAAGATGGTTAAGCAAACCCTTACTTAACCCTCTATAACCCTCCTCCTAAACCCCCACCCTCAAGCCAAGCATCATATTTTCCCTCACTTAACTCGCTTAACCCTCAATCCAAGCAGACCCAAGTGTCCTTTGTATTACAAAGAATCCCCCGGAGTTCTTGAAGGATATCCTAATGCCAATTTGGTGGCATGCTCTTTGGATGTCAAATCTAACAACTGGCTATGTATATTCCTCTTAGGAGGATTAGCTGTTTAATGGGGTATTCTGAACAAACATAATTTCGAGAAGCACCATAAAACCTGAACTGATTGCTTTTGACATAACATGCACTGAATTTGATAAACTAAATTTTCATTTGTAGCAAAACCAATTCCCGCAGTTTCTATACACTGTGATAACAAGTCTGTACTTTTTGATATACTGCTTCAGGTGTTTATAACTCCCAAATGAATAGTCTTGGGAATAAGGTATAAATCAATCAAGTAAAAGAGACGAGATACTCTCTTTCAATTTTGTTAAATCTGAGTTAAACTTAGCTGATAATCTCACTAAAGGATTGCCCTGAAATGAGATTTTGATATCATTGGGGGGATGGTGCTTAAGCCCACATGATTTGTTCACAACGGAGGATAACTAGCCTATGGGATCGGAGATTCCGTGAATTAGGTTCAATGGGTAGAAATGAAGCTTCTGTCGTGGCCTAGCGAGGAATACTACTTTCTGAAATTCTCTTGAACCTATATCTCTCCATTCCTATGATGCAATGTTTTAAAAAACATGAGACATACTCGAGGCACTAAGAGTGCGCTAGGGTCCTCTGGAGCCTATGCTCGAGACGCACGACTAGGCGTGTGCTTCAACGAAGCAAGGCACACACTTCTAATATTTTTTTAAAATAATATAGTTTGAAATAAATAAACTAATTATATCTATTCTAATAAATTCATATCACCATTAAAATATTGAAAAGTGGAGTCTAATCAATTCATAAGACCATTATTGAATGAATAACTATAACCATTATCAAAACTCAAAAGAAACTATCACAAGTTCGTTATAATAGAAATGGACAAAACCCTGAATGTCATCATCTTCATCCATATTAGAATCTCATCGAACACTGCCAATTATTTTGTATCATTCACCATTGTCATCATTATCATTGTCAAATACAAATATTAATTACAATAGAATGATTAGTTTGTTCATTTGATACATTTGATAGTGTTTCTATCGTTTAAATCCAGTTGTGGACAAGATTTTTAACCGATATTGTCTTGATTGACTTTACAACATCAAAAACCAAGGTAGAAAACGTATTAATTGCAATTAGAAAGCTTAGTTGAATTGTTATATACATTAAAATATTAAGACATATCTATCACAAAAAGAGAAAAAAAGAACAAAAAAAAATACTAGGTTAACGAGTCTCGTGCACATTGGCTGCACCTTAAAAATAGGTGTGGTCACATGAGGCACATGAGGCGCGCGCCTCAAAAATAGGTGTGTGGCGCAAGAGGAAGCCTCAGGTGGGCCTAGGTGAATGGGCCTAGACTCATAGAAAATGAGGCACAAGAGTGATTCTCGAGTGAGGCGCGGGCCTCATGGGCTTTTTAAACAATGCTATCATAACGTTATCAACATAACATATAGGATGTGACTTTATGTTCTTAATGATTGCTAAAGTCATATTTCTTTGCGAGATATTTGTCACGAGTTATTTTTGAGGCACCACCTATATGGGTTGAACCCTAGTTACCTCCAGGAAAAGCAAGGTAAAACGTATGGCCATAAACGTACAGACCGCCATAACCCAATGAATAGTCCATCTCATGTGTGAATATTCAGATTGTTGGTTATAAGGGTCTAATTCAAGGCCTTGCACATTAGTATCCTTCGATAAATTGAATATGTTTTAAGTGTAGGTTCAAGGTACACATTCCACCTACACCTATTGCGTGAGACATATCTAGATGACATGTTTTATGTAGTTTGTGGCTTTTCGCTTTTGTGGGGGATTGTGGAATTTTGAGAGCAATTTGTAAATAAACTTGTAATTTTTTAAATTTTTTTTTTTTTCTGAATTTTCTTTGGGTTTTACTTTGATATTTGGCATTCATCTCTCGTGCCAATTCGAGATCTCAAATGGAAAAGCTCAAAACTTGTCGTATAGCCAAATTTTTAGTCCCATATTGGATAGACAAAGCCCCTCCATGTACTTATATATATATACTAATATCCTTTTGTGGTCTGTTGGAATCGAACCAAGGGGTGCACACACAAACCTGATTGAGCCCTGCCGGAGCGCCAAACTCGAGCTTCTGGAATAAGTTGTGTTGTGTTGCTAATATTTGATACAAAAAATTTTGAGATTTAATTTTTGGATCCAAATACTTAACTAAACCTAACCTAACCTAATCTAATTGGTCAACTACTTGACTTGGCCTACCGGTTTGATTTTTCCACTCCATCACCTTCTCTATTCTGTTACGTTAGACTCATTCCCCTCTCCGTCCGTTTTCCTGCGAGATGGTGTGGTATATGCCCACAGAAACAGAACTCGTAACCATCTCTATTATATGTATGTGAAAGAGAGGCCAGCCATGACATCCTACACCAACTGTTCTCTTCTTCATTTTATTGCTGTTGTTGTTGCCGGAGAAACTCTGCTGAAGAGTGACACAGTCTCTCTAGGACAGTAAATATACGTCTCATCCATTTCTGGTTCCTCTTAAACAATTTTTGTAATTTATTTCATATCATCTTATGACTGATAGTGATACTGTTAACCTGCTAGCTGAATTGTTTATAATCCATCTTCCCAATTCCTTCTTTCTTAAAGTTGTTTCCAGCTTAATTGATTTTTTTCTCGTAACAAAGTTATATAGACAAAGTTTTTCCATTTTTAAACATCATCTTTTAGCATTTTTAAAGGTATTTTCATATTAGTATTTGAAAATTATTCTAACAATCTAAAGAGACCTAACAACCTTCTAGGAACATATTTCTAAAATATACATCTAAAATTTAAATTGTATTTTTATATATATTCTGAAATCTCTCTCTCTCTCTCTCTCTCTCTATATATATATATATATATATATATATTTTTATTTTTTTTAAGCAATGGGTAATTGTGGCGAACTTGCCTCCACTGGGGCTCGAACTCCTGACCACTTGGGCCGCATGCATCTCTCTTAACCACTAGGCTAGAGGTCATTTGCGCTCTCTCTCTCTCTCTCTCTATATATATATATATATATATATATATATATATATATATATATTTGGAATAAGGGTGAATTTATTCCTCGCATATAGCGGAAAAGGTATTACAATACAAAGATATCACAACATCCCATGCCCAAAATATAAAATTATGGGGCCATTACTGATACATCGAATTCTATGTTATGTAGAATTCCAATAGAGGGGGTAGTCAAGCCCTCGAAAATATGTCTGTTCCGCTCCTTCCAGATGTGTCAAACAGACGCGGCGAGTCGAACTCTGGCTCTTCTGGCCCACCCCGGATCCCGGCCTCTGTGATCTCGGATCCAGCTGAGAATGCTCCGGATGTCTCTATCCACCCCAACTCCTCCTCTAAGCTGCGCGCACTGCTCAGTCCAAATGTGCCAGGTCACCGGGCATACAAAGAAGAGATGTCCCATAGATTCATCTTCCTCATTACATAGCACACATTTGGCATCCGGGATCTGCATCCCAAACCGGAGGAGTCTGTCTCTCGTCATCAGTCTACCCCGGAGAAGACGGTATGCACACAGTTGCATTTTTCGGGCCACGCCCTTGCCCCAAATGAAGTCCACCTCTTCAGCTCGGTCGTGGTGGGTCCGAACCAAGTCGTAGCAGCTACGAAAGCAGAATAGACCTGACCCGCCCCCCGTACCTGGGCCGGCCCAGCTCCATGAATCCTCCGCCTGGCTAGCGTCAATAGTAATGAGGCGAATCTCCTCGGCAAGCTGAGCAGTATATGGATATCCTTCTGGCCTCCAAACTCCATCTCTGATGATCCGACTACAAGTGAGCCCCCTGCTCGCTTCTCTGTCCAGCTGCCCTCCCAGTAGCTCGAGCAAGGATCTGGAACCCAACCAAGGGTCTAGCCAGAGGTCGGTGGTCGTCCCATCCTTCATGTGCCTACAAATAGCGGTCTGAAGCACCGGTCTACACCTCAGGATGGCCTTAAACTTGACCGAGAAATTGTTGTCTATCATGCAGGCCCAGAAGTTGGTCCTCCTCAGGTATCTGTTCGCCATCCATTCCGTCCAGAGCGACCCCCCTTGATGAATCTCCAGGCCATCTTCACAGAAGATGCCTTCCTGACCGCATGGAGAGGCCTCAGCCCCACTCCTCCTTCCTTCCGTGGCCGACATAACTGGTCCCAGGATATCGCATGCATCCTTCCCCTCCAGATGAAGTCGGCACAGATGGCCTCCACTTTCCGAATAGTAGCCGTGGAGATCTGGATAGACTGGAGCCAGAACATCGTGATGCCTGCAATAACCGAACGCACCAACTCAATCCGTCTGCCAAATGATAAACCCGCAGCTTGCCAGCCTTCCACTCTCCTCTGAGCAAAATCCACCAAGCTGTGACAATCCTGCTCTCTGGCATAGTTGACCGTCAGCGGGACCCCCAGGTATTTCACTGGGAGCTCGCCTCTGTCCACACCTAAGGCGAAGGCTCTCTCCTCCTGCTGTGTACACCGGGAGCTGAAGTAGACTCCGCTCTTCTCCCGGTTTAACTGGAGTCCAGATAGCCGTCCGAACTCCTCCATAATGTCAGAGAGCGCTCTCATTCCCCGCATGGAAGGCTGGAGAAGCACCAATAAGTCGTCAGCATAGATCAAGTGGGATACAACCGGACTCACCAACCGAAAGAGGGGAACGATCCTCTTGCTATGCACTGCCGTATCCATCATGCAAGTGAAGTACTCCATCACCAAGGTAAATAGATACGGGAAGAGGGGGTCACCCTGCCTCAACCCCCTGTTGCTACTGAAGTAGCCATGTGGCGTGTCCTGGATGAGGACTGAGAAAGTAGGGGAGCAAATGCACTCCCTCACCCTCGCAACCCACCTCTCGTCGAACCCCATGGCAAGCATCAAGTGACACAAGAAGTCCCGGTTGACCGTATCATAAGCTTTCCGGAGGTCAAGCTTCACACAAGCCTTCATCCCCCCAGGTTTGCTGAACTCCCTCACCATCTCATGAGCTAGTAGGCTGTGCTCCGCTATCGACCGGCCCTTGATGAACGCTGCTTGATTCTGGGACACCAATCCCTGCATAATCCCCTCCATACGCCTGCACATAAGATGAGTGATAATCTTGTAAAGGAAATTACAGCAAGCAATGGGCCAAAAATCTGCAAGTGAGGTCGCTCCCTCCTTCTTAGGAACCAGCGTCAAGAATGTGTGGTTCATCTCCTTCAGAAGCCTGCCCTCCACAAAGAACTCCTGAACCGCCGCCAGGACATGGGTCTTGAGCACACCCCAGTGTCGCTTAAAGAACCCTGAAGAGAAGCCATCAGGCCCGGGAGCTTTGTTGGGATTAGCCTTCATAACTATATCTTCCACCTCCTCCATCCTCGCAGGTGCCAGGAGCAGACTGTTCCCATGTCGGGACACCAGTCTCTTCGTGACAAGGGCAGGGAACGTGCTAGAGTAGTCCGTCTGCTGATAAAGGACAATGTAGAATCTGACGGCCTCCTCCTGAATCTCCGCCGGGTCCCCTACTAGACGTCCCTCAGCATTCAGAAGTCTGGGGATGCTGTTCCGGTGCTGACGGGTACGGATCACATCGTAGAAGAATTTGGTGCAGCGGTCTCCATCTTTAAGCCAGGTACATTTAGCCCTCTGTGCCGCACTAATCTCCTCCTGCAGTCGCATGATGCTCACCTCCTCAATCAGGATCTTCTCCTTAGCCGCCAGCTCCCCGTTCAGAATGTCAGCTTGGAGGGCCACCTGAGTGTCCCGAAGCTCGGCTTCCTTATCCGCCAGAGAAGTCCGCGGTATCGTCTTCACCCAGCCCCTGATAGTCCGCTTGAGCTGTTTGAGTTTGTGAACCATGCGGAACTGAGCCGTGCTGTCCCGGAAGTGCTGCATCTCTCCCGTAACCACCTCCTCATATCCGGCTGACAGATACCAACTGTTGTTATACCGAAATGGCCTCGCCCTCAGAGTGGGACTCTCACCGAGGCCAACCCGGATAGGAGAATAGTCGTTAGTACCCGCCGCCAGACCTTCCGCCACCGAGTTCGGAAAGCACCTGAACCACTCACTATTGCCCAAGGCCCGATCCAACTGACAAGCAATCCGCTTATGAGTAGCCTTGTTGTGCCAAGTCCAAATATGTCCAGCTCGCTCCTGCTTCCGCATCCCTGACAGAAGCAGGCACCTCTGGAAGTCATATAAGATCGAGTCCGGAACATGATGACCTCCCACCTTCTCTTGACGGAGTAGCATAGCATTGAAGTCCCCCATGATGAGCAGAGGGAGATGCATGTTGTCCGCCATGAGACCCAGATGAACAATGTCCTCCCACAAAGCCTCCATGAGTCTCCGGTCATTGTGCCCATATACAGCCCCCAGGATGAATCGGAACCCACCTTTGTTCTCGAAAGTAACACCGATGAGTTGTTCTGATTTATGGATTTGCACCCCCCAACTTCCTTTGTTCCACCTAACCCAGATCCTTGCCATACCACAAAGATCTAAGTTGTGAATGTGATCCCAGTTTGCCGGCGTCCTACGTGAGAGCATAGCGACCCCTCTAATCTTCGTCTCCAGTAGGATAGCAATGTCACACGCCTCTCTTCTCAGAACCCCTCCAATCTCCCTCCATCGTCCAATGGAACACCCCCCCTAATGTTCCATGCAAGGACCGACATCTAATTAAGAGATGAGGGGTCCCCCTGGAACTCGTCTGGATCGACACTCGGGGGAAGTGTCTCATCCGCCTGATCAATGACTGCATCTACCATAGAGGAAGGAGCAAGGTGGGCCTGGATCCTGCTGAGAGTAAGAGTCCAGTCAGGGTTGTCTTCAGTCTGGTCATCCATATCTCTCGCCTGAGGGATATCCTCCCGTGTGGCCGGAGCATGCCTTTTCCTGCTGCTGTACACCATGATCGCCGGGGAGGCCTCCGTCACCATCTGACTACCACCAGCCGCGCTCATACCCCTGGTCACGATGGTCCTCTGTGCCATGAACGGGACCAGTGCACCCTGCGTACTATCCTGTCTCTGCGGTGATCCTGACTCCAGCCTCCTATCAACCTCCATCCCTGTGTCCTCCTCCATATGTCTGGCTGGTTCCGTCTCCCCTGGCAGGTGACTGGGGGTCGTCTCCTTCCCAGGTGCCTCCTTCCGAGTCGCCTGTGGCCTGGCATTCTCCTTCCTCTTGTATTTGCACGCATTGGTAGTATGCCCAAAGCACTCACAGTGAGTACACATGGGGGGGATCCAGTCATACTCCACCGTCTGTGTCAGAACCTCCCCAGACGGTACCTGATACTCAAGCATACTCGGTAGCTCTGAGCCCGCCTTGATCTCCACGAAGACCCTGACATACATCAGTCTTGTACGAAAAGTAGTGGCCTCGTCTGCTTTGATCGGCTTCCCCACAAGACTGGCAAGTCGCATGAGAAGCGGGATACTCCAATACTTTACTGGGAACTCAGAAAATCTGACCCAGATGGGGATAGCGTTCAGCATCTCCTTTTCACACCTCAACTCCGGCGTCTACTCCTTCAGTATAATGAGTCTCCCATCAAATGACCAAGGCCCCCCCTGAAGGATCCTAGACACATCCTCCGCTAATCCAAATTTGACATAATAGAACCCGTTCTCCCGAGAGAAGAATTCCATGCTACCTTTGGGTCTCCAGACCCGCTCCGCATAACCCCGAATTTGGCCATGGCTTGTTCCCTAATACATATAACACCAGAGTGTTCTTCCAGAATTCGGAAACAATCGCTATTTCTTCAGCGGGAAAATACGCCCGAAGTCCTCCTCCAACCGACATCGGTGGGACAAACTCCATCGATATCGGACTTTTCTCAGTCACTGGCGTGCAGACCTCTTTCCATGACCGAGGCCTCTGCTCCTCAGCGTGCGTCCTGGTCGGGGGGTTAACAGGACCCTGGCCTGTCTTGCCGGTATCAGTAGCAATACCCTTTGCCTTCTCGGCCGCCGTCGCCTTTGGCCTCCAACCCGGAACAGATCGCACCATGCCTCCCCCACGGCGTCGGGGATCCATAGCGCCGATATGGGTTCGATTCCCATGATTTCCTGGTCCCGCCCTTCCCGAAACTTGGGACTGTGCCCCTCTCCGTCCTCCAGTCCGTCGTCTCGTCACAGTCTGCCAGCCGGCATCCCCAGTGTTGTCCCCTCCGGACCCGAACTCGAAAACGGAAGCCTCTCCTCCGGAAGTGCCGCCACCGCCTCCGCCCGACCCCTCCCCGCCTGGAGGGGTCCCGCCTCCGCCACCCGACCCCCCCCCCCCCCTCCCGCGTGGGGTGATTCCGCCGCCGCTGCCCGGCCTAGGGTCGCTGGGCCCAGCCCCGCTTCCACCCGACCACCCCCCCCCCCCCACTCCCGCCTGGGGGGGGTCCCGCCGGTGCCTCCCGACCCCCCCCCCCCCCCGGCCTGGGGGGGG
Source organism: Iris pallida (assembly GCA_029216955.1). Lineage (NCBI taxonomy): Eukaryota > Viridiplantae > Streptophyta > Magnoliopsida > Asparagales > Iridaceae > Iris > Iris pallida. The sequence continues at coordinate 16,318,040 of JANAVB010016800.1, read as the reverse complement.
TCCCGCCGGTACCTCCCGACCCCCCCCCCCCGCTTGGGGGGGTCCCGCTGCCGCCGCCGCCTGGACTGCCAAGTGGTCGTCCTCCCGCCCCCCGTTCCTCCCAGCCGACCCCCCCCCTTTCCTCCCAGCCGACGAGGCCCCCTCCCCGCGAGCGGATCGGGGGGGGAGCTGAGGTCGACTTCTCCAAAACCCTAGCCGAGGGATCGGTCGCCCGAGCGTTCGCCATTCTTTTTATATATATATATATATATATATATATATATATATATATATATATATATATATATATATATTTTCGAGCAATGGGTCATTTGCTCTCTCTCTCTCTCTCCCTCTCTCTCTCTCTCTCTCTATATATATATATATATATTAAATTCTGAATAAAAATAATCTTGGCACTGATTTTTGTAGTGTCCATGAATCCTATTTCTACATTATTTAGAGAGAAGTCAACGAAAAACTCAAAATCACAGGTAATCTATCAAAAGAAGCAATAGAGAGTTTCATACTATCTTAAATTCCTATCAGTGAATAGGAAAACACTTGTTAATAGGATACATTGGAGTTTGTAGAGCTGGCCACTATCAATACGATAAATCTTGCATCTCAATCATACCGGGTCTCACAACTCTTCTGAGTGAGTCGTCTTTGCATGATTTTTCCTGAGATACTGTAGAAATAAAGAAGGAAAAAATCCTTTCTAACTACAAGTCTATAAGATGATAAACTTAGGAAGGATGAAGCTTCATCAAGTGGAGGCCAAAGGTTTTATCCTTTTCTAATGTCATCTTCCAAGAAATGATTAAAGACAAAGAACAAGACCTGTTGTTAACTTGATCACTATGAGCGATCTTTTCTCTTAGGGTGACATTTATGTCAACTTGTTTCCTATGAGTGAGCTGTGCATGACCATTGACCATCTTGAGGATTAAGTCTCATTCTAGGATTGATCATTCATCAGATTGTAGAGATTGAGAACAATGTTCTAACAAAAAAGATGACCCAATGATGTAGGACCGTTGAGCACCTCGAGAGGGGGGGGGGGGTGAATAGTGTGTGCGCGTGCAGCGGAGATAATCACCAATTAAAATTTTAAGCAACTATATATTATGACAGGTAAATAACAGTAAATAAAATGCGGTAAAGTAAGAGGCACGAGAATCAAACTCAGTAACACAACGATATATACTGGTATCCCTCTGAGAGGACTAGTCCAGTCTCGAGTACTCTTGTTTGATGTTAATCTACTATGGCACAAGCTAAATGAGAGCTTGTAGTCTCTTACAACACCATGCTTGGTGACGAGCGTACGATCGACTCCACAAAATGATTTCGAAAACTGGAACGTTTTCTGAATTGCAGCCTCTGATACAACTCTTCAGTACCAAAACTCTAGATTGAACAGAACTGTACTGGCTTTGGCTAAGAGTGGTATAGTCTTGATTTGAAAGCTTTGCTCGTAGAAAACACTTTAGAATAGATAGATAAGAGAATGAATGAGTGAGTTGAAATGGTGAGAATTCTCCTCTATTTATAGTGTTTTTGCAGACCGAATTTGGACAGAGTTCGGGCTGAGTTCGGATGCCTGAATCTCGCATTCGAACGTTGTAGGGAGGTATGGTCGAAGACCAAACTGAATTTTAAAAACCCTAGACCGAACTCGAACCGAGTTCTGGCCGGGTTCGTCCTGAGTTTTGTCAGGGTCAGAACAGTTTGTTTTGGGCCAATTTGTGTTAGATTTTTGGACTTTTTGGATAGTGGACTTGGAAGTATGAATGGGTAGGCTTTTTAGATAGTGGACTGATAAAAACCTAAGCCAATACCAATCCTGATCAACCTCACATATATTTCCTACACTCAATAAAATTGAAAATACAGAAGAAAATATAAAAGGCGTGATCTTGGTTCCAGTGCGATTGGTTCTTGATGACGATGCGATGTCTGTACTTTTGAAGCGGTAGGATGTAGACGTACTTCTTTATTTGAATCCTGTAAACCTGTAGCAGTATGTATATTTTGCGTATCTACCAAAGTTGACGTTGATTATCAAAATCAGGTGTGATCATTAATCAATGAGCCAACAATCTTTCCGATTTTGATAATTGACAAACTTTGAGTCTATACCCAAATATAACGAAAATAATATAACTTTGAAATATATATCTGACTTGTTCTGAATCGCAAGAAAATTTTGGTACTCTCTTTCTCCCCCTTTGTAATGTACTCAAAATGTGGCTCACTCGCAATTTGTGAAGACAATAATATATAACAAAGAAAAAATAGAGTAATATCCAAAAATATTGATAAGAACTAACAAGCCAGCATCTCAAGTATGATAACATCAGCAGTAGCAGTAACAAAATGAGTAATAGAAGAAACCAACTACAACTGAAAAATAAGTTCAAAGTGCTGAAACAACTGAAACAGTACAAACTACTACAGATAGTCCAAGCTGAGAATAAAGTGTTACTACAAAAGATCATCATTATCAGAACATGTCCACAAAATGTTATGCCAAAAGACTGAATCACATATCAACATCATTACCGAGGGGATCAGCAGGAGGCTAGGGATCAACATAAGCTGTCGTCCGATCGAAAAATTCGAAAGTAAGATGATTCTCACGTCTCGGTCCGTCGAAGTCGGAATGACGGATGATAGGACTTGGAGCAGTGGGATGATGTGCTAATGTCCACCGAATATCAACCATACCATTTCTCAAGACCTGGGCCGAGAAATGTAACGGTACTCAGCGTCGGTGAAACGAGTCATGTAGGTCTAATGCCGCTGTCCCTGGAGAGTGACAAACACATCGAACCTCTGAAAGAGCTTGTCAAAATGATAGCCTGGAGCAGCAGGGGCTGGAGCATCCTCTGGAGCGGCGGCTGGATCAGGTGGAGGTAGAGCACCACCGGGTGGAAGTGGAGGGTGAGGATACTTCCTAGATCTACACGGCTCAGAAGGTGATCCAGAAACATGACAAATGTCTAAGTTGATACCAAACTTCTGGAAGATAACCGCGAGATGCATAGGGTATAGGAGGTTGCGGCCTGCCCTCCGACAACTGATTATACCATCAATCATGGTCTTGGAAACAGAAAATGGTTTTGGTATATAGTAGATAACTCTAAGAAGGTGATTTCGTCAGTAGGTCCCGTCTTAGGTAGCAAGGCAGAATAAACAATGCGATGGAGTTCATAGAAATGCTGGTTTAGGTGACGTGTGAACAACCGTGTCCGGGGAACCGGATTCGTGTGACACAGCGTTGCCTTGAATGACTCAAATGTCATGTCAGGAGAGAATTGAACTTTGTTGATATCGCCTAGAGCGTCGCCATTGTCAGGCATATAAAAGTACTCGCTTAAGTCTGTCGAGTTGAATTCAAGTTCTTTTCCACTGACACATGAATAAATGTTGCCGTCTGCCTCTTGCAAATTGCAATAAAACATCCGTACAACATTTTCATAAATTTGGCTCGTAGTCTCTAAAAAGTCTCAGAGTCCTAGATTTTCAAAGGTTGTAGTATATTACGAAAGTACAGTGAAATTGATCGATTTTTGGGGACAAATTTTCTAATATCGAAATTGGGTAAACCAAGAAATTGATATCTCGGATGACGGAAATAGGTTAGTGTCAAAATCCTCATCGTCGTCGGGACGAGCGGGACTGAACACATTAATTGTTCATACTCCGAAGTGGAGGATGAGGCATTGCCCCTTTTCTTCCTTTTGACAACTTTAGGAGCCATGGAAATGAAATAAGAGAAAAGAGAGAGAGAGAGAGATATACCTTAATAGAGATAGAAAGATGGTGTAGAAAACCTTTTTAGAGCCGGTAGATCCGAGAGGAGGGTGTTTTGAGCCTTGGAAAGAGGGTTCCCAAAGAGCTAGGGTTAGGGTTTAAAAGCTCGGGGTCGGCTGTGTTGAGGAAGAAGGTGAAGATGAAAAAGGGAGGTTGGCTGAAACGCTGCTGTTAAATCAAAAATCCCAAACCGAGTTCGGCCCGAACTCGGTCAAAACTCGGTCCTAGTTCTGTCCGAGTTCAACTAACTTGAATTCTTGGTCATTTATGAATAATGAATTATAAACGTACTTAATAACTTTTAACTCTTTGATTTAATTAATATTCATTACTTTGGGTTAGCTATAGGGGCCAGATCCCAGCTACCGGTAGTCCGAAGACTAATGTACCGTGTCGTTTCAGGCTATTTACGCATGTATGACAGAAGGGTCCTTTCAGCTTGTATCCAAAATAACTTCAACTAATAAATATAGGAATATCAAGTTTTAAGTATTTAATCATAATGCATTATGACTCTGAAAATTCAAGTCTGCCTAACTCGCGACGCAGATAATTGAAACAATCTTCAGCTAGTGGTTTTGTGAAAATGTCTGCTAGTTGATGATCTGTGCCAATGAATTCTAAGCAGATATTCCCGTATTGTTGGTGATCACGCAAGAAATGATGACGTATTTCTATGTGCTTTATGTGTGAGTGACATACTGGGTTCTTAGTCATGTTGATAGTGCTAGTGTTGTCACAATAAATGAGAATCTTAGTGTAGTGCAAATTATAGTGTTTGCTTCATCCATAAAATCTGAGCACAACAACGTCCTGCGGCGATATACTCACCCCCAGTTGTTGATAGCGCTACAGAGTTTTGCTTCTTGCTAAACCAGAAGACTAAAGCTTTTTCTAGGAAATGAAACGTACTGCTGATACTTTTACAGTCTACTTTAAGGTATCGGAAGTCAACTGCAGAAGTTTCTTTAAGATATCGAAAGATAGTTGTGATTCCTTAGGATTAGCTTGATATCGTACACATATGCAAACGCTAAACATTATATCAGGACGACTAGCAGTTAAGTAAAGCAAGCTATCAATCATACCTCGATACTTACGCCGGTCGACTGGTTTGCCACTTTCATCAATGTCAAGTCTTGTTGATGTAGCCATTGGCTTGTCGATAGGCTTTACATTGTCTAAGCCATACTTCTTCAGTAAATCCTTCGTGTACTCGGCTTGATTGATGAATGTTTCCTGCGAGTGCTGTTTGATCTGAAGTCCTAGGAAGTAGTTGAGCTCTCCCATCATACTCATTTCAAATTCACTATGCATACACTTAGCAAAATCTTGATAGAGTTTTTTGTTAGTAGAACCGAAAATAATGTCATCAACATAAATTTGCACAAGTAAAATACTATCAACTGAAGATTTGATAAATAAAGTCGTATCAACTCTTCCTTTGAAAAACTATTTTCAAGTAGGAAAGCACCTATGCGTTCATACCAAGCACGCGGTGCTTGTTTGAGATCATAAAGAGCTTTTCTAAGCTTGAAAACGTGATAAGGTTTTTGAAAATCTTCAAAACCAGGAGGCTGTTTCACAAAAACTTCTTCCTTCAAAAATTCGTTCAAAAATGCACTTTTTACGTCCATTTGAATTTTTTTTAAAGTCATGAAAACATGACATGCACAAAACATGCGAATGGCTTCTAGTCTAGCAACAAGAGCATATGTCTCATCATAATCAATTCTTTCTTCTTGATTATAACATTGTGCCACTATACGTGCTTTGTTGCGTAGAACTTGTCCATCCTCACTAAGTTTATTTCAGAACACCCATTTGGTACCAATTATCGATTGACCAATAGGTTTAGGAACAAGTTCCCAAATTTGGTTTCTCTCAAATTGATTAAGTTCCTCTTGCATGACGTCAATCCAAAACTCATCATTAAAAGCATCTACTACTGTTTGAGGTTCTACTTGAGAAATAAAGGCTATATTTGGTGCTATATCTCTAGTAGAAGAACGTGTACTTACTCCTTTAGATACATCACCTGTTATGAGTGTCTCTGGATGATCTGGCATGAACTTCATCTTCTTAAGTAGACTTTCCAGATAGCCCTCGTTTGTAGCAGTATCTTCGGGTGTCTTGGATTTGTTCTGTACATCCTCGTCATCGCTATCACTAGATCTCGACTATTGAGCTCATCAAAAGTAACATTAATCGATTCTTCAACAATCATAGACCTTTTATTGAAAATTCTATATCCCTTACTCCTGACAGCATACCCGAAAAATATCCCTTCGTCTGCCTTCGAGTCGAACTTACCCAAGTTGTCCTTGGTGTTTAGGATAAAACAGCGACAACCAAAAATCTTGAAATAAGAGACGTTTGGAATCCTTCCAAACCACAATTCATAAGGAATTTTCTTCGAGATAGGTCGAATTAACATCCTATTTAAAACATGACAGGCTGTACTAACAACTTCTGTCCAAAAATATTTTGGAAGATTATGCTGATTCAATATGACTCTAGCCATATCGCTTAGAGTACGATTCTTCCGCTCTACAACATCATTCTGTTGAGGAGTTCTAGGACAAGAAAACTCGTTATCCACTATCATCACAAAACTTTTTAAAATCAGCATTTACGAATTCGCCACCATGATCACTTCGGATTCGAGTAATTATGAAACATTTTTCGTTTTGTACCTTTTTGCAAAATATTTGAAATTAAAAAATGGCATCACTTTTGTTTGATAAAAAGAAAATCTAAGTATAGCAAGAGAAATCATCGACTATAACAAAAGTGTAGAGTTTACTGCCAAGACTAGCGAATCTACTAGGACTAAATAAATCCATATGAATCAACTGCAAAGGTCTAGAAGTACTTACAACGTTGATGAATTTAAAGGAAGACTTGGTTGCTTTGTTCTTTTTCCAGTCTGCATATACCCTATCTCTCTTGAAAGTAATTTCTGGGAGTCCTTTTATCAGCTTTTTGGTGCATGGCCTTGAGATAGTGTCCATATTTGCATGTCCTAGCCTCATGTGCCATAGCCAGCTTTCATCTTGATTGGCTACTAGGCACTTACCTGCATTGTTAGTACGTTATAGAAAGAAAACATAAATATTATTTTTCCTAATCCCTTCATATACAGGATTTCCGGTAGACATTTCATAGATAGAACATTTGTCTTTTACAAAGTTGATATTATAACTATTATATGCCAAACGACTTATACTCAATAGGTTATGTTTCAACTCCGTGTCTAGACAGACGTCTTTTATTTCTGGATAGGGAGACATACCAACAATGCCATTACCGATAATATCACCTTTCAGATTGTTGCCAAAGGAAACATATCATTCTTTCTTCATCGATAGCGTAGCGAATAAAGATGCATCACCAGTCATGTGCCACGAACATCCGCTATAAAGTATCCATTTGCTTTTAGCATGAGAGGGTTGAGGGTCCACATACAAAACGAGTAGATGAATCCTTTTGTACCCATTTCTTCAAGGGTCCATTATGATTAGGCTTAGGAATCGAAGCAAGTAAATTAGTGTCAACATGCTTTCTAGCTCTACAATATTGTGATATGTGCCCGTGTGTACCACAATATGTGCTTGTTAGTTTTGAAAATATGCTCTTTGTTTCTGTGTTGACATTCTTATGTGTCTTTCTTAGAAACCTGTAAGTGAAAGCATGATTGTGAGAAACGTGTTGCTTAGGTGCTTTCTTCGGTTTAGCCCTTTGTGATGTATGCTTGATATAAGGACTAACCTTAGGCCGTGTAATAGGGATGACATGTTTGCCTAACTTGATCTCTAACTTTTTAGAGATCGCACAAGACTCCTCATATTTAGCAGTCATATCTATGAGTCTTTGCTCAGTGACTAAGTGTCTCTTCTTCTCTATGTCATAAAGTTTTTGTACCTTGACATAGTCTCTTTCTTTCTTCTCTATGGTGATGATAGCCTCATGTAGTCTACTTTAAGCTTGGCTCTCTCTTCCGTGTTACCGGTAGTAGATGTCTCTTTAATGTCTTCAATAAGATTAGTAACTACTTCGGTTGTGTGTACCTTAATCTCTTTGCGAGATTGCTTGTACTTGTCCAACACATTTCTGTGTTCTTCAAGTAGTTTGCTAAAGGTAGTTTCTAGTTCATCGAAAGTAAGATCATCGTACAGAGGGTTATCGGATACTTATCAAATGCCATTAGGCAAACATTTGTACTACTGCTGGGTTTGTCCTCCTCCTCTGATTCACTGGCCTTACTTTCATGCCAGATGCTTGTATTAGCGTACTTTCGACCGGTTGCAGTTTTCCTGCTCGATCTTAATCGGTCATATGGACTGCTCTTCTTTAACAGTGGACAGTCCTTTCTGTGCCCTGACTTCTTACATCCGAAGCAGATTGTTTCTTCTTCGTTGTTTTCGTGGATGTCTTTCTTCTTTCGGTTTGATCTCTCAAACTTCAAGAACTTTCTAAAGTTTTTAACCAGCAGTGCCTGTTCATCACTATCGGATGATTCTTCGTCAGAATCATTGCATGAGACTTTTCTGGCTTGTGCTTTGAAGGCAATAGATTTTCTTTGGGAGTTGCTTTTTCAAACTCTTGCAAGTCCAACTCATGGGTCATGAGCTTGCCTATCAGTGTTTCCAAACTCATCGTGGTGAGGTCGTTTTCTTCTATGATCGCAGTGGCCTTCGGATTCCAGTTCTTGGTTAGAGCCCGTAGAACCTTCATGATCTTCTCGTGATTGTTGTAATCCTTACCAAGAGACTGTAAAGAATTAGTAATATCAAGAAAACGAGTAAACATCTGTGTAATTGACTCGCTGGGTTTCATCTTGAAAGATTCGTATTCATGTGTTAGTCTACTGATTTTGGATTCCTTCACTTGGGAAGTTCCTTCATGAGTCACCTCAAAAAGTCTCCAAATTTCATTAGACGTTGTACATATTGATACGCGATTGAATTCGGTTTTGTCAATTGCACAAAATAGTGCATTGATGGCTCGTGCATCTAGACTAGCTTGTGCCTTTTCATGCTCCGTGTATTTGTCGTGTGGCTTGTCTACTAGTACACCATCAATCAGTGTTATATGCGATTTCTTATAACCGTCTATTACTATCGACCAAAGATTGAAGTCCAGTGACTTAAGAAAGAAATCTATCCGTGTTTTCCAATAGGTATAATTTGTTCCATCAAATAGTGGGGGTCTATTTGTGGATTGTCCTTCACCGTTGAATATAGATTTAACAGCTACCGTAGATATATACTCTAGATGGTTATGTATATATATAACATGCTTTGACACCAATTGTAGGATCGTTGGACACCTTTAGAGGGGGGTGAATAGAGTGTGTGCGTGTGCAGCGGAGATAATCACCAATTAAAATTTTAAGCAACTATATATTATGGCAGGTAAATAACAGTAAATAAAATGCAATAAAGTAAGAGGCACGAGAATCAAACTCAGTGATACAACGATGTTTACTGGTATCCCTTTGAGAGGACCAGTCCAGTCTCGAGTACTCTTGCTCGATGTTAATCCACTATGGCACAAGTTAAATGAGAGCTTGTAATCTCTTACAACACTATGCTTGGTGACGAGCGCACGACCGACTCCACAAAATGATTTCGAAAACTGGAACGTTTTTTGAATTGCAGCCTCTGATACAACTCTTCAGTACCAAAACTCTAGATTGAATAGAACTGTACTGGCTTTGGCTAAGAGTGATATAGACTTGATTTGAAATCTTTGCTCGTAGAAAACACTTTATAATAGATAGAGAATAGAATGAATGAGTGAGTTGAAATAATGAGAATTTTCCTCTATTTATAGTGTTTTTGCAGACCGAATCGGACAGAGTTCGGATGCCTGAATCTCGCATTCGAACGTTGTAGGCAGATACGGTGGAAGATCAAACTGAATTTCGAAAAATCCTAGACCGAACTCGGGCCGAACTCGAGCCGAGTTCGCCCCGAGTTCTGTTAGGGTCATAACAGTCTGTTTTGGGCCAATTTGTGTTGGATTTTAGGGCTTTTTGGATAGTGAACTTGGAAGTATGAATGAGTGGACTTTTTAGATAGTTGACCGATAAAAACCTAAGCCAATACCAATCCTGATCAACCTCACATATATTTCCTAAATACAAAAAAAAAAATCTTGATCTTGCTTCCAGTGCGATTGGTTCTTGATGGCGATGCGATGTCTGCACTTTTGAAGCGGTAGGATGTAGACATATTTATTTGAATCCTGTAAACCTGTACCAGTATGTATATTTTGTGTATCGACCATAGTTGACGTTAATTATCAAAATCAGATATGATCATTAACCAATGAGCCAACAAATGAATCAATGATTTATTGTATGGTAGTCAGCTGCTTAATCCATTTAATTGGGTGACCAATTTATAAATAAGTTCCAATATGCTGAGAAATGATTGATTGATAACCATCCAACCCATGGACGAAGCTCGTAATGGCAACCACAACCGCGTAATAGAATATTGATTTAGAATGATCTATGTAATTTTTAGTAATATACTTGGTTGAGAATATTGTCATTGCATAGTTTTTATCTTATGCTCTTTAGACCTATATTGTATAGAGTTGTACGAGAAAGGTTCTCATGGATATATGTTCTCAAACCACATCAAGGAAGTATCCCAATTTATCACAATCTAGTTTTCTAATAGGGTATCACAACAATGGTGATCCTAACCCTAACTAATTTACACCAAATAAAACTCATCTCTACCCTACATTTCAAAACTTCAATCCCAAAATTCGATCACCACCCTATATTTTAATCCCTAACCCTGACCCAATTCTCAATCTCCAATCTTAACCTTTACCTTTACCTTTACCGTTACCGAACCTTAAACCCTAACCCTATCACCTTCTCTGATAAAATCTTAACCATATCATCAATCCTAGCCTCCTATGACCTATCTAATAAAATTCTATCTACCTTCTCTCCTATCCTAAAAACCACCCTAAAGTCGTATCTCCACCCACCAACACCTAACACCATAACCATCCTCTTCTTCCTCTCTCTAACACACAATCCACAACTCACTTATTCTAACCCAACCTCTATCTCCATCTTCCCTACTTAATCCCTAATTACCAAATCTCCCTACAACCCGCGAGACCCATATCCTTATCTTCAATCGGAACACTATTCCCAAACCCTGATCCAATCGGCAATCCTAACTCACTTTCATATCATTTTCAACCAACATCAAGCCTCACTCTCTCTCTAACCATTAAAGGAACGAATGGCAGCATCTTTCGCTTCAAAGATGTTAACTGCAACTCCTTCCCTCACCCAACACTAACCATCTGACTCTACCTTCATGGTACCCGACCTCCTGACCTCATTTGATGGATCAAGAGAGAAGGTTGCTTCGTCCACTCGAGCCTCAAGGTTCTCGATGTTGACACCTCATGTCCTCTTCATACTCACAATCCAACCTATCCTTATTGGTTTGGATCCAACCACCAAAACTGGACCCCCTCCTATGTTGCAACTTCGCCGAGTTGTTGTCCGTCCAACTATTAGCTGAAGACAACGACTATAAATATAAATCCAGTCGCCATAACCTCCACAATCTCTAGGCTCCAGCAGAGTGCTCGCCATCGCCAAATCCGGATAAAGCATTCCATTATTTATTTACTTTAACTTCCTAAACTCTTGTTGACATCTCTATCGTTTTTTTTTTCTGGTGGGTGGACAATATCATTATATACTTCCTGTTCTATGCTCTTTAGTTCCATATTGGATAGATTTGTACGAGGAAGATACCTACTTCTCTCCCTCTCTCTCTTTCTCTCTCTCTCTCTCTCTCTCTCTCTCTATATATATATATATATATATATATAAAAATATATATATATATATATGTATATATTTCTTCTTTTATTTTTGTTTCCTTTCTCTCTCTCTCTCTCTCTCTCTCCCTCTCTCTATATATATATATATATATATAGCAATGACCCCTAGCCTAGTGGTAGTGGTGAGGCATGCGACCCAAGTGGTCAGGAGATCGATTCCCGGTGGGAGCGTTCGACATAATTACCATTTCCAATATATATATATATATATATATATATATATATATATATATATATATATTACAATACCATTTCCAACACAACAATGTTAGTATGAAGTTGATGTCTTAGGTTCTTACGATACATGATACGTATAGTACAATACCATTTCCAATAGTCGTGTAATGTTTACTTAAGAATCTAGATTATGGAACTAGATAGACATGTAAAGATGAAGCAAATAAAAAAAATTATGGGATGATTTTATTACATGTTCCTATACAGATTTAGAAGCATATGCATAAACTCCTAGAGTTATTGTATCAGTAGGCGATACACAATACTATACGATACACGATACCATACACAAGCAAATCGAAGACGATAAGTATCACAAATTGACAACCTAGGTCTTTGAGGATATATAAGGTTGCCGGGGAGTATGGAAATATTTTATGTAAAGAAAAACCACTTTGGCATCTAGGAAGTTTTTTTTGGGTTGAGAAAATAAAATTCAAAATTCCAATTTTCCTGTTCTGACTCTGTAAGAAAAAGAAAAGATTTAGGAAGATGATCCTACTTTCATTACAATAGGAACTTGTTACTTTTAATACCCTGATGTTTTGAACCAAAATGTTTTAGGAGCATAGGCGTAAACTCCTAGAGTTATTGTATCATAGGTACACGATAGTGTAGGCGATACACGATACTGTAGGCAAGCAAATCGATACACGATAAGTATCGCAAATTGACAACCTAGGTCTTTGAGGATATATAAGGCTGCCGGGGAGTATGGAAATAGTTTAGGTAAAGAAACACCACTGGTAGCTAGGAAGTCTTTTTTTTTTGGTTGAGAAAATTAAATTCAAATTTTCATTTTTTTCTCCTGTTTTGACTATGTAGTGGAAAAAAAGATTTAGGAAGTTGATCCTACTTTCATTACAATAATAACTTGTTACTTTTAATACCCTGATGTTTTGAACCAGACGGTGGGAACCCAGCTTTTCTAAAGATATCCTTTTTTTTTTTCCTGGGATCAATATAGAAAATAATATATTTTTCTTGATGTTAATTTTCCAGAAGAGTGAAATTTCACGAGGCATTCATTAGTTGTAAGCAAATACCGGTCAGTGATTGGCTGTTTCAGCAAATGCTTCATTCTGCTTGCTAACATAATCTTAAAAGAGGGTAGCTCAAGAGAGAGGGAGAACAGGTAGGAGCTCCCTCAAGAGAGAGGGAGTACGGGTAGGAGAAAGGCTTGAGCACGTGAGAGATTGACAGCCCTTATCCCATATTTAAATTTGATGGAGATGTTGATATCATGGTAAACACACACTTCATGACTATATTTTTTTTTTATCATGGTAAGTTAGCAGACCTTAGAGTTTTGGGTTGAGGCTTTGTACTGTTGTGTTTATATCAAACATCTTGAAGATGGATAAGGCTGACAGTTCATCAACATGACTATAAAGAGTCTAAGTTGAGAGATCAGCTACATTTTGTTTTTGAGGGGATGCTTGCATCATGAAATCAAATAATAATGATGACCACTAGTAGTGATCGTCTTTATTCCAATGGTGATCAGTAGTGATCATTAGTAGAAATACATTACAAAACTTTTAGGTGTTTTATCAACTATCTTCAACCTAAAACATTTTACTGGGTTCTATTCTTTATTCCAATGGTGTTACAATCTGCGATTATTACTTTATGAGATTATTAGTAGTGATTGTCATAATATGTCCAATCTTTATTTTGAATTATGAGCTCATCTTCTACTTTCTTGAATCTAAGTTATTGCAGTCTAGTAAACAGCTATATGGGAGCTTGATATGCTTGCTTATTCTTTGATTGATAATAATCTGTTAACTTTATCCAAAGTAAACTGGTCTTTTGTTGTCTTATAGAGAGATGTGATTGTCACTGAAAATATGGCTTCTTGTTTTTCTCGTATTTAGTGGCTAGTGTCAAATCTTTACTTCTTTTACCAATTACCAGGCCCCTTTTCTCTCTTGTATCTGCATTATTGGAAAGTAAAAGCAGTTGTTTGGGGCCTTCTATGGTCATATATGCTTGATTGAGTTTTGTCAGTTATTGAAGTTTTATACATTTCGGGCAGCCTACATTTTGTGCTAATCTTTAGTAGATTTTATAGATAAATTCAAATTGTTGTTGAAGGTATAGCTTTTTGTTCTTCCATACTTAGGTGATATATACAAATCATTTGCAGCCGTGACATTGTTCGGGATTATGTATGAGTTATCACTCTTCTATATTTTGTTTTTCTGAGAAAACACTACTTTTATGGTCTTGATTAATCTCGCTCTCTTTCCCTTCAATGTTTCATTTTTGTAGAACTTAAGGATGGAGAACTTATCCACGGGGAGAATTTCAGTCTTTTTGCGGCTATGTCTGCCTTAGAGGTATTGCTGAAACTTCATCATTTCTTCTTCAATCTCAATGATTATACAGGATGCAATTTTTTATCTTACAACCTGGTGGAAGCATGATATTTATTACCTTTGACCAATGTTCTAAAATGCGTTAAAAAGCACGGCTACCGACTGCTAAAATTTTCAGTATATTGTGCTTCCTAGGCGATAGGCGACATTATGAGGGGGAAAATTATGCGGGGAAAATCAAGGTCATGCGGCCAAAGAATACAAGTGCCGCCTAGATTTTGGTCTAGTTTTTTTGTCAATTTTTTGTTCAAAAATTATTATTTTTGCTTAATCCCTTTTATCTTCTTGGTCAGTTTTTGGTCTGACCCAACAATATTTATATTGACCTTTTATTTTCATATTGTATTGTTTTTGGTGAATTATAAATTATAATTCTAATTGTTCAATAGTGTTTGCTAAAGTTCTTTATAATGTTAACCTTGTTTTATATATACATATAAATATATAATTTTGTTTTACTTTCAATGAACTAGAGAATCCTAAGCTTTTTCTTAATGTTAACACTTTTCCCCGCATAAATCTGCCCAGGCAGCCGTCTGGCGCTAGGTGTCCCCTTTGTTGCATAACGGAGCGCTTGGTATAACATTGCCTTTGACGTACTTTGAAGTCTTGAAGACAGTTCCAATTGAAAATTTAAACGAGAATAGATGAAATAAGGTCATGCATATTATTCATAGACTATGTTCACTACTCTGTTAAAGATGAAATAAGGTCATGCATATTATTCATAGACTATGTTCACTACTCTGTTAAAGAAGATTCTCATATTAGAATTCTTGCAACTTATTTTTGGTTTTTGGCAAAGGTCTTTGAAACTAGCCTGCCTTAGAGAAGTATTTTGTATTGTTTCTAGGAAACTATGAGAATAGAAAATATACTTTTCTATATGGAATGAGAAGGTCCTATATGAATTTACTGGATACTCTTTTTTGTGTGTTAACACCCTTCCTTCCACTTTTTCCTCTGGCATCCTCTCTTACGCATGTTTTTGAGGCCCTATTTTTTGTGATGCAGAAGAAAAAATAGTACTCCCTTAGCCTTCAGAGTGGCCTTATTGAGGGATTATTGTGACATAATTTCTTATTTTGCTATCAAGTCCAACCAGTTGTTGAGATTGTGTTATGTTGCAGAAGGAAGCTTATATTTGTACACGTCACTTATGTAAGGGCATTTAAGGCCATTTATGCATAATACTATATTTGGGAAATAATCCTCAAATACCCCTTTTAAGCGAGTCACTGAATATTCTTTAAATATCCAACTTAGGTGTAAGATGTTCACGGGAGAAGAAAGGACTCATGACATACACTTGATTATAAGCATGGAGTAGAAACGATCTGTGTACTAATATTGAGGGAATGGAAGGGAACTTAAAATCCCTTCTGGTAAAGCACTAAAATGTGTGAAATACAATTTCTTGTGTTATCTAGCTTTTTGAATCAATTATGTCATTTTGTATTTGAAATAATCTTTGGCTTAAGCGAATGCAATTCCCTATAACAAATTTTATCATCTTGTCGCTTCTTTTAGACACTTTGTAGTTCTCTAAGGGACTTAGTTGGTTGAATGAGTCTAAACTGTACATGCAAAAGGTAGGTCTACCCAGGTTTTGTGGCATGGCTTTCTCATTCTCATAGCTACTTCGTGTAAGAATTTCACATCAACGTAGAGTGTTGATGTTAAGTCAACAACCAATTATAAAAAAATGACAATTCTTATGGAGCTTTCTTATTTTCCATAGATGACCCCGTTCTGATTAGAGAAAGTTTGGATGATAACGGTGATAACAATATTTGAAATAATATTCTCTAAAATTTATGTTAGGCTTAATTGAAACTTGATACACTCAACTATTCCACTTTTTCAACTCGATACCCTAAACTTTTTTTACTCCACAACTTGATACCATCAACTAATTAATATTCTCAATTTGATACTCAAATTTTTTTAAAGACAAAATTATCCCTCCCTTCGCAACTCAACCGTCCCTTCCGTCGGCTCACCACTACCCCCCACCCCCTGCTGCCTCTACCGCCCCTGCCCCCCTCCGGCCACCCCGCCACCCTTCCCCCTCCAGCCACCGCTTGCCCCCCCCCGCTCTTCGGCTACCCCGCCCCCTCTAGCCACCCCGACCCTCCCCTACCCCAACCCCTGGCTGCACGGGCGGCAGCACCGCGAAGAGATAGGGGGAGTGGCAGGCGGTGGTACAGACGGGGCTGAGGGGAGCGGGGGCGGGGCAGCGGGGGGTGGGGGTGGGGGTAGGGGTGACTGGAGGGGGCGGGTTGGACGGGAGGGCAACAGCCGGAGGGAGGCGGGGTGGGGTAGTTTTAAGTTTGGAATGTGGGTATTTTGTCCAATTTTTTTCCAGGGTATCAAGTTGTACCAAACAAAGTTTATGGTTTCAAGTTGAAAAAAAATGGAATAATTGAGGGTATCAAGTTGCAATTAAGCCTTTATGTTATCACTTCCTTTTTGTTATTCAATAAGTTCTACGTGATGGCTAAACCAGCATATCATTGTTGTCTAATGATGCAGATAATGGATCCAAAGATGGATTCTGGAATTGAGAATAGTGGGTATCACTCTGTTGAAGAAGCAATTGAAAATAACGTTGCTCCTGTTCCTCTCAGTACAGATAGAACTGTTGATGTTCAACGCTGCATTGATGTCATGGATCACCTTTTAGCATGTGAGGTACTATCAGGCATATGTAATGTTTTCTATTTGACCAAGATAACACTTTTTAGAAATAAATCATGATTTTGGTATTTACAGGCAACATGGCACAAGGGTCATTCACTGGCGCAAACAGTCTTTTCATGCATCTATCTTCTGCGGATTGAAAGAACATCTTCACATGCCTTGTTACATTCCTATTGCAAAATAATGCGAGCTACGTGTAACATTGTCATATCTGCCGTCTCTGATGCACGCACCCATGAGGTATTCCCATGGAGAGACTTTTCCTGCCACAATTAGTCTAATATTGCTTTTAATTGAGAAGAGTAAACTAAACCCAAGGGTTCAGATATTCTTGATGTTGAAGGGTTTCTTTCTTTGAGAAGCTTAAGGAGAATTTTTTGATGAGACGTGCACGATGAACTCTTTCTAACAAGTAAACCCATGATATATTCTTGAGTAAACTAAACCCATGAGGTATTCCCATGGAGAGACTTTTCCTGCCACAATTAGTCTAATATTGCTTTAAATTGAGAAGAGTAAACTAAACCCAAGGGTTCAGATATTCTTGATGTTGAAGGGTTTCTTCCTTTGAGAAGCTTAAGGGGAATTTTTTGATGAGACGTGCACGATGAACTCTTTCTAACAAGTATTAGCGTTGGAAATGGACAAAGAGCTCAACAAAATATTATGATAGATACCATAGGTGGAAACAAAATAACTAAATGCTATACTGAGGTTTCAGAACGAGTAAATGAAAGAGTTATCAACATTATTGGATATATGATATAATATATTTGCTGTACCTGAACTTCAAACTAAGAAAACAAATATTCTTGTTATTCTTTTCTTCATCACATCCCTTCTTTTTTGACCATACTAAATACTTCTTTTAGTGCACATCCAAAATTTATATACTCGGGCCATTTAATTGGTCAAGACAATTACTGGCAGAATAACGGCAGAATAATGGTTACCGGACCGGTTTTTGTTAATTGACCAATTTAATCGGTTAGCAGATCAGATTTAAAGTTGCACTTGGTAAAAGACCCAAATAATGCACTAGAACCCATAAAAACTCGGTAGCCCTCGCAACCCTCTTCCTCTTCACCAATTATTTTCCTTTTTCCTTTCCGAATAAAATAGTAGTTATATGGTATAAGATAGTTCTTCTTTGGTATTTCCTTTACAATATTGTTGAATCTGTAAACTGCAGTTTTCTTCTTTTTCTTTTTCTCCTCTGTTGGTTCTTTATCGTCAAATTTAAGCTCTTTCTATCAATGTTAGTTCTTTGTTACTATTCAAACTATGTTAATGATTGCCGTTTATTGTTATTGTTAGGAAGATGACATATATTTGACCTTCTATTTATGGGTAATTTTCCTAATTCTTTCATATTTGTTAGAATTATTAATTATTATTTGTGAAAAAGTAACTCTGTACCGAGTGATCCGAGTAATAGGCGAGTAATGCGATTAATTGTTCCAGGTTCCTGGACCGGACGTGTAATGAAACCGAGTAACTTGAGCTTGATGGACTTTCTAACCTTTCCTATTGTGTTAGGTTAACATTAATCCGCACCATAGGAAATAGTTATGCCCATCACAATGAAGCAGTTCATGATGTGAAAAGTAGATATAGTAGTAAATGGCTCCAAATCATACAACTTTTGTAGGTATTGCTTTAACGCTTATCTTTTACCAGTCAGCCTAACTTGATAACTGCCCCCATCCAATCCTGTTAGCCTCAAAGTCCCCTTATTGCACTTTACACTTTCTCGTTAAGGAAATAATGTTAGGGGTGGTGGTGGCAGGGTGGTAATTGATAATAGCAAAAGCTGGGATTTCCTGATATTACCTTCTTTATTTGCCACCGTAAGTTAGACTGGCATAGCCATTATTCTGTGCCTAATTGTGGGGGATGGCTACATAAACCTTGGCTTTTGACTTTTGTTTATTTTGATATCCGGTAATTTTTAATGGTATGAGATAAATTTAGGAAAACTTGTTAGGTTAATCTTTTAGGAAAGTTGTTAGTTTTAGGTTGAGTTTTTTTCGTATATGTACTGAGTAGTTGTATATGATGTGCCCACTCCCCACAAATTGTGGGTTATCTTTTAGGTCTCTGTAACTTTGACTGTTTTGAAGCACTGGTGGAAAACTCGGAGGCCAAGTGTTTCTCATGAAAATTTCCAGCTTGGGAAGGAATGCAAAATGTTGAATGATCTTACCTAGATTTGTAAGATTATTTAGGTTGCTAAATGTGCAAATAGAGGAGCAGATTGGCTTGCGAGTTACTCGGTTTCCCTTGTTCCTCCGTTTTCTGTTTTCTCTTGTTGTCTATTGGTCTAACATCCTTGCTGTGTACTAACTGTAGGGGTGTTGGGGTCTCCTTGGATCTGTTTTGGAGTTTTCTTTTTGTCATCTGTAGTACAAGAAAAAAAAACTTGTTTGTGCACTTGTTGTCTTCGACTTGTCTGTTCCTAGGAAAGAATGGTTCAGTCAAAAGGGAAAGAAGTTTAGGTTGTTTTCATTTGTTTGTCGACTAACCAAGTTCAGCTTCAGGTTAATGTGCAGGCATCTTCTGTTGGTCTGCAAATCAAAGTGACCCCTTGTAACTAGTTAAACCTGGCCAAAGCTGGGTGTATCTGCTGTAATGAGTTATATTTTGATCAGGGACTCGAAGCATGAGCGCTGGCTTATATGTAGAAGAGGGACCGAGTCTTCACGAGAGCAGTGAAGTCCACAAAGAAAATTTACCCGGCATTAATTCCTTGAAGTCTTGAACTGCATGCATCTAAGCTCCTTTTGTTAAAATCAATATAGTTGTTCTTTTGCCCTTGCATCAAGCGAGAACACGTTTTGCTCTTGGTATCCGACATTAATTTAGAACTGCATGCATCCTTTGTCTTTGTTTAGCTGTTGATATCTCTTGATATCAAATTCATCTCCCTCGATCTTCCCTCCAAATTATCTTTTTCCTTGGTGTTTCGATGTTCATAAGCAGGGGATGTGTCCTCTAGAGAAAATTTATATTGTCTACCATCCATATCAGCCCTTGAATAGTATGTTTACTTTTATATTAGGAAAAATTAACCGTCGACTCCTATGTTGGTCTCAGATTTTGGAAGTTCGTTTTTTTGTTGACAATATGAAGTTCCATTTGTTTTTGAGTTATATCTGCTAGAATTAGTTTATTCATATCTGAAATCATTATTCAATGCTGAATTTGATTTGCTGCTAGAAATTAAATTATTCGGCTGGGATAGGAACTTATTGCTGAAGTTAGGAATTTAAGTGCTGAAATTAGGGATTTGTTGCTGAAGCTTCAAGTTTAAGTTTCAAAATGGGAACTTCGCAGTAAAAATCAAAGAAAACCTAGTTATGATTGACATCCTAGTTCCTTTAACCTAGCAACCTTACTTTTCACTGTGAGGTGTCAATCCAGTTGACCACGATCTTGAAAGGCCAATGCCTGAAGGTTTCAAAGTACCACAAACACATATTAGATACATTGAGCCACACCCAGTTGCGTCTTTTTGCCAAAGTACAATACAATTCAATATAGATTCAATGGTGTGTTTCTCTTCTTCAAAGTCTACCTGCCGTGCTACTCTTGAAGTATTGAGTTTTTTCTCCCATCCCAGTCCATCGGCTTCCTTCAATACACGAACCAAACTTCCCTTTTACATTAACCTAATCTTTTAAATTTAACTCTACGATCCGTCTCCACTTATGGGATATGTGCATACTCTATATGACCCAGTGATCGAATCTTAAATGCAACCGACCAGCTATTTATTGGGAAAGATGCAAAATCTATTCCCCAATAATCTTACTCCATGGTGAACCCATGACCACAACGGCAAACTGTTGGCTGACTTTTGTTTGGAAATAAAGATCAAAATACAAGACAAAACAGAAGGATTACGTGGAAACTCTAACCAGTAAAAACCACTGGGAGGGCAAGATCATTACTATAGCAACGTTACAAGAGTTAAAAGATTGCTACTACTTCGCAACCCCCAATACAAGAGAAAGTCCACAACGAGAACCTAACAAAGCCCTGGAAATTACATCCAAGAAAATCCAAAAAACCCAACCTCCGTCTTCTTCAGCATCTCTCTTTCTTTCTCCCAACCTATTGATGGCAAATCATCACCTCAATGAGTGCAAGTTTTATCTCCCAAGGGAACCTTGTGTCCCCTTATATAGCATGCCATAACCCATACATGAAATCCTTAGTAATCATGACATGTTTCCTTATTTGGAAACTCAAATACGAGTCAAGCTTTGATTGGGACTTTTCCTCAAAGTCCTATTATTGTGAGGGTTGGCAAATAGGAGCCAAAATCCCAACACTATTCACAGTTCACAGTTGGCAGAGTTGATTTAAAATCATACTTCGTGTCTTGTTAGTCAGCAGATGTTATTTTAATGGTCAGCCTGAATTGTTGAAGGTAACGCATACTATTCATGTGTTAAGCTTCTTGTAAGTTGTAACCTTGTATGTCTCTCTAGATATTGCAGTATTTAATGATCATTGTGCCCATTCTTTCCTTCCATACAACTATGGGCTCTGATGCTTCATTACCCGACACAATGCATATAATTCCTTTTCATTTGCATTTTGTAGATAGTTCAAAATAGTCCTGACAACGTCTATGAATGGTTGGCTTCAAGTCCCCTATACTGTTTAGAACTACTCACATAGCATAAGCTGACCTATGATGTTAGTCTTGTACGACATACGATACATATCGTACGATTCAATTCAAAATATTTTCGATACGAATTGTTTAAGTGTATCGAATGGGACAAAAACTCGTGCGATGCATTCTTGTATCATCCCATACAATACATTTTCTTTTTCTATTTCATTTTTTTCACTTTTACTATTTTCTTTTTCTATTTCTTGAGCTTTTTATTCTCCATTGTTTTTGGATTTTTTCATTTTTTCTTTTGGATGTCGTGTAGTCGAAATAAGAATTTTAAGATGGATGAGTGCCAATAAATTGAAAGGTAGGATAATAAATGAGTGTTTTATAGATTTGTCTCCTTCAAAGAACATCTGGTGAACTATGTCCAAAGTCAAATTAGTGTTTCTAGCTTTGTTAATATGGAACCTATTCTGGGACCTGCAAGTTTGGGTCGACCGTTACACGTTAAGCACAGCCGTGAGTTCTACGTAATCAGAAATATCGCGCTTCATAAGCGGTAAATTCTCTATGAGCATGTAATAATGTTTTGGGGCTTATTCGTTGAATAAGATCATATTCATAGGAAGTTAGAGGTGGTGCCAACTGAGGACAAAATGAGAGAAAATGACTTACGTGGTTTGGACACATGCGACGTAGAAAATAGATGCTACCCTAAGGAGAAGCAATAATATAGTAGGTAATAGAGCCGCTAGGACTTGAGGTAGGCATAGACGAATATGGTTTGAAGTGTTAAATAATGACATGGATTTTGTTAGCGTTACATAAGACATGGTCCTTAATTGAGCCGAATTGAAGAAGAGGATTCAAATAGCTGACCCCAAAAAATTGGGATAAATGCTTTGCTTTGCTTTGTTGTTGTCTTTTGGGTGTTTCTTTCATCATTGTTAATATTATGGACATTATGACGTTGAATGTATACATTTATGGATCTTAAAAATTTATGTTGTTGTCTAAGTCATGTTTTAGTTTCACTTTTAGTTGTCAACTTTAGAATGATTGTTAATTGTCAGTATTAGATGCTTGATGATAACTCTTTATTGTTGTTTAATATGTTCAATTTATCCTTAATATTATATTAAATTTTCAATGTATTTGTCAACGTGATTATATATATCTTTTGATACACTATATACGATAATCAAGCAAATACATGATACGTATCACGATATGACAACATAGAAGCTGACACATTTAGCTTAACTGAGCATTGAATTGCCATCATGTCCACAAGAGCAAAAAAGGAGCCTCACATTTCTTCTTTGGGCGTTTAACAAATACCTCGTGTAGTTGTTGATTTGTTTCCATATGACAGTGGTAGCGTAGCAAGGACATGGTGAAGAGTGAAGACCAAATAATACCTCTCAAGCTATGTTGCACGAACACAGATATGATGCGACATAGGAAGGACCAAGGTTCATAATATCGGTCGATACCGATACCTCATATCATATCGTTTCTGGCATGTCCAATCCGATACTCACCAATGCCGGCCAATACCGAAATTTGGCTCTCCTTCATGATTAATTTAGCGAGGACAAATTAAAAGAAAAGAGAGATGTGAAAAAACAATGTCAACTGAGTTACCCGATTGTGCCAAAGATCAGCGTCTTGTACTATGTTAAACACTTTTACTGACGCAATGTAACTATTATCATTTATCGAAGTTATATATTATAACTTCATAATGTTCAACACATCTTAATATTATTACCATTTGTTGAAGTTGTATATCAAAGATCAACGTGCTCTAATATGTCGAAACGTGCTTTGATATGTCGAAAAAATTCTTCCCAACACAATGTAACCGTTGCCATTTGTCGAAGTTGTGTCCAATAAGTTCATAATGTTCCACACATCTTAATAATATACCATTCAAAACTACATATTATGGGAGTAATTCGTCTAAAAGCAAGTAAAATGAACACCATATCTTTTTTGGATGAATATTTTAATAATCTTGAATATTATTTCATTCAAAACTAACAAGAAACAACAAGTAGTACATAAAATTGTACCTAAATGTATCAAATATTTTATATGTTTTAAATTAATTATTATTATCTTTTCAGCTCACCGAAACCAAGAACTCTGAAACTTTGATCCAAAACAACAAAAACTACGGAAACTACCGAGATACCGATACTCATTAGAAGGGTCCAAAATGGATTTCGATTCAGACACACCGAGACGGGTACAACATCTATTTTGGTGTGTTCTAGTGTAACCGCCCGATACAGTGTTCGACACGACAAGGCTCAAAATTTTGGAATGTCTGTCACTGTCAAGCAATGGGTGGAGTAATTCATTCATCAACTGCATGGATCGCAAGGGAACTTCAAACTCCAGATGTTGTCCGTTAGACCAGACCATGTTTGGAATCTAACTTGAGATTAAGGATGCCCAAACCCCAAACTTCAGATTGAGTTTTTTGAAGAAGGTAGCATATTGTAATGGCTAACCCAGATCAGATTTCTATGGAAGGGTAAGAGTACTAAGTGTTACTTTGTTCACGACTGTAAATCTATCAAGGTTTGAGTAGGTATCGCCAGTATCGGGCGATACCTACATTTGAGGCTCTTTTTAATGGTAAATCCCGCAAAGAAACACCAAAAGGGAAAAGAGAAAAACACAGAACAAATCGACACATTGATTTGGTTGTTCAAAGATCGACATGCTACATTGTATCTATTATCATTTGTCGAAGTTGTATATTTATAAATTCACAAGTCACAACATTCATCCATCTTAAAATTGTTCTATTTAAAAACTATATATTGTGGGTGTATTTTGTCTAAAAGCAAATAAAGAAAAAAAATCAATTATTGTAAAGTATTAGCAAAGTTGAATGTTATCCATTCAAAACAATGTGGAACAATAAAAAAAGTATAAAATTATGCGTAAATGTATCAATTTTTTTCCTAGTATTTTAAATAAAATTTTTATTGTTTGGCTTTCTGAAACCAATAACTTTGAAACTCAGAACCGAAACCCACTCCGAACCGAAACCACCAAAACTTGCTCAAAATGTAGAAAGCGATATTCATAAGAAGGGACTGAAACCGATTCCGATGCAATGCTGCAAACCTTGAAGTTGGCGCGCACCTCCATCCTTTTCAGGACCTAATTGAGAAACTTGGTCAAATACCACAGGTGATGCTATACATTACTTATCTTTAGAAGTATAGTACTGTCAATACTTGATGAGAGCGAATGTTTTGGTTGGTTTCAGAGGGAATGGGATTTGGTAATTAGTTAACAGAAGCACTGTTATCGGTTACTTTTGTTGCTAATCCATATGCCTATCAGATGATTAACTTACTTATTACCCATATATAGTTATATGCTTCACTGCTATTTAAGCACAAAATATGTATGAGTTTTACAGAATGTTAACAAACCATATCCACTTGCCCTGCATAGTACTTGCTGAACACCTTTGAAAAATTTAGGCCATTGAATGTTAGAGGTGAGATGATTTATTTTACACCCTGTAATTTTTAAGAATTGATTGATTATACTATTGATCTTTCTTTTGTTACACAGTTTTCCTGATCATCTATCCTTCTAATTTATCTTTCTTAGTTTTGGGCATTAAACATTTGTAGAAACTATCTCCTAACCTTCCATCACTAATGTGCAAGTTTTGTTTCTTGACAATTCTGGATTATGCATCGTGTAGTAAATTTAACTTGCTTCATGGAAATAGTGATATTGAGTTTTTGACTTTACCATAGGAAGAGGATCTTTTTACAATGGCTTATGGCTTACCACTGAGAGGGGAGAATGATGACAATTGCCTGTCAATTCTTAATTCAGTTGAGGAAACAATTTCTCGCCAACTGCGTGCTTGTAAAGCTCACTCATCAAAGAAGAAAGCTTTAGATGGTAGATCCTGTCTTCGCTTTCCTTTCTAAATTTTTTTTACATGTACAAAGTTAATTGTGTGCTGAAAGTTGATATACTCAGCATGGAGTAGCATGAAATAATATTATTTAGAGCTTTGCTATGCCTACAACCAAATGCTTACAATTCCCTTACAACTGCCACGTGTCGGGCTTCGATTGGAGGAGGGGGAGAAGTGGTGGGGTCGGGTGGAGCCCATGTAGCAGGGGGGTGAGAGGGGAGGTGGGACCCATGTGTAAGGGATGGGAGAGAAAGGTTGTAAGAAAGTTGTAAACATTTGGTTGTAGACTTAGCATTTTCCTATTATTTATGCTAGTATTCTCTCATTGACAATTCAAAGTTTGTTTTTGGAGGTTTGATGCATCTTTTTGATGACAATGGTTTTTTTCTTTCAAATTAAACATATGAAACATAATATATGTCGCCTGAAAGTGTATACAAATAATGTTAAATCACAAAACTTTCGAGGAAACCATTATATGTAAATAGCTGAAGTAATGTTGAATATCCAGTCTTAAGATTTTTTTTTTGAGAGCTCAAGAAAAATTCACAGGGGCACATAATTCGATCTTTGCGTTTTTGATGAATTCAACGAACCGGGCAGCGAAAGCACACTAATAGGCACCACGCCCGAGAAGGATCATCGGGGAAAGTCAGACTGTGGATAAGAACATGACGTTGAGTGCTTCCACTAAGATGCATGTGGATTCACTTACCTAAAGATATTGAATGCTTCTACTAAGATCCAAGTGTTCTTCCATCACAATGATCTCTCTAGGGAGTATAAAAGCTCCATAAAAATAATTGACTAAAAGATCCATAAATTAATTGACTAAATTTATATGATTGGCTGTCTACCTGATGTAAACCCTCCATGTTGGTGCCAAGTTTCTAACCATAATGGCTATTAGAATGAGGGCCATGACATAAAACCTAGACGCCTAGTTGGTGGGTTGGTGAGCTTAGTCTCTTGCTACCAAGCTATTATTGTGTGGGCTTTTTATCATCTTTAATGATGCCAGTTTCCGTTGACCTAAAACACAATGCTATATTTTGTCATTCCCAATAATAATCTTTGGTATTATTATTTATCAGTTGTTATGTTAGGCTGCCTTTTCCTAATGCAAGTTTAATCATTGCAGATATTGAGTCTCTTCAAAGGAATCCTGATCTGGAAGAGGGTTATTGCAGAGCTCTGTTATGCCGCTTACGCTTTCGTAAGGTCTTACCCTGTGTTTCCTTTTTGCATTATTGACTTACAAATATGTTGGAGAAGTCTTTTGCCTCATTTTTTGTGATATAATCATGATAATAAATTATGTAAGGAACATGTGAATTATTTAATTGTCATATCTTTCCGTTGGAATAAGTAGTCGTCCTCTTCCAAGTCTATCAGCGGGAGAGAAACTGTGTGCAGAAGTAAAGGACTCATCATCAGTTATCATTTTCTGTTGGAGTAATTACTGTCCTCTCCCCCCCCCCCCCCCCCCCCCCCCCCCACCCAACAAATGACTGAAATATCGAAGAGTGTATAAGATGATCGAGAGTATATAATTTGATCGATTCATTGGAGTGATCTTGTCTTATAACATGTATAAAGCAGTCCTCTCAAGGAGAATGTGGTAAAACATCGTAGTTAAAGGGCGACAAATGTAATCACTTATGATTATTTGTAGCGCTTGTTAGTACTAGTATATCAACTCTATCTTAGATAATTATATGATATTAGACACAATAGCAAAATAGATTACATCATCAGTGTTGTGGGAACTTCTGTTCATGTAGCTGTCGCACCACGTTGTTGCATGTGCTGTCTTATGCATGAAAAACATCTACTGTACATGATTTAAAGGTACTCGCTTATCATATGATATAAATATGTTCAACTTCACAGTCTTTTGCATAATCACTTTCATTCCTTTAACAAAATTTCCCCCTTTCTCTCAGTAGTAAGTTACCTCCTGTGGAAGCAACTACTTATTGCCATTATTCTTGATGTTAACCAACCG
Source organism: Iris pallida (assembly GCA_029216955.1). Lineage (NCBI taxonomy): Eukaryota > Viridiplantae > Streptophyta > Magnoliopsida > Asparagales > Iridaceae > Iris > Iris pallida. The sequence continues at coordinate 16,290,411 of JANAVB010016800.1, read as the reverse complement.
AAGATGATGGAATATTAACTGAAAGATAACTTTTCCCCACTTAATCAAAGTTGATATCCACTTGTTAAGTATTATTAATTTATGAAGTTTGGGGATTCGGGATTATAAGCCTCCTGAGAATCTCATGCCAGTTATTAAAAGGATGTAGTACTAGTCTGCATTGCAGTTAGCTTGTGTTCTTTTTCTCTCATGATCTAACTCGATATCAAATTTGGTGTGTTTTCATATTTGTGAAGTGGGACTATGACTCCAAGAAAATCCCGTTACCAGCTATTAGTTAGAGGTGATATCCACTGTGGTGAAAATTCAAATTTATGAAATTTGGGGGACTAAGTCTCTAAGCAATTTCCTTTCCTAGTTATTACTAGGATTTGCTACGAGTTCTACTCGTTGGGTGCATCGGATTATTACTGCTAGCTGTTGCTCATTAACAATTTACAAACATCCTTTCATGGTTGATTTCTTCCCTGGTTGGTATTCCCCTTTTGGCATGATATATCTGGCAGTTTCTAGTCCAATGTCTTTGTTTTTATTTCTGCTGAATAAGTATCTTAGTGTTTGTGCTTAGCTTTCCTATCTGTACTGCAGTAGTTGTTTTTGGTTGATTAGAGGCTTTCTTCTATTACGAATGAACATGTCCTTTCTATCTTCTAGTTTGTGACAGATTCATGATGTCTAAGAGTCCGTTATACTATATTTCAACCTTGATGCATCCTCACTTAGTTTCTTTCTACAATTGTGCTTTATTACTTTTCTTGAAGTATGTACTTACTATATATTGAAATGTTGTCACTATTCAGCACTTCTACCATGTTCTCAAATACATGAGGAAACCCCAAGCGAGGGGGTTGGAGTTGGCTAGAAAACATGTGGCATCATGCTTGACTGAGCTTTCTGGCATATACAAATCACTGGAATTTCTCAGGCCTAAGGCATTTGGATCTTGCCAAAATACTGTTGAAGATGAAACTACAGCCTCAGGTTGCAGACCTGTTGGTTTTGATGCTAGCGTGATTAGTAAATTCTCTGCTCCAACTCCACCACGTTCAATCCAAATTCTCAGCTGGAAAAAGGTTGAGCATCAGGGTCATGTTGATGTTATTTCATTCCATTCTCTTACTGCAAGGAATATATATACTTCATTTAGCTTGTTTGTGAGGTTCAAGAATAGGCAAATGGCATCCTGCTTATGATTCTAGCATCTGAAGTGACTTATTCTTTGATTTACCTTTATAGGCCATTGAGTATTTTGACAAGCTCCTACATGATTTAGATGTTATATGCTCATTCTCTCTGGATCCAATGCTAGAGGTTGTTCTACAGTTTGTTGTCCAGTTCCAAAAATCACAACCTGATTTGGTTGCTAGAGCTCATCTGCAGGTGTGTCAAAATGTTTTTTTTGCAGCAACCTTTACTACCATTCCATCCTTCATTCTGACATTACTACTGCTTGATGGGTCATAAACTTGTGTTTTGCTTCTTTCTGGTTGTCCTGATATTGCTTGTATGGCCAGGTTTGTTTATGTTTTGCTAGCATCATTCAACTGAGAAGTTATTTTAATGAAATTTGATATTGTTCTTCAATGCTTTTTTTAACCAGTATAAGTTTAGTATTTGAACAAAGTAAACTGTATGAAGGCTAAACTACAACCTTACATACTATGCAAAAGTTGTCAGTTGTACCTTAAATGATTCTGGTGCGCTTAGTTGTCCGTGTTCACATCAGCATGTTAACCTGTATAGGAAGGTTGTTACTTATGTGTGACAGTGTGAGTTGTCAAAGTGAAATAAATAAATTGCTCGGATGCTCTTAGATGGTAGGGAGAACAGGGGTAGATGAGTAGCTTAAATGCAAACCAATGTTTCGACAGAAAAGTAGACTACATTGGAAACAATTAGATTAATTCCTTCGGTCTCTAGGCCAAGCAATATAAAGGAGATGCAAAAGGTGGACAACTATGTAATAGATGTCCACAGCTAGCAAGGCAACTAGGTAATAGCTAACATAACTACACTCTTCTACAGTCCCCGCAAGCTGGGACTTAGATGACTGTTAAGCCCAACTTGGACATAAACTGTAGAAACAACAAAGATAGGGAGAATAATTAATTAGATTAATTTATTTGGGCTCTAGGCCAAACAATATAAAGGAGACAGAAAAGGTGGACAACTATGTAGTAGTTGTCCACAACTAGCAAGACAAGTAGTTAATAGCTAACATGAACGACACTCTTCTACACTCCCCGTAAATTGGGACTTGGATGACAATCAAGTCCAACTTGGAAGAAATTGTAGAAACAATGGCGAGAGAGAGGGCCATCTTGGCAGCAAGAGAGTGAGTTGACTTGTAGTCTCTCGGGCGGGAAGAGAGTGAGTCACGACCATTTGGGCGGTGAGAGAGTGAATTGAGTGTTAACCTTCTAGGTGGTTTGAGAGTGAGCTGTTGCCAATGAGAGAGTTGAGTTGCGGCCTCCAGGGGGATAAAGAGAGTTTAGTTGCGGCATTCGGATGGCAAGAGAGTCGGTCTCCAAAAATGTGGGCCGTGTCAAGTTTGACACGTATTAGACATGCATTAGACACAACCGGGACCTCCAAAACACACTAGGCACACCAAAATAGTTGTCGTGTCTTTGCTGTGTCGTGTCAAATCTGTCCTCGCAACATAGGTTGTGGCCTTCGATGTGGTGAGAGAGAGTTGAGTTGCAGTCTCCGAGGGACTTACAACTGGGATAGTCTTCGTTTATTCAAGTCAATAACAAAACAGTTGGATAATAGCTAAAGATAAAAAAACACTCTTCTACTATTTCATTTCCTTTTAGAGATGTCTCTTCCACAATTTCAACTTCTTAATAGAGATGTGTATTTGGCCAGAGATGAACCGGATAGTTCTTAGTTTATGTTGATTGGTTTGATCAATTTTAATTGTTTTGATTGATTTAGGTTAATCCTAGGTCCATGTATTTTGAAGGTTTATCAGTAAGATTTTCACCAGTAGCGATACAAACAATGTCAAGAGACATTTTAGCTGGATATCATCACAGCATGTAAGGATCTAAAGGTGGAGGTCAGAAGACAATTGAGACAGATCCGATGGAGAAGGAGAATCCAATTGTGGGAATCACAGGAGTTTCAGGAAACTGTTAGGGGGCAACAGATGTCCTTTGCTTTTATGTTCTTAATTTCTCGCAGTGTATCTCAAAATCTTTTACCTTGGGTTCACTGCTTGAGATTCTTTATGTCCTATCAAACTGTTTTCTGTATTAAATATGTTCGCTAATTGCAATTAGTGTTACTACCTACTCAGCCATTTACTTGCTGTCTATATTTACTTGCTGTCTATATATATATACACACACACACATATATATATGTATTGTTTGGCACCAGTTACATGAACCCTTCACCCCCCCCCCCCCCCCCCCCTCCTCTCTTAAGACTTCATTTGATAGAGATACAACAAAGTTTTACGTTGGTTGTACGATACCTAGTGTAACCATTGTCTATTGGGCTTGGGACAGTGAAATATATAACATAATAAGCACAACAAAGGCATTTCAATGTCATCATCATTGTCGTCGTCGTTATCAAGCCTTCTCCCATCACAATGGGATTGACTATGGAGCATAAAAAGGTTCAATAGAACATTTGACAAAGTTTTCTTGACCAATTGTCGACCTGATGTCAATATTAGTGCCAAATTCCTAACCGAGATAGTTGTGACCATGAGAGGTTCATTCCATAAGATTCCAGTTGGCAACCTACCTTTTGGATCTGCAATTTAAGCTCATGCAACCAAGGAGCACCCTCCAAATTCCATTATAAATAATCTAGACAAATAGGTAAGAAGATACAATTTTCTGTAGGGAATTGCATTCATCTCTATGGCACATTAAGCCAAAGAGTGAGAGAATCACAACCCAAGGTAAATGCATTTTTCTGTACAAAATGCATTTCAATGTTCATATTTAGATCAGCAAAGGATAAAAGATAATGGCTTTTTCTAAGGGCACCACAAAAATTGCTTGGGGGCATCACTTACTTGGGGGCAGCCCAAGAAGGTGGAGAATTTGCTAGGGGGCACCCAAAATTTGCTAGGGGGCAACCCAACCCCCCAAACCCTTCATTTCATTTCATTTGTCATTCTACACTCTCTCTCCTCAAGAAGAAAAAAAGAGCTCTCTCCATCTCCCTCTCCTAAAACCCTAATTTCTTCTTCTCCACCACTCCACTCCCAATTCCTCCACAAAGATTTCTTCCACAACCTTCGTAGATTCGAAGAGATGACACGCAAGTCAAAACAACCGGAATCTAGGTACGTTCTTCCCTAATTTTTTCGAGAATTTTGTACATTCTATTCAAAATCCTAGAATATTTTTAATTCTTGAAAAAGTTTTGATAAAATAGGTTTAGAATCTCTTTATGGTTCTCTTTCCTAATTTTTGAACACAAGAAACCCACATTTTGTGTTGAAACCCTAACCCTAGAACACGACAAACTAGCATCTCGTTTTTGCAGTTCGGGTCTCATAACAGTAGGACTGCCAGGCATGTGGCAGTCCTACTGTAATGACATATGGGGGTGGGTAACTGCATGATGCTCATATGCGGGGGGTAACTGCATGTCCTATTTTTGTTTCTATTATTTAATAACTGTATGTTGTCATGTAGCCCACCGGCCGCTAACAAAAGAATACGACCCACCGCGTCAAAGCAGAAGAAACGTGCGGGACGTCCTCTCGAGCGTCCGATAACAATTTTCGAACCGACGTCCGAAGCTCGGAGAGGTTGCCAAAGTGACACTAGTATCGCGGTCGCCAACAAGCTTGATCGCATCGACGACATGGTCGACTTCCCCTTCATGAATAATAGGAAGTCTCGTTCAAAGGTCCGGTATGATATATAGTTGGATCTGGATATTTTTCTTGTTTCAAACTTAAGTTGGATGTGGAATGGTTATGTACTTGTTTGAAACTTAATTTGGATGTGGAATCTTTGAAACTTAAGTAGTTGTGATGAATTATTGTAGTTGTGATGAATTATTGGGATGAATTATTGTAGTTGGATTATTGTGATGAATTATTGTGATGAATCTTAAGTTGGATGTGGAATATTTATGTAGTTGTGATGAATTATTGTTGTTTATGTACTTGTGATGAATTGTTGTTTTTTATGTACAGAGTATCAGTATCAGGACTGCCACCCACTTGGCAGTCCTACACTAAAGTAGGACTGCCAGGGTGTTGGCAGTCCTGACTGAAACTTGCTGCAACAGCAAGTTTGAGTTAGGACTGCCAGCATCCTGGCAGTCCTACTTCAGTATAGGACTGCCAGGGGGGTGGCAGTCCTACTTATCAAACTATGTGAGGAGCTCCTCAACTGAAAACTCTTAATTTAGCACGGAAAATGGCCATTCTCCGTGTAATTTAGCACGGAGAATGGCTATCTGATCCAGTATCAGGACTGCCAACCCCCTAGCAGTCCTACATTGAATTAGGACTGCCAGCACCCTGGCAGTTCTAATTCAATGTAGGACTGCCAGGGGGGTGGAAGTCCTACTTATCAAACTCTGTGAGGAGCTCCTCAACTGAAAACTCTTAATTTAGCACAGAAAATGGCCATTCTTCGTGTAATTTAGCACGGAGAATAGCCATTCTCCGTGTAATTTAGCACGGAGAATGGCCATTCCAGTGTTAAAATGCAGGAGAATGACCATTCTCCGTGTAAATTAACACGGAGAATGGCATTTTCCGTGTTTCTAACACGGAGAATGGCATTCTCCGTGTAAATTAACCGTGAAAATTACACGGAGAATGGCCATTCTCCGTGAAAATTACACGGAGAATGGCCATTCTCCGTGTAAATTAAGACGGAGAATGTCCATTCTCCGTGTTAGAAACACGGAGAATGGACATTCTCCGTCTTAATTTACACGGAGAATGGTCATTCTCCTGCATTTTATGGTCAGTTGAAACTTTGGAGGGCCATAACTTTTGACTGGGAGGTCGAAACGAGGCCCGGTTTGTCGCAAAATGAGCGTATTTTCGAGGAGCCTGAGATTAACCGTTTCACCGTTAAACGGCCTTCCGAAATTTTAAAATCGCAAAAAAATGATGTTTGGACCTCCGTTTTAGCACTTTTTGTCGAAATTTTAGAATCGCAAAAAAATATATGTAGGACTGTCAGGCCCCTGGCAGTCCTACATACGTGAAGGACTGCCACCTCTCTGGCAGTCCTAATCTATGATCGGGACTGCCAGACAGGTGACAGTCCTCTGTGTCGCAACCCGATTTTTTCGTTTGGATTCGGAGTTGAAATCTTTGTTGGGATTGTGATTGGCTATTTTCTCTTCATTTACTTCCAGCGCACTGATGTCAAGGTGCTATTCTAGAAAAATTAGGGAAAAAATTTGGGCTAGGGTTTAGAATTTTATGACCTAGAAATGTGGAGGAGGAGAAGAAAAGAGTAGAGGGAGAAAGAGTAGAGGAAGAGGAAGAGGAAGAGGAAGAGAGGAAATGAAATGAAGTTGGTATTTATACCATTCTTTGGACTAGCCTCAAGTAAAAAAAATTGATGGCAAACTTGTAATATTTTTGAACATTTTTGGGATAGCCCCTAGTAATTTGTGTGGTGCCCTTAGAAAAAGCCAAGATAATGTGCATAGTTCATTATTCTGAATGTATTTTGGAGAGTTGGTTACAATTTATAAAATGTTAAAATGTTACAGGAACGTGGTCAAACATTCCTTTGTCCTGTTCTATTCTTGTCCCTGTCTATTTGGTTATCCTCAATGAAATAGTAAATGACGATTTATTTCCTTTTCTTGACAAGGCTTTCCATTTAGACATGCACGTTTTCTGTATTACTATTGTAAAAAATGGTCCCTTATGAGGTCTAACATCGGAAGAAAATTTCACTAACTGCAGATTAGCCAAAGCCTATACATGTTCAATGATTGTCAAAAGTGTAGCACGACAGTTCAACTAGGTTCCTTGCTAATGCAAGGTCTAGAGAGGGTCAAGATGTACAGCCTTTCTAATATATAGATCAACTATTAAGAGTTCTCCTTCTCCTGGACTCCATACCGCACTGTCCAAATTGCAAGAAATATCAAGGTGACAAGCAACAATTGTCGTAAGAGTAATATAGTTGAAATGAGAGCCAAACAAACTTTATATTGCCCTTGACTCATATAACATGTATCATTGCAATTCATTGTATGACTAATTTGGTCCTGCGATCGTGTGACTTTTCTGAAGAAGTCTTTATGGCATGTTGTTCTCACTTAAGTTGCTAAATGTGTCAACATACAGTTTACATATTATTCTATCAGAGTGGATTTATTCTTGATATAGACTACTTCCATTTTTGTTTCTAATTTTGACTAGTCTTCCTTACTGATTAAAAGCTTCTGTTCTGATGTGGAGTACCGCTAATGTTGTTTCTCATTTTTACTGGAATCTTGCTAACTGATGAACAGCTTCTGTTGGTTCAAGATGGGAAGCTCTATGGGCGGGACTTTTTTTATGATGTGGTTTTAAGAGCTTTAGCACTTCAAGAAATTCCAAGGGATCAAGAATTTCAGAAAAATGAGTTTGCAGTGCAGCTAGGTCAGGTTAGGATTTTCTTTCTTCTTGAGGTGTTATTCTTTTTAAGGAGCGAATAGTATCTCTACGATAAAGCTCATTGATATTGCTCTCCTTTTACATTTGCGATGGGATTGTTTATATGCAGCTTATCATCAACTTGCTTAAAATTCTTTGTACAAATACTTCATGGCAACGACGCAAGCTGGGACAAGTTTTACAGGATTGGAGTGTTATTTCAATTCAGGTCCGTGCTATGGCATACTAGTACAATGACATGTTTTTATCTATCAAGTTCTTTTGAAATGTTAAAGGTTCACTTGTAATTGAATGCAATACATTGTTGTATCCCATAATCTTGTTATGATGATTGATTTTCATCTAATATTTGCTACTTAGCATAATGGCTATCATAAAGTTGTTAAATTGGCTAACTTTTTGTTAATATTGCCAGTCCTATACTCGTCTTAGTTTACTTCTCCATATGGCTGTATATGCTTGTGATGAGCTAAGCATCTACATGAAGATAACTCTTTAATTTTGTATTGATTTTTTTTCCAAAAGGCTAAAGCATTTGTGAATTTGACTATAAATGGTTTAAAAATTTTAAATATATACATCTATGATTGGTTTTAGAGAGGAAACACGTGTCCAATATATATTGAGATTATTAAGGATATATCCGATGGAATTGCGAGTATTCAGTGGACAATTGGAGGAGATTCATCTCCATTCCTCATTATCATATGCCTACATCAAGTATTAACGTTTCGGTCTTACCTCGTTCTACTAGTTATGGATGAATTACCAGGCACATTCAGGATGGGGCTCCACTGAGCATGTTGTTTGTTGATGATATGGTGCATGGTTACCTTGGACGGTATACATACTAGGTCATGGTATGGGTTCGGGGTACTTTATCTTTATTTTCGGTATAGAGGGGGTAGAGTGAGTTGGTTCGTAAATTCGGTTCGCAGTACGTTTTAAAATACTAATTGGGTCGATACTAGTTATTTGTTCAATTTTGACTCAACAATTGTGTGATATACGGAAAAAACTCTTACATAAAACATAAGAAAATGCGGAATTCATTAAACTCAATAACATGTAACTTACTTATCTTAGTCAAATCTACTGAAATAAAACATTCGGAAATTAAACGGTACAGTGGTGCCAAATCAAAACATGCAAATAATTTTTTTGATAAACAACTCAGTACCTTCATAGGAAATAACAAAATCATCATAAAACCTCATAAGCTCATTCTCTTCTTTGTATGAGCACCTTGTAAAAGAGAGTGATGGCTCTTGAGCAAGGAAGAGACAACTACGATACATACTACAAGGTTACAGTTCATTAGAAATGTGCAGCTGCGGAATCCCAATGAACAAGAAATCTCAAATTGTTTCCAACTTTCTTTACATTGAAAGAATGTCTTGCAAAAGCAAGCTTATATTGAGATTTCATCCCAAAATGTGTCTGATTTGACAAGTTTCAACCTTAATTGCATAAGTATGTCGGAAGTGATAGATACTCTTCGTATCCCTAGCCCTACAAGATGTCAGTTTCTCAATAAACCTTATTTTTGCTCTTGCAATCAACAAATTTTTGGGTTTGAAAATGAAAGTGAAATTTAACCAACATGTCTTGTTAATGTAATATAAAATAAAACATATTTTATAATGATATTCTTTTTTCCCTCAATTGTCCGAGACCATGTTTTAAGCCAACTTTTGTAACCTCGAGAAAATTTCCGAAAGCGCAAGTCTAAAATTATTTTTTGGACCCTAAGAAAAAAATCCCATAAAAATAATAACTTTAAAGTTAATTTTGGGACCTTAATGGAATTTTTTAAAGAACAATGGTGATTTTGTAAGAACTGTTCGGTTGTGTATGTCGGAATCAAAAAGAAAAATAATGTTACGGTTCATTACGAAGTAGGAGAGTAAACCAATTGTGAAATGATGACATGGGAATAAAGTATGCTATTTTATTATATAAAATTTTGGGGTCCACTACTTTGAAATTTAACCTTAAACGTACAAAGTATTTCTTCTTCTTCTAGTTTTAAAAGTAATTTCTTATTATATTTTTTTTCTATTTGAAAAAAGAACTCTGAAAGTCTGATTCAAAACCATCGAAACTGCCGGAACTGCTTATAGCGATAGCAAGGGTCTGAAACTGATTCCAGTACCGACACTACAAACCTTGGTTGGGGTCGGCGGCAACCACGTTCTTGTTGCCATGAGGAAGAGGAGATGTTGGTGGCTGGGAGGATGTTAAATGGATCTAGGCGGTCTTTCTGTCGAGTTGGCAAGGGAAAAGATCTGCTGTTGAGAATGGTGATGGTGAGGTAGATGATGCTGCTGCTGAAGGCATGGATGAAGTCTAGGTTGCATCCGAATAACTTGACTGTCTTGACTTGGTCGATGGTGTTGGATTGAGAAAAGGAGACTTTAGAGGAGTTAGCACTTAGCAGTAGTTGACGATGGCTGTTCTCGAAGTTCGGATACTGAAAAAAATTTGAGAGCTTTTTTTTTTGGCGGGGGGTGGGGGGACCAAATTGTCCCTTGCTGCTTCTTGTTGGATTTTCTTGAATGGTTTTACCTGGGGTTCAGGGAGAATTTTGTTGTGGTCAAGAAAAGGTATGTTTACCTTCACCTGTAGGTTATTTTCGTAATGTTAGTTATTTGCATATGGATTTACATATATATAGTAAACCTTGCAAGTGTTTCTGCTTATGAGAAATGTCAGCGCCTAGTACTCCAGGTTTTTACGTTTCTGGCTTTTTGATTCAACTATTGGGACATTCTTATCATCATCAGTTTATTCACAGCAGCAAATTCTGTCCTATAACATCAACATTGCAAGACCATGTACTATATCCCTGGCATCTTAGTTACTCAACCGATCGAAATGATAATCTCTATACCATTCATCTCTTTAATCTTCAGTGCATATATACAAAGTTGTTTTATCTACCTCTGCATTATGGCTATAGGCATGAAATAATAAATAATCTCATCTTAATCTTTATCCTTTTTTCTAGAAGTATGGATATTTTTTATCTGTCTGCTTAAGGCTATGCATACAAATATCATTTGTAGTTTGTCCGAATCATCAGAATAACCAAAACCTTCAATAGTATATGTTCACCTTTCCAATTTCCAAGTATTATTTCTTTTTTAAGTAGTGAAAAAAAACATTCCAAGTGTTATTTAGTTAATGCGATGACTGTACTAAATCCAAATTTTTATCCGCTTTAATCAAACATGACCACTTGTTTTGTGTATTTTAGTATTATCCGTAATTGTATCCATATCCTCTATAAAAACTAATACAAATACGATAGTGCTTATATTCACTGTGTTCACCCTATTTGTGGACAACTGAACAGTCTTAGCAAAAATATAAGAACTCTTGGAAATATTGTGCACTCTAGAATTTAGAGGTGGCTGCTAATTGCACTTATGATGGACTGACAAATGTTGGATATATAACTGAAGGTTGAGAATTACTTGCTTACACTTTTGAAGGTTTGGACAAGATTATTGGATTCTTCTGCTTTTGATCCTTAATAGATGTGATACTTGAGCAGACATATTTATCGTTATTATCGAATGTGGTAAGCTTTCTGTAGTAGTGGACATTTGAAATACAGAGATACAAAGCAAGTGTTATCACCTCTACTATGCAATCAGCAGCTCTCGTATTTGTAAACTTGAAGTATAGTCATTTTGTATACAACGAAATTCAGTTTGTCTGACAGATATTTTTCCACAGCTGGATCTGGCCTTTAAAAGGGAGTTCAGTGAGATGCAAAAATTTTCAATCGATGAGGTAAGTTCCCTTAAACATCATTTTTTCGTATTTTCTGTTGTGTGTTTGAATCTATATGAGCATATACACTACATACACAGACAAATTGACGCTCATGGTAGCTTTCTCATATTTGTATATAAATTTTCTTGCAATGCAGAATGTAGGCATGAAAATGTCCAGACATCTCCTTCTTTGGGCAGAGGAGCAAACCTATTGGGTTGCTTCTCGGTTTCTGACGCTGGGATTCGAACTGGAACTCTATTCTTCTAATGAGTACTGCATGGTTTACTGGTACATGTACATTGTATTCATGAAGCGTTTGGACAAGATGCAAATGAGGATAGCCGAAAATGGCGACAATAGTAAGTAATCTTGTTCTTTCCGCAATGTTTACATTACCCTTATGAGTAGCAAGAAATTAAATTTATGATTAATTGATTATGTTCTCTTTAATATCATGAGAGTGATTGTTATTTAATAAATATATTTATATTCGACTTAATGCTACAAAATACTAAGCAAGTGCTTTATAATGTCCAAGTTTATATATCTTTCATCTCCTATAGGCTTGTATCCTTCTTTCCTGGATGTCTTATCTACAAATGTCTGAGTTATCGTCTTAAATGATTGCTAACTACACACTCTATCAGTTAGAGACATGCACATTGACTTCCGGAAAAAAAAGAATAGCTTCTGAAATGCATGACAAATATTATATGGATCTTGATCATCATATGCTTCTGCACAATGGTATATTTAATGCTTAACATCATGAAACTTGATTTACTATAGTCACCCCCTGTAGAAGGAAATAATTAGATTGATTTCATTCATGAGGAAGTACATATATATAGGAGAGGCTAGCCTTTCATTATTATCTCTATTCGATGTGGGACTAAAGCCCAATGACTAATATAACTAATACTTAACACCCTTCCTCAAGTTGGCGCTAGATGTCAATCATGCCCAGCTTGTTACACAGAAGACTCACGCAAGGGCCTAAAATCAAGCAAACAATATCACAGGCCCCGACCCAGCTTAGCATGCTTTGAGTCCTTATGGACCTTATCTACTTAATATATACTCTTAGTTAAATTAGCACTGCAAATGTCAAAAGTTAAATTGATGAAGGGGACTATGGTCAGAAATTCTCTGACACCATCAACCATGCAAGTGGCACAAAAGAGAATAGCTTAAGCTGACAAACCAAGCAATGATGCAGGACTTCACTGCCAATAAACAATTAACATAGACCCAGAGTTAAATTGAATTGAACAAAAATTTGAAATCCAGCTCCAAAATCAACAGGCATTCTTTTTCCACCAAAAAGAAACCCTTAAAATTATTTTCTCTTTCCTTCCTATTCATCTTTGTTCCTTTTCCTCCTATTCTGCGAAATAGAAATCAGGCCTCCCTTTCTCTTCATCCTATTTTGTCTAATGCAGGTGCTAATCCAATCTTGGCCCTCTACTTGAAGTTGATTCGACCATTCCCCATTAGTTATGACCAAGTCCCATCTCAACTCGATTCACAATCTGATCCAGAGCCACCAAACCACCAGCAGATGACTCCAGTTCCATGATCAACGTCAAGGTCGCCGTGGTCAAGATTTAGGTAAGTTTTCCCTTACCCTCTTTCTCTCTCCTTTCCTCTTCCACTCTCTTGATCGATCTTTCTTGCTGGAACACTTTTTAACTTTTAAGATTCTAAGCTGTTAAGTCACGTTTGGATCATTAGTTAGACCCAAAACTGCCCGCTGGTTTAGCCGAATTTAATCCAAATTTAGTCCAATTTTAGCGAAATTTGAATCCTAACATAATTAATTGGTTTATGTAGCAGCCTGTATCGACTTTTGCTGGCTGATATCCTGCTGGCATCGACCGATATCCAACCGGTAAAGATGGACTTGATCGCTAGTGCAATTTTGGTTAGGTTTATTATCATGTATTCTATAACCTGGATCGGTATTGCAAACCTAGCCGTCAATCCCTCTAGCCAACATCTTCTTTGACGTGTAACCTTTTACGTGGAAAAATAGGAGAGGACTTCAATATGAACTTTTCTCTTTCCATTGGACATCACATGTTCCATTCCTTCGTCTTGACTTTTTGCACGTGGAAACCCATTCATCCACTCTTTTGAAAATGGGCCTAGGTTCTCATATGCAAAGTAAATGCAATTCTAGGCTGGTTTGTTTACCAAAATCGATCCCATTTTTTTTTTTTTTTCCAATTTTGCCAAATTCGAATCCTAACATAATCAATTGGTATTAGCCAGTTTGTGTACGGGTTCGTATAAGCCAATATTTGCTGGTATCCTGCTGTCATCAATCTGTACTGGGTGATATCCGACCTGTAAAGGCATGATTTCATCTCTACAGCTATTTTGGCTAGGTTTCAGATCTGGTTCCACAAAATCTGATCCGATGCATACCAGTATTGGTCGATACTGCGAACCTAACTGCCACTCTCTCAGGATAAATCCCTGGCCAATGTCTACTTTATACATGTATAACCTTCTACAAGGAAAAATATGAGAGGACTTCAATACGAACTTATCTCTTCCTATGGACATTACATGTTCCATTCCTTTCTTGACTTTTTGCACATGGACAAGCATTCAACTCTTTTGAAAAAGTGGTCTAGACTCTAGGCCCACTCAGGACCCCTAGGCCTGCCTAGGGTCAATGGAGGGAGGTAATTAGGTTGTTATTTTTCTCTCATTTCTTTCCTTTACTATTTCTTTTATTTAGAGTTTAATTCGGATATATATATCGCGCGACCTGGAGACGGAAACCCTAGGGGGTCCCTCACGTGGAACCCCGGCGCACCAGGAGGAGGGCCGGCCGGGGGCGGCGCGGACGGCGGCGATGCGGGGGCAGGCGGTGCGTATGAGCGCCGATCGCACGGGAAGGCTCTGGCAGCGGCTGGACGCGGGTTGGTTGGGGTCGGGGGCGGCGCGGGAAGCAGTGCAGCGGCCAGGCGAGGCGTCCCCGTCGGCGGCGAGGTCGGCAGTGGTCCGCCGACCGGCGGATCGGCCGGAAACGGGCCGGGAAAAACGGCTAGGGGTGGTGGACGCGTGGGTCGGGCTCCGGTTGAGGGCGTGGACACCGTCGGAGATGGCGATCGACGAAATCCTACTAATACGGACCCGGAGGAGAAGGCGGGATGGACAACAGTGATCAGAAGGCGTAACACAGACACATTAGTGGTGCAGGCCCAGGGGAGCTAAGAGGCCGGATGGGAGTTCTCGCCAAATACCTAACAATGTGTCCATACCACCAATGCCTCAACAACGATGGTTGGCGGTGGATAAAGGCAAGCAGGTGGTTAGAGATCAACGTAAGGCTGGGGTCCCGAAATCCTACGCAGATATGTTGGATGGAGGGGTGATAGCTTGCCAGCACAGATGTCTTATGTTCAACCGAAGATGGTGGGTACAACACTTCGGACGACCCTGACGGAGGAAGGTCTTGCTGAGACCGCGGACTACTGGCGCAATTCAGTCATCCTATGTGTGCTTGGGTCAAGACCGTTTTACGGATAGATCCGTGCGTACGTGGCACGAGTTTGGAGACCGAGGGACGGTATGAAGTTTTTCTCACAAGAAAATGGCTTCTATCTCGTGCATTTCTGCCTGCAAGAGGACATGGAGCGGGTCCTCCAGGGAGGACTGTGGACCTTTGATGGCAGGCTTATTATCATGAAGGCATGGACGCCAGAGTCGACTTATGAGAGGGATGTTCTCCTCACAGTTCCAATTTGGATCAGACTACCGGGTTTATCAGCTAACCATTGGAGCATCTCCATGATGATGAAGATTGCTAGTATCATAGGCAAACCAATCAAGGCTGATGAAGCTACAGCGTACAGAATCCGTATGGGATATACACGGATCTTTGTTGAAGTAGATGCGAGTGCTGATTTGCCGCCTTTCGTTGAGTATGAGGTGCCTTCCGGTGGAGTCTTTCGCCAGACTGTGCAGTATGAGTTTGTGCTACCAGTTTGCAGCCATTGTAAATGTTTTGGACATCCCTCTAAAGGGTGTCCGGTAGGGGAGGTCGGGGATGTGGAAGGACACGGGATGACTAATACTCCTGGAGATAGAGGACTACGTGCATGTAGTAGGGTACTCTGTCCGCAGGAGGCGTCCACCTCTATGATGGAGGGGGTCCAACCAAGTGCGGGGGGGCCGATACATCTCAGGCTAATTCTTTCTCTCAATGGGTGGACCGGGTGATGCAGCCTCGTAGAGAAATGGCTGATGTAGGTGGCCACCAGGGCCCTAAGGCGGGAACCGGGAATAGTATGGAGATGGAGAGAGATGGCCAGACCTTGGGAGAGAGCAGAGAGGGCGCTACTGCTGTCGTGCGCGGATTCAATCCCGGACAGACTATTGTTTTCCAGTCCAGACGTAACAAGTCTTCAGGCCGTCCGGGAGGACGTGGCAGAAAGAAGGTGACAGAAGACCGTACCCACCAGCCAGAGGAGAGCACAAGCAGGAAGCGTCGGACGGTACTACCTAGAGAGGATGGAGGGCAGGAGGCGATGGAGATTCTGACTACGGCCTGTGTGTAACCAACCCCAGATGGAAGGATCATTGTGACAATGGAGGTGATCCCAGCGGGTTTAGCCCACCTCTCGAGATTTCTCCGGAGGGCGCAGCGGCAGAGGGTCAGATGATGGAGCACGTTATTTCCCCTAGTGGCGGCTCTAGAGATGCTGAGGGGGCATCCCCTGGATTTAAATGTCTATCTTAGCCTGGAACGTCCAAGGAGCGTGTGCGATAGGGAGATGGAAGGAGATCAGAGAGGTATTGAGGCGAGAAGCTTGCTCCATTGTAGCGCTACTAGTGACTAAAATTAAGTCTCATAGACTGCTACAACGGAGGACCCAACATCAGTGATGTCAGATGCATAACTTGGAGGTAGGAGGGATGGCGCGTATCTGGGTGAGTTGGGACAGTAAAAGTTGTGCTGGACAAGTAATTCATCTGTCAGATCAGCTAATTGCCGTGTCTTTCACTAATAAGGGAGGGATGACTTTCATCTTAGGAGCGGTGTATGGCAACAATGATAGGAGGCTGTGGGAAGCTTTATGGGCGGAGATTCTCCAAATCAGTGTTGTAGCTGAGAATCAGTTCCATGTGTCGCTGCTGCTGATGGGAGACTTTAATGCCCTACTTTTCAGTCACAAAAAAGTGGGAGGTCAGCGTGTCCCAGATGGAGTCCTGCAAGATTTTCAAAGTTGCCTTCTGCGATCTGGCTTGCAGGCGGTGGAGAGAACTGGTCATATCTGGTCTTGGCATAATAAGGCTATCCACAAACGAGTTGCTTGCCAACTCGATCGTGCTTTGGAGAATCGGGAATGGTTTACTATATTTTCGGATGTGGTTGCTGAGTGCCTCCCAGCCGGCACGAATGATCATTTGCCAGTTCGCATCCATCTATCGACGGTTGTCTCCCAAAAGACACGTCCATTCAGATACAACAACAAATGGAGCTGTATGCCGGGTTATACGGAGGTTTTCCAGGCGGGTTGGGGCTATCCCGTTGAGGAAAATCCTCAATTCCGCATGGTTCAGAGGCTGAAGCGGGTGAAGACGGGTTTGAAACTCTGGGCAAAAAGTTCACGTCATACCCCTCTCTCAGATAAGGAGGACTAACTTCGGGAGGACATTCTCAATGGCGCATGGTTCAGATAGCTTTGCCATTGAGGAAAATCCTCAATTCCGCATGGTTCAGATAGCTTTGCAGGAGGACATTCTCAATGGCGACCTAGCAGCGGCGGAGCAGGACCTGTGTAAGGAAGTCGGGGTGCTCCGTATACTGGAAGAGATCAAGCTGGCTCAACGAGCCAAGTGCAGCTGGCTACGGGATGGCGACAAGTGCTCCAAGTTCTTCTATGATATCATCCGGGCTCGTCAACATCGTAATCATATCTCTAAGCTGCATGGGATTGATGGCCAAGAGGTGGTTAACGCTACTGCACTACAGGAAGAAGCAGTCAGATACTATACTTGAGCTTTACAATCAAACTACCTATCTATCCGACTTTTCGGAGATTGTTTGCAAGAGGCTGGTTACCCCTTGGGGTAACAATGTACTTCTGGCACCAATGACTATGGAGGAGATTGAGCTATTGTGCGTCATGCGGATCCAAATAAATCTCCTGGCCCAGATGGTTTTGGGAGTCAGTTCTTTAAAGTCCATTAGGATATTCTGAAGGAGGAGGTGCTGGAGATCGTCCGGGATTTCTTCGACAAAGGCAAGCTGCTTAAGGAGCTCAACCACACTTTTCTGACACTTATACCGAAGAAGGAAGGAGCGACGTCTCTTAGTGATTTTTGTCCTATCTCCTGCTACAATTTTATCTATAAAGTTATCACTAACCTGATGTGCAGACGTATGGAGCAGATTATGCAGGGCCGAGTGTCTAGTAACCAAGCGGCTTTTGTGAATGGGCGGTCTATTGCTGATAACAGTCTTCTTGCCAATGAGCTGATCCGGGACTTCAACAAACCGAGAGGAGATAAAGTGTGTCAAGCTGGATCTGAGGAAGGCATATGATTCTGTCAACAGGGAGTTCTTGTGCCACATTATGCTTGCTATAGGATTTGACAGTACTTGGGTGGATAGGGTCCGGGTCTGCATTTCCACTCCCTCCTTCTCTGTCCTTGTCAGGGGTCAGCCGTATGGCTTCTTCGGCAGTTCAAGAGGAGTTCGGCAAGGGGATCCGCTATCGCCATACCTCTTCACCTTGGTCATAGAGTTTTTTCTCATCGCTCTTGGACGTGGCGGTCTATAGAGGCCAGATCACCCCACTGTACAAACGGGTGCATCCTCAGGTATCCCATCTTATCTATGCGGATGATCTGCTGGTCTTTCTGGTTCCTTCGCGGCGTGGGATTATGGCTTTAAACGGGGTCATGGAGCAGTTTGGCTCTCTGACTGGTCTGCAGCTGAACCAGGAAAATAGTATGGCCTATTTCAACAAGCACTGTCAGCAGAAGGAAGAGAAGGCGCTACTTCTTGATATTGAGAAGGGGGAGTTACCGGTCAAATACTTAGGAATCCCATTATCTATCAACTACGCCAGAGAGACCGAATGCCAAAGTCTGGTTGACTACGCTCAGCGATGGTTGGAGGGGTGGCATGTCCAGAGTATCTTTTGGAGGGCGCATCGAGCTAGTTCGATCTGTCATCTATGCCATTGCTCGCTTCTGGTTGCAGACTCTCATGTTGCCGTCTGTGACCATTAGTAAAATTGAATGATTATGTGCCAACTTTATCTGGAGAGGAGGTCTACACTCTATATGGTGGACGACTCTATGCAGACCTCGGGAGGAGGAAGGTGTCGGCCTACAGTCCTTGCGGACTCTGCACGATACGGCGGGAGTTAGACAAGCTTGACGATTTCTTGTCCAGGACTCCTTGTGGGCGGTATGGATGAAGGGGAGGTATATGAAGGACCAGTCCTTTTGGGAGATCCGAGCCAATAGCAATGACTCCGTTACTTGGAAGAACCTTCTTTCCTATCAGACTACTTTGAAGGGGCTTATCTCCAGATCAATTTCAAATGGAGAGACTACTGAACTATGGTGGGACCCTTGGATCAACCATCTGAGCTTGGCGGATCGAGTTGGTAGGCAAGCGATGCCAACGGCGGGGAGGAGGGCCCGGGTGAGCGCTATTCTTCGGGAGGGTGTGTGGCGAGCGGACCTTCACCCTATGACGAGACAGTTTCGGCAGGAGATTGAAGCGGTCCAGGTGGATACCGAGAGTATGGATGGGGACCGATTGGTGTGGACGGACACCGGTCAACATATCTTTCCCCAATCGATCGTGTACGCATCTGTTAGGGTGGTTCACCCTCCCATGGAGCTGGCTCAGATGGTGTGGGCCAAAGGGGTGGCCTCCAAAATACAATTTTGTCTGTACAAACTTTGTCTAGGGAAGTTGCTTACTCGGGACCGCGTAGTGAGATTTGGTGTGCAGATTCCGTCACCTCTGTGCGAGTTATGCAAGCAAGACCATGAATCTATGAAGCACTTATTCTTTAGATGTTCCTTTTCATCATCTGTTTGGCAACATCAATGTTCTCAGCTCAGCTTACAGACTCATGGCTCTCGAAGCTGGAGAGAGGAGGTGGCAGATATCATAGTCGAAAGGAATCGGGGTTCCCAGTGGTACAAAATAGTAAGGATTCGACTGGCGGCTGCGGTCTGGCATATATGGAAGGAGAGAAACAATAGAATTGACTACGCCCACTATTGGGGTGATACACAATATAGATTTTGATGTAAAAGTGATGGAAAACTTTAAGTCTCCACCAAGATCTGCCTTGTAGACTCCTAACATTTTATATATAACAAGTACCTTTTTTTCGATATATATATATATATATATATATATATATATATATATATATATATATATATATATATATTGGAACAAGGGCAAATTTTATTCCACGCAAATCGTAGTAAAGGTATTACAATACACTATTCTCACATCTCTCCCTCCCCAGTTAAGGGGCCATTACAGATACATTGAATTCTATATTATGTAGAATTCCTACAGGCGGAGTAGTCAGCCCCTCAAAGATACGCCTGTTACGCTCCCTCCAGACGTGCCACACTGATGCTGCAAGTCTAACTCTAGCAATCTTGGCCCAACCAGGGTCCATGTCTCGGCGATCTCTGATCCAGCTGAGGATCCCCCGTATATCTCTAGCACTGCCAACTCCATCCATCGATCGCATGTACTGCTCTGACCAGATGTGCCAAGTCACCGGACACTCAAAGAATAGGTGGCCCATAGATTCGGCGTCACCTGTACAGACTACGCACTTCGGGTCTGGAATCTGCATCCCAAACCTGAGAAGTCTGTCTCTCGTTATCAACCTGCCTAGAAGGAGTTTGTATGAACAAAGCTGCATTTTGCGAGCAATCCCCTTTGCCCAGATAAAGTCATACTCCGCAATCCTATCATGTGGGGTCCGAACCAGATTGTAGCAACTTTTAAAGTGGAATATCCCTGACCCTCCATCCGAACCAGGGTCAACCCAACTCCAGGAGTCAGCAGGCTGGCTAGTATCAATAGTGATCTGACGAATCGCCTCTCCAAACTGAGCAGTGAATGGATACTCCTCAGGCCTCCAGATCCCATCCCTGATGATCCGACTAAATTTCACCCCCCTGCCCGTCTCTCTGTCCATCTGAGCACCCAAGATCTCCAGGAGGGAACCATTACCCATCCACGGGTCTAGCCAGAGATCAGTGTTCATCCCATCTTTCATAATCCTGCATATAGCGGACTGGAGAACCGGTCTGCACCTAAGGATAGCCTTAAATGAGACCGAGAAATTATTATCTATCTTGCATGTCCAAAAATTCGCCCGCCGCAAATATTTGTTAGCCAGCCACTCTGCCCAAAGCGAACCTCCTTGATGAACTGTCACGCCATCCTCACCCCAGATGCCTCCCTAACCGTCCGTAGAGGTCGCAACCCCACTCCTCCTTCCTCCCGGGTCCGGCAGAGTTGTTCCTAAGCGATTGCATGCATACCTCCTCTCCAGATGAAATTTGCACATATGGTCTCTACCTTCCTTATGGTAGCTACCGGAATCTGAATCGACTGCAACCAGAACATAGCGATGCCAGAGATAACAGACCTCACCAGCTCAATACGGCCACCAAAAGATAGTCCAGCTGCCTGCCAGCCTTCCACTTTCCTTTGGACAAAATCCACCAGGCTGTGACAATTCTGATCCCTAGCATAATTGACCGTCAACGGTACCCTCAGATATTTTACCGGTAACTCTCCTTTCTCCACTCCCAGAGCAAAGGGCCCTTTCCTCCTTGAGGGTGCACCGAGAGCTGAAATAAACCCTGCTCTTCTCCCTATTCAGCTGAAGCCCGGACAACCTCCCAAACTCCTCCATAATATCTGAAAGCGCACTCATCCCCCTCATAGATGAATGAAGGAACACCAAGAGGTCGTCAGCATAGATCAAGTGTGACACCACCGGCTTGAACAGCCTGGAGAGGGACAATCTTCCTACTATGCACAACCAGGTCCATTATGCAAGTGAAATACTCCATCACCAGTGTGAACAGGTACGGGGAAAGAGGATCCCCCTGCCGCAGTCCCCTGTTGCTCTTGAAGCATCCATATGGAGTACCCTGTATGAGGACCGAAAATGTGGGGGAACATATGCACTCCTTCACCCTCGCTACCCATCTCTCATCAAACCCCATAGCAAGCATAAGGTGGCAAAGGAAGTCCCTATTGACCGTGTCATAAGCTTTCCGCAGATCCAGCTTCACACATGCCTTCATCCCCTCCGGCTTGTTGAAATCTCTCACCATCTCATGTGCAAGAAGACTGTGTTCAGCAATCGAGCGCCCCTTGATGAAAGCCGCCTGATTCCGAGACACCAGGTCCTGCATGATCCCCTCCATACGACGACACATGAGGTGGGTAATTATCTTATATAGATAATTACAATACGCAATAGGCCTGAAGTCAGCGAGGGATGCCGCGCCCTCCTTCTTCGGAACCAAGGTCAAGAATGTGTGATTCAGCTTCTTCAACAACTTTCCTTCTAAGAAAAACTCCTGTACCGCCTCCAGGACTGGGAACTTTAGCTCACCCCAGTTTCGCCTAAAGAACCCGCAAGAGAAGCCGTCATGCCCCGGAGCCTTATTAGGATCTGCCTTCATCACAATAGCCTCCACCTCCTCCAATCTCACAGGGGCCAACAACAAGCTATTCCCATGGTGCGTCACCAACCTCTTCGTGACAAGACCTGGGAACGTGATAGGATAATCAGTCTGCTGATACAAGTCAGAATACCACCTGACTGCCTCCTCCTGAATCTCCACTGGGTCTCCAACGAGCCTGCCCTCGCCATTAAGCAGCCTGGGGATGCTGTTCCGGTGCTGTCTGGCACGGATCACATCGTACAAGAACTTGTTGCAACGATCCCCATCCTTAAGCCATGAACACTTGGCCCTCTGGGCCGCACTAATCTCCTGCTGAAGCCTTATGATGTTGACCTCCGCAATCGGGTTCCTCTCCCTAGCCCGCCAACTCCCCACTCAGCATGTCAGTCTGCAAAGCTTCCTGTACCTCTCGAAGATCGGCCTCCTTATCCTCCAGGGAAGACCGCGGCATCTTCTTCACCCAATCCCGAATAGCTCTCTTGACTTGTTTGAGCTTGTGAACCATGCGAAACTGAGTCGTGCCTTCCCGAGTATACTGCAGCCCTCCCATAACAATCTCCTCATATCCAGCAGAAAGGTACCAGCCATTGTTGTACCGAAATGGCCGAGCCTTCCAAGTGGGCCTCTCAGAGAGACCTACCCGGATAAGAGAGTGATCGCTGGTCCATGCCGCAAGCCCTTCCACCACGGAATTCGGGAAGTAGCAAAACTATTCGCTATTTCCCAAAGTCCTATCAAGCTGACAGGCGATCCTGTTGTGAACCGCCTTATTGTGCCAGGTCCAGATGTGTCCAGCTCTCTCCAGTCCCCTCAGCCCAGACAAGAGGAGACCTCTGGAAGTTGTATAAGATCGGATCCGGCACCAGACGACCTCCCACCTTCTCTTGTCGATGTAGCATGGCATTGAAGTCTCTCATAAGCAGCAGAGGAAGATGCAGGTCCTCCGCCATACGTCCTACACGCACAATGTCCTCCCACAAGGTCTCACGAAGCCGCCTATCATTGTGCCAATAAACT
Organism: Iris pallida; assembly: GCA_029216955.1. Lineage (NCBI taxonomy): Eukaryota > Viridiplantae > Streptophyta > Magnoliopsida > Asparagales > Iridaceae > Iris > Iris pallida. Next base: position 16,267,262 of record JANAVB010016800.1, on the reverse strand, counting down.
GCTCCAAGAATGAAGCGGAATTCTCCTTTGTTCATAAAGGATATGCCAATAAGCTGCTCTGTCATCAAAACATGTTCCCCATCCCAACTATCTCTGTTCTACCGAACCCAGATCCTAGCCATATCGCAAAGATCCAGGTTGTGAATTTGTGCCCAGTTTTCAGGAGTCCTGTGAGATAGCATAGTCGCCCCTCTAAACTTCGTCTCAAGTAGAATAGATATGGCACACTTCTTCCGCTTTAGAACTCCACTAATCTCCCTCCATCTCCCAATGGAACACCCTCCACGAATGTTCCAAGCAAGGACCGACATTAATTAATTAATGTGGGGTCCCCCTGGACTCCATCTGGACTGACACCCGAGGGAGGTGTTCCGTCCGTCAGATCTATATCCTCCCCCATCCCCGCCCCCGAGGAGGGTGCAAGATGGGCCTGAATCCTGAAGAGTGTCAAGGTCCAATCTGGATTGGCCACGGTCTGATCATCGAGACCCCCTGGCCGGAGCTCATCTTCCCGTGGGGACGGGGCATGCCTTTTCTTGCTATAAACCTTTTCCACTATATAAGTCTACATCCCATCATGTCTGCTATCCAGGGTACTCATGCCCCTGGTCACCATACTCCTCTGAGGCCTGAACGGGACTATCGCGTCCTGTGAACTCTCCTGTCTCGGCGGGGTGTCAATCTCCGACCTCCTGGCCACCTCCATCAGAGTGTCCTCCTCCGTCGGCCTGACTGTCGACGCCACTCCGGTGATGGGACTGGGCGCCATCTCTGGCTCAACTACCTCCATCTGCGCTGTCGAGGTCCTAGTTGTCTCCGTCCCTCTGGTCGTGCAGGCACTAGATGGGTGACCAAAGCACTCACAGAGGGAACACATATGGGGGACCAAATCATACTCCACGGCCTGAGTCAGAACCTCCCCGGACGCCACCTGATACTCGAGAATACTCGGGAGCTCCGTCCCAGCCTTTGTCTCCACAAATACCCTGGCGTACATCAGTCTGGTATGAAAGCCGTAGCCTCATCCGCCTTGATCGGCTTACCGACCAAGCTAGCTAATCTCATTAGCATAGGGATGCTCCAGTATTTCACCGGGAACTCAGGAAAGCGAATCCAGACGGGAATCGCATTCAATACCTCTTTCTCACATCTCAACTCCGGTGTCCACTCCTTCAGGATAATGAGCCGTCCGTCGAAGGACCAGGGCCCTCCTTGAATAATCTTGGACACATCCTCCTCCAAACCGAACTTCACAAAGTAAAACCTATTCTCACAGGAGAAGAACTCCATGCTCCCCTTGGGACGCCATACCCTCTCTGCATACCCCCGTATCTGCCCGTAAAAAGGTTTACTTTCCAACACATACATCACCAGCGTGTTCTTTCAGAAGTCCGTGACCTCCGCAATCTCCTCTGCTGGAAAATATGCTCGGAGACCTCCTACCTGTATCGGTGGCACATACTCCATCGACAACGGGCTCTTGTTCCCACCCGACATACAAACATCTTTCCAGGATTTGGGACGTGGCCCGTCTGTGACCGTCCGGGGAGTGACATACGGAGGCACCGGCCTCTGACTCCCGACATCCCCAGCAATACCCTTTCCTTTCTCCGTCGTCGTCGCCTTTGGCCGCCATCCAGACGTAGTGCGCCCCAATCCTCCTCTCTGTTGTCGTGTGCCACCTAGGCCGATGGTAGACCTATTCCCGTTCCTCCCAGGGCCCGTCCGATTCATTACTTGATTCTGAGCCCCTCTTCCCCCTCCCGGACGTCGTCTCACCACCGTCGTCCAAACATCATCATCTGTCCGGCCATCACGAGCCCCAGATCCCGATCCGAATTCAAACACCTGGGCACTAGAAGCATCCAAACCGTTGGTCGCCGGAGTAGCCGCAGCCACCCGGGTAGGTGCCAGCGCTGGTGGGGGTTCGCACGACCCCCGGAACCCGCCTCCAGGTCCCTCCCCGCCTGGGGGGCCGCCGCCGTAGCCAGCCAGAGGAGGCCGCCCGCCCCCTCCCTTCCTTCCTGGCCTCCTCCTTCCCTCCACGAGCGGATCCGGAGGTCGTGGGGGAGGCGTGAGCAAAACCCTAGGGCTCTCCGTCGATCCCGTCAAATTTGGGGTCCATTGGACGTTGCTAACATTGTCTGTCGTCGCTGTCGCCGCAACTCCACACGCCCTGGCCGGTCCGCATCCGATCAGTCCGCCGCTGCCTTGGCTGTCGCCCCCGACGCCGCTACCCGCACCTATGGCTACCGCCACTGCCTTGGCTGTCGCGTCGCCCCTCGTCGGACCTCCACCGGGCACGCCAACCCTCGCAGACCCGCCGCCACCGCCTGCGCCACCTTGTGCGCCCCCCTACGCTCCCGGGCTGCCCGATGCCGCTAAAACCCTAGCCGGACCCTCCCCGGATCCGCCGCCGGAGGCCACTGCCCCGGCCGGCCCCTCAATCGAGCCTGGTCCCAGGCGAACGCCGGGGACCCAAGCCCTAGCGCGTGGTAACCGCTTGCGTGGGAACCCATATATATATATATATATATATATATATATATAATATATATATATATATATATGGAAGAGTAAAACCCGAGAGGGCGGCGTTCGAATCCCGGTAGGAGCGATCATGACAAAAGTTACCTCTTCCATATATATATATATATATATAGTTGGTCCCAAGATATCGCATGCATCCCTCCCTTCCATATGAAGTCAGCACAGATGGACTCCACTTCCCGAATAGTGGCCGTCGGGATCTGGATAGACTGTAGCCAGAACATCGTAATGCCAGCAATAACCGATCTCACCAACTCAATCCGACCGCCAAATGATAGACCCGCAGCCTGCCAGCCTTCCACTCTACTCTGAGCAAAATCCACCAAGTTGTGACAATCCTGCTCTCTGGTGTAGTTGACCGTCAGCGGGACCCCCAAGTATTTCACCGGGAGCTCGCCTTTTTCCACTCCCAGAGCGAAGGCTCTCTCCTCCTTAAGCGTGCATCGTGAACTGAAGTAGACTCTGCTTATCTTCCTATTTAACTGAAGTCCAGATAGCCTCCCGAACTCCTCCATAAGGTCAGAGAGCGCTCTCATGCCCCGCATGGAAGGCTGGAGGAGCACCATTAAATCATCAGCATAAATCAGATGTGAAACCACCGGTCTAACCAACCGGAAAAGGGGGATGATCCTCTTGCTATGCACTGCCGTATCAATCATGCATGTGAAGTACTCCATCACCAAGGTAAACAGGTACGATGAGAGGGGGTCATCCTGCCTCAAACCCCTGTTGCTCCTGAAGTAGACATGTGGCGTGCCCTGGATGAGGACTGAGAAAGTAGGGGAGCAAATGCACTCCCTCACCCTCGCAACCCACCTCACGTCGAACCCCATGGCGAGCATCAAGTGACACAGGAAGTCCCAGTTGACCGTATCATAGGCTTTCCGTAGGTCTAGCTTCACACAGGCCTTCATCCCCCCAGGTTTGCTGAACTCTCGTACCATCTCGTGGGCAAGTAGGCTGTGCTCCGCTATCGATCAGCCCTTGATGAAAGCTGCCTGATTCTGGGACACCAACCCCTGCATAATTCCCTCCATACGCCTGAACATAAGATGAGTAATAATCTTATAAAGAAAGTTACAGCAAGCAATGGGTCTAAAGTCTGCGAGTGAGGTCACGCCCTCCTTCTTAGGAATCAGCGTCAAGAACGTGTGGTTCATCTCCTTCTGAAGCCTGCCCTCCGCGAAGAACTCCTGAACCGCCTCCAGAACAGGGAAATACAGCTCAGCTAGCCGGGGAGATACGCCTTATTACTATTGACGATAGCCAGCATGAGGACTCCTGGAGCTGGGCCGGCCCAGGTTCGGGGGGAGGGCCAGGACTATTCTGCTTTCGTAGCTGCTATGACCCGGTACGGACTCACCACGACCGGGCCGAGGAGGTGGACTTCATTTGGGGTAAGGAGATTGCCCGTAAAATGCAACTGTGTGCATACAGACTTTTGCGGGACAGATTGATGACGAGAGACAGACTCCTCAGGTTTGGGATGCAGATCCCAGATGCCAAATGTGTGCTATGTAGTGGGGAGGACGAATCTATGGGGCATCTCTTCTTTCAATGTCCGACGGCCTGGCACATTTGGACTGAGCAGTGCGTGCAGCTGAGAGGGGGAGTTGGTATGGATAGAGATATCAGGAGCATTCTTAGCTGGATCCGAGATTACAGAGGCAGGGATCCGGGGTGGGCCAGAAGAGCCAGAGTTCGTCTCGCAGCTTCCGTTTGGCACATCTGGAAGGAGCGGAACAGACGTATTTTCGAAGGCCTGACTACCCCTCCTATTGGAATTCTACATAACATAGAATTCGATGTATCAGTAATGGCCCCATAACACTAGATTTTGGGGCATGGAAAGTTGTGATATTAGTGTATTGTAATACCTTTACCGCTGTGTGCGAGGAATAAAATTTACCCTTATTCCAAATATATATATATATATATATATATATATATATATATATATATATATATATTTGGAAAAAGGTAAATTTTATTCCAAAAGAAAAGCCATAATCATACAACATACAAACTGAGTGGGACTCCCACTCAACACTCATCCATTCTCCATAGCGTTCACATCAAACTCAATGTTATGGAGAATGCCAACTGGAGGTGTGACTAGTCCCTCAAAGATCCGACGGTTTCGCTCCCGCCAAACATGCCAAACCGAAGCCGCCAGACGAACTCTGGCTGTACGGAACCAGTCATGACCTCGACCCCTGCTATCTCGTATCACCTGGATGATGTCCCCAATGTATTTACCAGAGGCGCACACTCCCAATACCCGACTCTGCTCCGACCATATCTGCCATGCCAGAGTGCACTCGAAGAAGATATGTTTAATAGACTCAGGCTCCAAACAGCAAAGCACGCATTTAGGGTCCGGCACTGGCACTCCAAAAGAACTCAGGCGATCTCTCGTCAAGAGGCGACCCAGAAGAAGCCTGTAAACACACAACTGCATCTTCCTGGCCAGACCCTTACACCAGACGAACTCGTAATCAGAACTCGGAGGGAAAGTGTGTCGGATCAGATTGTAGCAACTACGGAACTGGAACTCCCCCGAGCCCGAAGATGCTCCAGTCGGCTCCCAAATCCACCGATCCGCAGGCAAAGCCGGATCAATGACTGTAGACATAATGGACCCACCCAGCTCCTCAGTGTACCGATAAGATTCCGGCCTCCACTCTCCATCTCGTAAGATCCGACTACACGTCAGACCTCGCCTGTCCTCCGTGTGAGTCGGGGATCCCCTGATGTCTAGCAACGAACGCCGATCTATCCAAGGGTCCCGCCAGAGGTCCGTACCCGACCCATCCTTCATTATATATATATATATATATATATATATATATATATATATATATTTTGGAACTAGGTAAATTGTTTCTGGAATCGCTCCCACTGGGATTCGAACTCCTGACCACTCGGGCCGCATGCATCTCTCTTAACTACTATATATGCTTTGGAAAAAAAAAAAAAAAAAAAAAAATATATATATATATATATATATATATATATATATATATATATATATATATGCTTTGGAAAAAATATATATATATATATGCTTTGGATTGCCAAAAGTACATTTTTTCCCTTTCTTCAATTTTACTTCAATTGGTTGATAGTTTAATTATGTGGTAATCAAATTGGGTTATAGATTATTTTTTGGTAAATGGTTACCAATAAATTCTATATTTTCTCATTTCTAACATATTTATGAATTTTAGTTGATCCCCTTACTCCCCTCCGCCCCTCTCCAACCCAACTCTTATATGCTTCCCCCTTTTCGAAGATTGAGTCTACTCTTTACAATTCAAACAAAAACTAGTCATCTTATTCCTCTTGTACTAGGTCTCTTGTATGACGTGATTTCGTTGGCAACATATGTTTTGAGCATGCAAGAAGCTCCAAATTGACTTCTACATCTAGAATTTGAGTAAAATGGTTTTAGCTGATACTACAATTGGGTGGTTTTAGGTGAAGCCTTCTCAAATATTTTGGTATCTCGATTTCGTTTTTCATATGTTCAATATCTGAAGGGAGTGTCCTCCATCTGGACCTTTCCTATGTGTATTCTTTAAAGGCTAAACTCTTGAAGGAGGGATTGTGGTGTGTATGTACCGTTGAGAAAAACTATTGCATACTATTGCATTATCTTTGAGTGTATATACTATAGCCTATGTCTTGTTGTTGAGAAGTTGGCTCAACTTAATGGACTTCATTCATTAGTATGGCAGAGAGTACATATTTATAGGCAAGAGTGTGTGCCCCTTATGTTTTTTTCAATGTGGGACTAAAAGTAATAACAAACCTAGAAAGACTCGAGGCCATACAATAAGCAATAACTATCTACATAAAGTGAAGATAAAAAGGGCGATGCAAGACCTTGGTGTGGATGTCAGCGATCTGTGATTAGCAGGAACAAGCTAGAGATGAACCTCATGAAGTTTGACCTTCTCATAAAGTAAAAATTAATCTCAATATGTTGCGATGTTAAAACCCTAAAGTGGATCTCTCAATCTTATCTCTGTTTCCGACGTTATCAACACGCCATTCCAAATTGGGTATTCCTAATTATTATTTGTCTTTCTACAAAAATTATTTGTGATAAATTTATAATAGTTGAATGTTCACGTCTCATTTAAAGCTTCAACGTCCAATTTCCCTAATTTTCCAATTTTATACTAATCATACTTGTTTAGGTCTTCGTCCCACTTCACGTTCGTATTAGAGCTACACCCGAGTTAAGGAATGTTTTTATACGTAGGCAAGATTCATACAAAAATGTCTTCACAAAATTTTTCGCAACAAATTTGTATGATAATCGATACGGCATATGATAAGATGCATGCCCAAATGAAAAATTGTTCAATTGTTTTTTCAACCATATTAAGGCAAAAATTATTGCTAACGGGTATTTTATATCCTTAAAAAAACATTAGTAGAATCGACTGAGTCTGTCATAAACGAGTCATCGATTAGATCCAAGTCCGAGTCTAGGTTTAGGTTTAAATTATTACTAAATTTTGACCTTTATATATCATCCTTAGGAGAATTAAATAGGTCATTTGATGAAATCAATGAATTTAAAGAACCTATTAAGTCTTCTAAATATTTTGAACGTGTCCTAATAATTAAACCCGTGGACATTTATATTATACGTTTGTTACAAATAATTACAATAGTTTGCAGGAAATAATATTTGATTGTAGGCACGAATATTTTACTTCTTTGGACGCAGGAAGATAACCACCATTCATAGAGGTATTTGATGTTATTTGCGAAACGAACATTCTATTTCTTTCATCTCTACAACCGCTATTACCAACGTGGGGTTCCATCGTCTTTCTAGAAGTGTATGTATTGACTACACTATTGAAGCAGAGACCTCCACCATGACCGATTTATAGGTCACCACCAGGAGCGTAATTCTCAAATTTCACACTTACATGATTCACTAGGAGGTGAATTTTTCGAAGCTGAGGAGATTAATAGAGAACAAGTTGGGATTTTCAGTTATATTTTAGATTTTTCAGTTTGTTTGTTAAGATAAATCTAAATAAGGTTCTCTCTTAAGTTGGTTAGGAAATTTGACTCATCTTATGGATAAGTTTTTAGAAATTTATTTTACCTTCTTTAGATTGTTTTGTAGTTTATAAAGAATATGTAAGTTAAAAAATTATAATTGAAGAATGAGAAATTTATTTGAGTTCGTATGGTGTCATGCCAAAACCTTCAATTAGATGTCTTTATCTTGTCTTCTTCTCTGCCTCTGACATTATCAACACGCCATGGAGAAAAAACACCACCACCACCAAGAACGTACTCTCTTCTTTCGTCTTTGACTATTTTGTTTGTGTTTTCGGCTTTAAACTATTTTAAAATAGAGGATCCATGAACATGCATACCTCCATAATCAGAGGCTTTCAATCCTGAAATGTGGCGTCACGACAACTTCTCGATAGATATCATTACATCGGGATTATCGTCTAATTTATTAACAAGCCAAAACTCTGAACATGGTTTGGTTCATATCATTAATCATTGGACCACAAATGTTGTTAAAAGAAAGCTTTTGTCTCCCACTCCAACTACTACCGCCAAATACAAACTTCATGCCCTATTATTTTGCACAACATATATGTGTAAACACTATGTATAAAGTTTGCAAGTGTCGATTGATACAATGATATTTGAATATGAATGTGATGATGATGATGATGATGATGGGCAATGCACCAGCCACTCGGTTGGAGTCTTGCTCACACTGGACAAACATGTAGGTTGACATATGGGCCATTCCAATAATACAAGTTTTTCATACTTGGTAGTGACTAGAGAAGAAATAAGCCTTGCAAGTTTAAAGCTTTTGATGAACCCCATTATTTGTTCTCTTTTGTTGTCGAGAGCCCTTAAACAAGGTTCTAAACGGCGGTAGGTGGGTGCGCGGCGGAGAGAGTCCGCCTACCGCCTAGGCGGTCAATACATTTTGAACATTTTTTACTATTTTACTACTGTTTTTGCATAATATGCATATTTTAACGGTGTTCCATGCATAACTAAGTTGTAGAACGAAGATTTATAAAGTTTTAGTTTTGTAAAAGTGAACCATAGGCCCATAATGCTTACAAAACATTTTTGGCCAAAATATCTTGTTAGGTATTGCTCCGCCTAGGCGCCCGCCTACGCCGCCTCAACTCTGCCTATGCCGCCAACCTCCGTTGGCCGCCTACTTTACCGCCTACGGAAAAGCGGTACGAAGAGAGACTGCCTACCGCCTAGGCGGGCTAGGCGGCCGCCATTTAGAACACTGCCCTTAAACATATTATGCTTGGATTGGTAGACAAAAAACTTTTTTTCAATAACTTTTTGATTTTGTTCTCTTTTGTAAATTCAAGTTGATCGAACCTATACGCGCTACTTAAAAATTTATGGCACAAAGCTAAAAAAATTTAAAGTAACAAAAAAATGCTAACTTGTTCTCCATCTTTCTTTTTGGCTTCGAAAATTCACCTCCTGGTGAATCATGTAAGCGTAAAATTTAAAATTATGCCCCTGGTGATGTCCTCCAAATTGGATATGGTGGATGCCTATGCTTTGATAATGTAGTCAACATTGGGGCTTCTGACAAGACAACGAAACTCCAAAGTCTTACTGGCAATTGTGGAAGTGGAAAGAAATTGAATGTCCAACATGGACCTATCATCAAGCATCTCAATAACCTCTGGTTGTCTCGATGCGTCCAAAAAAAGCAGAATAATCGCTCCTACAATCAATTATCATTTACTACAAATATTACAATTATTTGTAACAAACAAATAATAGAAATTGTTCACAGGTCTAACTATAGGGACAAGTTCATATTTATAAGACATAATAGATTCTTTAAATTCATTGTATTTATCAAATGACCTATTTAATTCTTCCAAGGATGATATATAAATGTCAAAATTTATTAATGGTTTAAACCTAAACTCGGCCTTGGATCTAACCGGTGACTCGTCAGCTTCAACTCAGTAGGTTCTACTAATAATTTTTTTAAGGATATATGATCACCGTTAGCAATAGTAATAGTTCTTCTTTAATATGGTTGAAATATCCATCGAACAATTTTTTTCATGTTGGCATGCATCTTATCGTATGCAATATCGATTATCGCACAAATTTGTTGCGATAAATTTTTTGTAGACATTTTCTGTATGAGTCTTACCTACGTATAAAAATATTCCTAAACCAGGGTCTGTCTCTCATACCTATTTGACACGGAATGAAAACCTAAAGGAAATATGATTTTATGAAATTAAAATTTTATGAAAAATTGGACACAGAAGCTTGAACAATCAACTATCATAAATTTATCACAAATTTTTTTAATAAAAGGACAAAAATAATAATTAGGAATACTCGATTTGTAATGTCATGTAGATAATGTCGGAGACGGAGAAGTAGATAAAATAGAGAGACCGGTTCAGGATCATGGCATCCTTTTCTATTAGATAGGAAGGGTTGTTGCACAAAATGTACTTTTAAGTAATTGTCCCATAGATCTTATTTTCTTTAGGATTTTGGCATCGCACGATACAAACTCAAAATATTTTTTTTTCTTTAATTCTTCGTTTGATAATTTCTGAACTTACATACTATTTATAGACTACAAAACAATCGAAAGAAGATAAAATAATTTTCAAAATACCTATCCATAAGATATAATTTTCTAAATACTTATCCATAAGATGTCAAATCCATAACCAACGCAAGAGATAAAATTCTCTATTTAGATCTATCCTAGCAAACAGGCTGGAAAAAAAATCTAAAAGAACTGAAAATTTTAACTTGTTCTCAATTATTAATCAATTTGATGTGGGACGAAGACATAAGAAATATGATTAGTATACATTTTGAGAGTCTAGGAAAAATTGGCACGAAAGTTTTAAATGAGACGTGAATAATCAACTAGTATAAATTCATTACAAATAATTTTAATAGAAAAATAAAAATAAAAATTAGAAATATCCGATTTGGAATGACGTGTTGCTAACGTCGGAGGAGGAGAAGGAGATAAGATATAGTGATCCGCTTTATGGTTTTGATATCGCATTATACAAACTCAAAATAGATTTCTCGTTGTTCGATTAAATAACAAGAGTACATATCCTATATATAATATTATAAAACTATATTTATGCATGAATACAAACCAAGTTAAACTTATCAAAACCAAATTAAATTTCTACTAGATAAAAGAGAAAATAATCTAAAATATTCCTAGAATAACCAACATAACTCAAAGAAACATAAAATCTAAGCCGATTTCCTATATCATCTCCTCGGCTTCGAAAAATTCACCTCCTAGTGAATTATGTAAGCATGAAATCCGAGAATTATGCTCCTGGTAATGTCCTCCAAAACGGCCATGATGGAGGCCTTTGTTTTGATAAGCTACTCAACATTGTGGCTTCTAACAAGATGGCAACTTTACGACGGTGCTGACAATTATGGAAGTAGAAGAAATATAATGTTCACTTGGCAAATAACATACACACCTCTATAAATGGTGGTTTTCTTGGTGGCTTCCAAAGAAGTAAAATGTTCGTCCTTACAATAAATTATTATTTTCTGTAAGCTGTTACAATTATTTGTAACAAACAAACAATAGAAATTATGCACGTGCCTAACTATTGGAACAATATTCAAAATATTTAGAAGACATAATATGTTCTTTGAAATCATTGGATTCACCAAATGACATATTTAATTCTTCTAAAGATGATATATAAAGGTTAAAATTTATTAATGGTTTAAACCTAGACCTGGACTTGGACCTAACTGGTGACTCGTCTACGACATACTCTGTAGGTTCTAGTAATGAATTTTTTAAGTAGATATGATTACTGTTAGCAATAGTTTTTGTCTTAATATGGTTGAAAAATTCTTTGAGCAATTTTTTTTCATTTTGTCATGGATCTTATCATATGCATGTTCTTTGAAGATTATCACACAAATTTCTTGCGAGTTTTGTGTAGACATTTTTGTTTGGGTCTTACCAACGTATAAAAATATTCTTAAACCATGGTTTAGCTTTGGTACCAATTTGACGCAGGACGGAGACCTAGGAAAAAAAAATATGATTAGTATAAAATTTGGGAATTTAGGAAAATTAGACTGAAAAGTTTTAAATGAGACGTGAACAATCAACTACTATAAATTTATCTCAAATAATTTTAATAGAAAGACAAAATAATAATTAGAAATACTCGATTTGGAATGGCGTATTGATAACGTCGGAGGCAGAGAAGGAGATAAGATAGATCCATTTTAGAGTGTTGGCATTGCATTATACAAACTAAAAATAGATTTCTCATTCTTTAATTCTTCGATTAAATAACAATAGTACGTGACCTATATATAGCATTATAAAGCTATAATTATGGATGAATACAAACCAAGTTAAACTTATCAAAACTAACTTAAATTTCTAATGGATAAAAGAAAAATTATTCTCTATCTAGAATATTCATAGAATAACCAACATTACTCAAAGATAACATAAAATCTAAATTGGTTTTCCATCACCTATTATATTGCACGAATACGGACATGAATACAGACTCGATAATGATGTGGACATCATTATGCTGTGTCCATGCAACATAGATATAAGTAACAACAAGATGCATCTACTTATCTTCACATTAAGATAAATAAATTATATAAAGGTACATATGCCCACGAGAAAAACAAAAAACAAATCAGAAGCAAAAAGGAAAGTAAGTACTAGTGAAATATCAAAGTTCATACGAACTGACTATGATATCCTTGCTATTGTCGTTGAAGGGAGTTGGATACTCTGATGGCATTTTTGTCAGTCTTCAATGGTTGCCAAATCAGTCGAGTGAGCTGCTATTTTGAGATGAGAAGAGAAATAGAGAAGTCAAGGGAGAATTGAGAGAAGACGAAATATTAAAGTCGATGGTGTCGTCACTGGCCTTCGGAGATGTTGGTTGTTGCTGTTGTCAGGTCATTTCTGGAGATATCAAGATAAGTCTTGATATCAAGATAAGGCTCCTGATCTTCTGATTTGGGGGTTTATGAACAGATTAACAACATATAGGTTTTACCCTTGCTAACTGGTTATAGTTACTGGACATTAAGCCAACTAATATAAAAATGACAACTAGATATCACTGATAATTTGACCAAGCTAGATATGTCAAAAAAGGTATAAATGATAAAAAAAAAATGCATTGGGTTGCTGTTTTTATTCGGAAATGGACATGATAGACATGTCGGTTGACATTTAAAACAATGCTAAGATATTTAATGAACTAAGAAATTTTTACTAGACCATGGTAGTGTACAAATAGCTATTTGGCCTTCTATCGATTGAAGTTAACAGTTAGTCAACTAACAGGTTACTTTGGGAAGTATCATGTTAAACCATATATTTTGGTGGCAATTCAAATGACAAATTGGAACTATTCCATATCAACTATGAACTCCTTTAGTTCCAACTTGTGGACTTTGTAGTTTTGATTAGGTTTTAGTTCGATTGTGGCAAAGCATCTAAACCAAAATATAAATGTGGTTCATTTAGAAAGGAAGAAGTGAGAGCCATTGCTTGTAAATCTAGTACTTCTCAACAGGTTGAATTTTGTTGAAGTATGACAAGAACTGCTGAAATGGATTAAAACATATTCTTTATCAACATTATCATTTATGAAATGTTATGATAGGAAATAAAAATGACCAGCTGTAGATTCAGGATTCATATGTTATTGTTTTATTTGGAATGAATTTCTCACCAAACTGCAGTAGCAGTAGTGTCTTCTGGTTCATCGAGGACTTGGGGGCTGTAATCTTCACTGTTAAGAATACATGCATCTTGTAAAATTATCCTCTGCAGGAACTTGTTTTGCACATAAACTATTATCTGGTACTTGCCTATAGAAAAAGTCAGCCATGGGCACTTGTACATGGCATCTAATTATCTAAGTGTGATATATGAAACAAGCATAATACCAAAATTTTCACTTTGAAACTGAAACGTAGCTAAGGTTTATCTAACATGAAATTACTTCTGATATGGCATTTGTTTGAATCGACCAGCTCGAAAAAAAGGAAAAAAGAAACGGGATCCCGTCAAGGATTTGGCAAGAGAGGCAATAGTTTCATCTTCTTGCTTGTTACTTCAGTGCTATATTTACCTCTCTGAAGGCCTGGCAATGGTAAAGTCTACCTCTTACGAGTTTAGACAAATCTGCATGTCATGACTTGTCTATTAGCTTTTAACTTTTATCTGTTATTGTAGTAGATGCTAGCAGCTCTGCGTAATGAATGCAAGTTCTTCCAAATGCCAAGCAGATTTAATAGTGAGGAAGAGGTACTTAATTGTAGATTTGGTGCGATTAAGTTATATTTGGAATTTACCTCATACATATTACATTGGATTGCCTTCGTATTTCTAGAGATTCATTCAGCACTTTGCGCTCCTCCAAAAAGCTCAAGTTCCAGAGCACATTTCGTACTACCTATTTAAGGAATCTACAGCCAGTGCACAGATCTCTGTGAGTACTGGAATCATCTGGCACTCTTATTGCATCTTTTCCTTAATAAGTTGTCTACGTATTTAGCTATTTTATGCAACATGTTTCAGATCATAGAGAAGCACAATTATTTTAGAGAAGCCCAGAGGATCACAACATCACTCCGAGGAAGTTTCTCAGGTGAACCAGACAAACTGTTAGAACTCCGACAGATAGAGCAGGTTGCAGAACATAACAGAATTGCCCTTAGTGTCATCAACCGAGTCGGTGCCAATGATCCATCCATTAGGATCTCGTTTGAATTCACTCACCACCCTGTATTCGCTGTTGCAGTGGTCAAGAGATCATAAATCATTCCGACGGCATATACCAATTTTGAACACTTAATAAGGCTCCGTAAATGGGGTCCTATGCCATCACATGTAACAGTATCATTTTTTCTTCTCCTTTTATTTACGTTACAGACATCATTTATTAGCAAACCTTATTTTTTTTCGATTCGACACTTGTTAAACTTGGAGTTTGTGGCCTGGCCCAATAGGGAAAGTCCCGATTCAGTGGGCCGGCCGATACAATTATGTATTGATTGTTTTGTATTAGTTGATATGCCAAGCTTTGTTACCGTTGAAAGGGTCGTCCAGATAGCTGATACAGTATCCAGGAGGTTTTGGAGGCATAAGTTTCAGAAGATAGTGCCGGAGCCCTATACTTATGGTCCAACAATATAATCCTTGTTAGATCATGATCAGTTATTTATTTCATATTAGTTGTGGCTTAATTAGGAGTATTGACTTAAATGTCCTTAGGAGTGCTAAGTAGTTGAACAAAATTTGACATTTACATATTGTATATGGTTATGATGTTCCATTGTAACTGCTGATTAAGTTCACAAGCAATCATTTGCATTGTATTGATTTGACTAATCCGTCTTGTTGACATTCATCTGTCTGGAACTTTTTCGGATGATGGTAGTTATTCCTTTTAAATGCACACTTAAAAATGTCAATTACATACACTAATGACATATCGACGTACATCTTTGTTTATAATGGCTGACAATTTTCATTGACGTGAGCGATTATGAAGAAAGAGGTGGTTGTTAAGGGTTAGGTGAAGAGTTGCATCATCTTGCACCTACAATTCGTTATGAAAGCTATGCATTATTTGTTTACAAGTTGGTACATGATCTAAATGATCTTGGTTTGCATTAATTTCAATTTTTTTTTATTTGTTGCATTCTCCCTGGATTCTTGTATGAAATAGGGATGTCTGGATCTCAGATCTCTACAGATTGTATTGCTGCACGGACCTATCTAAGTAAGCAAATGCTAGCACTTCTTGAGTAAGTTCACATGTTCAGGAATCAATGTACTGTGTTTGCATGGCAATTTGACCTTAGAATTCAGAAAGACAGTCTTGTGATTCATGTGAGTGAGCACTCCCCAAAGTAGCCCTAACTTCTTCTTTTTGCTAAATTATCCTAGTGACACCCCAATTATAATGTTTGGAATTTTTTTACGACTTAATTTTCCACTGTTCGACTTTTGCAGTCCGATTTTCTAAAGGATTTTGTTAAAATGTGCTCTAAGGGCACATGTTAATTTATCGATAAATGTGTATTTTACATGGGTACTGTCACTAGCCTTTTGTCAATTTTGAAAAGCATCAAGATCATTTCAAAAGAATATCTGGTAATACAAGTATTTAAATTGTGTTTTGTACTATAAGATGTATTTTTGAAGTGGTCTCGATATGTTTTAAAATTGACGAAAAGTGCTTCAAAAGAATAATTTATGAAGTTTTAGTGTCAAAATTGAGCTGTAGAAAGTTTAGTGCCAAAAACGTCCGAGCGCTATAATTAGGACTCCGTTGTGATAATTTAGCCCCAAAATATCTAATAATTTAGCCTCTCTTTTTGGGGGTACCATTAGAATAATTTAGCATTTTCTTTGCATTGTTAGTTTTTTAAAAAAGAAAGAAAGAGAGTACATGATAGTTTCTATATTTTGAATGGGGCATTTGCTAAAATATTTTTTTTTTATAGTTCTCTTAGGCCTCATTTGGTTCACGGAAAGGAAAGAAAAGGAAATGAATTCCTTATTATTTCATTTCCTTTTAGAAATTATAATTTCCATCTATTTATACTTAAAGAAATTATAAAAAGGAAATGAATTCCTTATTATTTCATTTCCTTTTAGAAATTATAATTTCCATCTATTTATACTTAGAAATGAATTCCTTATTATTTCATTTCCTTTTGGAAATTATAATTTCCATCTATTTATACTTAAAGATGGGAAAGTGAATCTTTATTTGATGGATGGAATTATTTCTTCCCCTAATTTTCTTTCCTTTGATAATCACTTTCTTTTTCTCCTCAATTACTTTGGCACCCAAATATAAAAAAAACTAATAACTTCAGTTTTCCAACGCTATGATTCCGCAGACCAAACGAGGCCTTATAATAATGAAAAATGTTAAGTCTACAACCACATACTTACGACCTCTCTCTTCCACCCCTTACACATGGGTCCTGTCGGATCCATCTTCCCTCTCACCCCCCTGTTACATGGGCTCCAGCCGATCCTACCAGTTATCCCCTCCACACCCCCCCCCCCCCCCCCCCCAATCGAGGTCCGAACACGTGGCGGTTGTAAAGGAATTGTAGGCATTTGGTTGTAGGTACAGCAAAGCTCTTGTAATAATGCATCTTGAAAGTAGAAAGTAACCATTCAACACTTTCAAAGTTGTAACATAAAGAGGATGATGCAGAGAATTAATCAAATACATCAAATACTAAATTGTTGATTAATAAATCTGTAGCACTAGCAATAGATCATGTTAGGAACTGTGCAGTCCTCGTCCGTAGTGCTATAGATCCAGGTAGATGTTGCATAGATTCAACAACAACAATTGATTGATGGAATAAAGAACGGAGACAGAAGCAGCGTGCGGTGTTTGCTGGCTACTTATGCCTGCCACCTGCCATCCTCTTTCCCCTCTTCATTGCCACCACCACCCTCTTAATCCACCTATTATTACATGTTAACCTTGGCATTAGTACCCGAATAATAATAGTATAGGCTAACCATTTAAGAAAAACTAAAAAAATTGTGATTCCGTAATTTTGTGAATTGTTTTAATCAATCTACCCAGACGAAGAGCAAGACCATTTTTGAACAGATGCAAATTGTACGATCGTACAAGATCCCAAATTTTTTAACCTCCCTATAAATTACTAATATGAAATCTTCACTATTAGATTTATACTTTCCTATATTTCAGAGTCTATAATGATATGACCCTTATAGTGTCAGAAAAACTCTTTTTCTAGAGTGGTTAATTAATTTTTTTAAAAGTATTTTGTACCTGATCCTTAGAATGTCAGAAATGGTCCTGCCCGAGGGTTATTTATTTATATTGTTAAAATATCAAAAACATTGAATACTCGAAACATGGCCGATTTTGAGCTCATGGAGGTTCGAGACGACTCCTGAAATGGGACCTCCATACATAATATGAAAAAAAAAAATTAACTAACTAAAATAGAAGTAAATATAACAAAATAAGGCTAATTCTAAGGGCACCCAAAGTTTTGCTTGGGGCTAGTCCAACTTCTTCCAAAATTATTTACAAATTTGCTATCCAAACTTTTGCTTGGGGCTAGCCCAATTTTTTTTCAGGATTAGGATTAGGGTTCCTCCTTCTCCCCCTCCTCCTCCTCCTCCTCTTCTGCCTCCTCCCACCCCCCCCCCCCCCCCCCCCCCCCCCCTTCCTCGTCCTCCTCCTCCGCCTACTCCAACTCCTCCTCCGCCTCGTCCGCCTCTGCCTCCTCCAACTCCTCCAAGTCTTGCTTAGGGCTAGTCCAAAAAAATTTCAGGACTGCTAAACTTGTTGACAGTCCTTACACCAAGTAGGACTGCAACAATGTTGGCAGTCCTACTTTATGTTAGACTGTCAACTTTCTTTTAGTCCTACTTGGTGTGTCCAAACAAAAAATTTAGATAGGACTGCTAACTTTGTTGGCAGTCATATATGCTCGTCGATGGCAAAGAGGCGGTCGGCGGCGGTGGGAGAGCTTGTGCGCCACGGCCTCGACGAACTTCTTGTGGAGCTGTTGGGTCCAGACCAGCCGGGGCCGCTTCAGCGCGCATGCGGGATCGTCCCCGCCGTCGACGGAGTCGAGGTCGGCAGGGAGGCTGTTCGTCGGGGATGGGAGCTCCTCCTCCTCCTCCTCCCATCTCGCGGCGTCGGAAATGAGCGGTTGCTGCTTCTTCTTCTTCTTTATCTCTACAACATTAGGGCTAACCACAAGTAAAATTCGGACTGTCCCCAAAGTTCCACTTTCATGGACTACCCCTTAGTAAGGGCTAGCCCCAAGTAATTTTTGAAGTGCCCTTAGAATTAGCCCAAAATAAATTGTTACCATCCAAATTTCAAGGACCTCTTAAGGCGATTATGATAACAATTATATTACAACACTTTGAGTTAAGGATGATCCATAATACATTCTGATTCTATTCTAAATACGTTCATGTCGGTACTCTTTGTTAGTGCCGAGGCTCAATTTTCGATGGAAAATTCTGAAACTGAAACAATTGTACACACAACGTTTCAAATGCAGCACCTTAAAGAAGATGTGCAACAGAGATCCTGGAGGATCCTGAATTACGAGGATCTAAAAAGATTCTACGTAATACACAAAAAATCTAAAGAGACTTTGTGCAAGCAACTATCGGCAGTAGAGCTTCTAAAAAGAAGTTACTGTAAAAGGCAACAGCAGCGATGACAGGCGAGAATGAGATGCTGGGGTGAATGAACCACCGTTGCTCAAAGCTTTATTCGCCCCATACGAGCACGAACAGCTTCCAGGAACCAGCAAGTTCACAAAGAACTTCTGGAACGCTCGTAAGTCAATATTTGAGACTTGAACGGGCTTCCTGGACTTAACAGACTCCCTCAACTCTCTTCTTGGTGCATCTTTCAAAGGAGGCCAAGGGGCTCTATTTATAGAGTGGAGTTGAGACTTCACCTCTTCTCCTATCCGATGTGGGACTAAAATACCAATACTCAAAAAATAGAGTTTGATATTTTAGATCATCCCACAATCAGCATAGAAGTGTGCCAGTCCACGCCTACCCCCCGAACACTCCCGTCCATGCACGAGACATCCTGGAGTCCGCGTCCGAGTCCGAGTCCGCACAACAAAAATCAACTTGCATCCTTGTTGGATTTAATCCTTTTTCCTTCTAGGAAAATACTCCCACATGGCACAAACTTGTGCCCCACTACACCTCATATGCACACCTCAACACAAGCAATGCATTATATTGAGATACTTACCATTTGGTGTAGCCGATGTGGGACTATCTTTTCTAGTCCAAAGGCAAAAACACCAACAATCAGCGTTCCCCACAGTGACTGCCCATCATGCATTAGGAGAGATGTCGCTACGACTTGAATCTTCCCGCATAGGTTAAATAATCAGCATGATACAAGAATGGACTAAGCCTTGAATTCTGCACCATAACTGCAATTCTTTCTACTCACATAATGACATCAACTGTGCTTCTGGCTGCACATTGAAGGCCTTGTGCCAGCCTGGTTTCAGTGTATAATTTTTTTGGGCGTCTACAAGTTTACCCTCAAGAGACGGCCTGATATCTCTGTCCATACACTATAGGTGAGTTCTTTATAAAGAGTCATGGCATGAAGCATTGCGCTTCTTTGCGGTGCTACGCCGCTATGACATGGCTTAAAGCCGAGGCTTTACCCCACCTGGGTACCTCATCGTAGTGTCATACTACTGTAGCATGAGGTCACATGCCTCTTTGTAGTGCCACATTACCCAGCATGAAGCCTTGCGCTTCCGTGCGGTGTTACGCCGCTATGACATAGCTCGCAAAGCCGAGGCTTTACCCTACCTGGTACCTCTTCGTGGTGTCATGCCACTGTAACATGAGGACATCGTCCTCTTTGTAGTGCTGTCTACCTCTCTTTATTACGATTATCATACAGCATTAGGCTACCTGCCTATTTGCGGTGCTACTCCGCTGTGACTTGGCTTGCAAAGCTGAGGCATTACCCCTACTTGGGAACCTCATGGTGGAGTCACTCCACTGTAGCATGGAGTTACACTCCTTGTAGTGCTGCGCTACCGTGCTTCCTGTAAAGCACTCCAGGCATTCACTCTGCCTGAGAACTCATTAAGGCATTTAAGCCAACCTTCCCACAGGATCCGTTTTCCGCAGAAAACAACAGTAGACAACAGTGGTTGTAGGTCCGTAACCTCTCCATGTCACATAGGACAAGTACCCACCGTTCCTGATATTCTTCTGGTTAATAGTCCTCCCTTGAACCAAAAGCTAGATGCCTAGTAGATTTCTCTTTGAACTAATAGCATAAAACTTTATGGTAGGAATGTAATAACACAATATCAGAATGCCTTCAAGCCCATTTTATAAGCTGTGTCATCGACCAGCAGGTGCTTGAGGCCCTTTGTGAACGGATCCGCCAGGTTCTCCTGACTCCGAACATCAATCACTGCAATAACACCTCTCTTGATAAGATCGTGTACTGCCCTGTGCTTCAACCGCACCGTTCTCTTCTTCCCGTTGAAGAGTTCATTTGATGCCACTGCTGCTGCCGCCTGGTTGTCACAGTATATCGGTATTGTCGGTATATGAGCCCCAACCACCGGAAGATCATACATGAGCTCCCGAAGCCACTCTGCTTCATCTGCAGCAGCATCCAATGCAAAGAATTCAGATTCCATGGAGGAGCGAGATAACATAGTCTGCTTCTTCGACTTCCACGATATAGCAGCTCCGCCCATGGCGAATACGAATCCACCTGTGGAATACTCGCTCTCCATATCTGAACACCAGCTGGCATCACTGAAGCCTTCCACTACTGACGGATCTCCGCTGTAGAAAAGTGCATATGTCTGAGTTTTCTTGAGATATCTCATAACACGCTTCACATCTTTCCAGTGCTCAACGCCTGGATTGCTAGTGAACCGACTCAGCATTCCCACTGCAAAAGCTATGTCAGGCCTTGTGGCAGTAGTAGCGTACATCAAGCTTCCGATGACGCTAGCGTACTCCAACTGCCTGACGCTTTCCCTCGAATTTGGCTTCAGCTTCTGATCACTCCGGTACGGTGTATCAATAAAAGGAAGATCTTGATACCCGTAGCGAGTGAGCATCTTCTCAATATAATGAGATTGTGACAGCGCTATTCCAGTGCCTGTCCGGATGATCTTGAGCCCCAAGATTACGTCGGCATCCCCCAAGTCCTTCATACTGAACTTGGTCGAGAGGAATTTCTTTGTCTCTGTGACGCAGCTTAAATTCGTACCTAGGATTAGCATGTCGTCCACGTAAAGACATACGATTACTCCTCTTCCGTCAGCAAACTTCGTATAGACACAGTTGTCTATTTCACTGACCCTGTAGCCATTTGACCTTATCACCTTGTCAAACTTCTCATGCCACATTTTGGGAGCTTGTTTCAAACCATACAGAGACTTCATCAACTTGCAGACTTTGTCTTCCAGACCTCTGACGACAAAACCTTCTGGTTGTTGCATGTAGATCTCTTCGGTCAGCTCGTCATTAAGGAATGCCATTTTCACATCCATCTGATGTATCACCAGCTTGTGTATTGCTGCTAGAGCAATTAACAATCTGATGGTTGTCATCCGAGCTACTGGAGCATAAGTGTCAAAGTAGTCGATCCCCTGCTTCTGAGCAAATCCCTTGGCCACTAGCCTGGCCTTGAACTTGTCAATGGTTCCATCTACTTTCATCTTCTTCTTGAAGATCCATTTGCATCCGATGGGTCTTGCTCCTTCTGGCAGGTCAACCAATACCCATGTGTTGTTGGAGGTGATTGAGTCAATCTCGTTGTCTATCGCCTCCTTCCAGAATACATCATCTCTGGTCTTCATCGCCTCATCATAGGTAAGCAGATCTGCTTCCACATGATAGGTGACGAAGTCATCTCCGAAGTCTTTCGGCCTCCTCGTTCGCTTAGTTGACGGCTCAGCGAGTTCTGGTTCAGCTGGTGTCTCCTTGACGACAGCTTCATCTTGGACTACTGGTTCATTAAAGACTTTTGTCTGCTTTGTACCCTCATCATTCTCCGGAAGATCCGCGAGAACAATATTCTTGTGTTTTGCAAACTTGTCTTCAAAGTATTCAGCATCGCGAGATTCGATGATATGGTTTGACTCGATATCAAGGAATCTTCGAGCATCACTCTTCTCGGCATACCCCAAGAAGATCGCCTTCGTAGTCCTTGTCCCCAGCTTCTGAATCTTCAGATCCGGGAGCTTCACATAAGCCAGACACCCCCACACTCGAATGACATTCAAGTTAGGTCTGACTTTGAACCAGAGTTCATGAGGAGTTATGTCGGAAGTTGCATATGGCACTCTGTTCAGAATGAACGTTGCCGTTAGTGCAGCTTCTCCCCAGTAACACTTTGGAAGACCCGCAGTCAACAGCATGGAGTTCATCATCTCTGTCAACGTTCTGTTCTTCCTTTCTGCTACTCCGTTGGATTGAGGAGAGTACGGAGTCGTTGTCTCATTGATGATTCCATGTTCTTTGCAGAATGATAAGAATTCATGAGACCGATACTCCCCGCCTCGATCACTCCTTAACCTCTTGAGTTGTTGTCCAGTTTGCCGCTCAGCCTCGGCCCTGAACTCCATGAACTTCTCGAATGCTTCGTCTTTAGACTTGAGCAAGTAGACGAAAGCATACTTTGAGAAGTCATCGATGACAGTAATGAAATACTTCATCCCGGCCTTTGTAGAGAATTGTTTGAAGTCACAGATATCTGAGTGAACCAACTCCAAAAGATCTGTGCTTCGATGGACCCTGTGAAAGGGTTTCCTTGTGATCTTCGTCTGAGCACATACTTCGCATTTCTCTACCTTACCCCCACACTTGGAGATAAGTCCTAGACTAGACATTATGTTAATCCTTTTACAATGAACATGTCCTAGCCTATTATGCCACAACTCAAGAGAATAATCAGAAAAAGTGATATTATCATGCTGGGTTACAACAAGCTGAATCTTGTACATTCCTTCAGTTTGGAAAGCTTTCCCGAAGAATGTACCCTTCTTGGACATCACCAACTGGCCAGCATTGATGTCCATCCTCAAGCCTGCGTTGCAGAGCAGACTTCCAGAGATCAGGTTCTTAGCAATTACTGGAACATGCTTCACACCTTGAAGCGTCAGAGTGTTCCCCGATGTGAGTTTCAGCTCCACCGTCCCGATCCCTAGTACTTCAGCTTGTGCCTGGTTTGCCATTATGACCTTCTCTGAAGTTGGCTCATAAGAGACGAACCAGTCTTTGTCTGAACAGACATGGCAGGTCGCACCAGTGTCTATCCACCAGTCCAAGTCAGCCCCCACAGTTGCAACCTGTGCTATCATGGCAACTAGATTAGTAATCATAGAAACCTTACTAGGCTCACCTTGTTCTTTGGGCTTGGACTTGCATTCGGATTTGTAGTGGCCCTTCTTGCCACAATTGAAACAAGTCACATGGGACTTGGACTTCTGCTGCTTGAAAGCAGGACCCTTCACTTTCAGATTCGTGAAGTCCTTCTTTTTGCGATGAGAAGCAGCCTGCTTCCCCTGGTACTCTCTGGTTTGGACCAGATTTGCCTTCGCCAGTTGTTTGGACAGAGTATCCATCTTCTGTTGAGAGCGCATCTCGTCCTCAACATGGATCTCTTGCAAGAAATCTTCCAAGCTAATTTCTATCTTCTTTCGATGCATCCTTGCATAGAAGTTGCTCCACTCTGTAGGAAGTTTCGCGACGATCCCTCCAACGACAAACTTGTCGACGAGGGGCATGTTCTCGTCTTCTAGTTTCTGACGCAACTTCAGAAACTCCTTCACTTGGGACAGCATCGCCTTCTCGTCTTCGAAGGTCCACTTGTGATATTTTTCTACCATGAAGATCTTGGACCGGTTCTCGTTATCTTCATAGAGCTTTCCCAAGGAG
Source organism: Iris pallida (assembly GCA_029216955.1). Lineage (NCBI taxonomy): Eukaryota > Viridiplantae > Streptophyta > Magnoliopsida > Asparagales > Iridaceae > Iris > Iris pallida. The sequence goes on along the minus strand of JANAVB010016800.1, from coordinate 16,243,135 downwards.
TCCCATATCTCTTTGGCAGATGTCTTCTTGGAGTAGGACTCTGCCAGAGAGTCTTCCATGGAATTGAGTATCAGTAGTTTGCATATACTGTTTTCTCTCTTCCACTTCGCTTGCTTGGTCGTAGCAGCGGTCACAGCCGCAGCAGATCTAGTGGTTGGAACGATCGGTTCTTCTTCTGACAGTACGTGATCAACATTCATGAGTTGAAGATTTAAAGTGACCTTTCGTCTCCATATCTGAAAGTGTTCGCCATCGAATTTCTCCAACTTGTTAAAGCCGGTATCGATGAGGGAAGCACGAGAATTATCCATCTTCTCAATAAAACTTTGAGATTGTTAGTGCCGAGGCTCAATTTTCGATGGAAAATTCTGAAACTGAAACAATTGTATACACAACGTTTCAAATGCAGCACCTTAAAGAAGATGTGCAACAGAGATCCTGGAGGATCCTGAATTACGAGGATCTAAAAAGATTCTACGTAATACACAAAAAATCTAAAGAGACTTTGTGCAAGCAACTATCGGCAGTAGAGCTTCTAAAAAGAAGTTACTGTAAAAGGCAACAGCAGCGATGACAGGCGAGAATGAGATGCTGGGGTGAATGAACCACCGTTGCTCAAAGCTTTATTCGCCCCATACGAGCACGAACAGCTTCCAGGAACCAGCAAGTTCACGAAGAACTTCTGGAACGCTCGTAAGTCAATATTTGAGACTTGAACGGGCTTCCTGGACTTAACAGACTCCTTCAACTCTCTTCTTGGTGCATCTTTCAAAGGAGGCCAATGGGCTCTATTTATAGAGTGGAGTTGAGACTTCACCTCTTCTCCTATCCGATGTGGGACTAAAATACCAATACTCAAAAAATAGAGTTTGATATTTTAGATCATCCCACAATCAGCATAGAAGTGTGCCAGTCCACGCCTACCCCCCGAACACTCCCGTCCATGCACGAGACATCCTGGAGTCCGCGTCTGAGTCCGAGTCCGAGTCCGCACAACAAAAATTAACTTGCATCCTTGTTGGATTTAATCCTTTTTCCTTCTAGAAAAATACTCCCACATGGCACAAACTTGTGCTCCACTACACCTCATATGCACACCTCAACACAAGCAATGCATTATATTGAGATACTCACCATTTGGTGTAGCCGATGTGGGACTATCTTTTCTAGTCCAAAGGCAAAAACACCAACACTCTTTTACTCTTTGGATCCTAGATCGTCGTCCAGCATGTCCTGGACAGAGCCACCCTTAACTCGAAACTAATCAACTATGTTTTCTTGGCTTGGTTGTACCAAACACAACATAACTAGAAAACACACATCTTTCGGAATGAATCTCTGATTTTTGTTTTCTGATAATTGTTGTATATATGTGTGTGGCCATTTTTATTTTTGTATATTGAGATTTTTGATAATACAATGGGACTATTTAAGGAAGATAACTGTAAATAATGAATAAAATGAGGTTTCATTTGTAATGAAAATGAAACTTTGGTGGGTGGGGCCAGCTCAGCTGTTTGGCAGGTGAGCTCTTTCTGCTTGGTGAAACCGGGGCCTCCTCTCACTTTCTAACTTGCCCCTAAAAGGAAGAAACTTTAAAACATTTAAAAAATAAAAACAAAATATAAGAATTAATTATATGATAAAAGGGGCTTTTAAACAAAAGACTGTCGGCTGTCTTTGTTATTCACCTCCAAGGTGGGGCAATTGGACCCGTTAACCCAACAACCACCCAATTGGAGTTGGATTCTAGTTTTTCGGATCTCCAAAATCATATCCGACCCGATACTTAATATTGTTTGGTGGGCTAAAATATGTTGTGCAATTTAATATTTACAATGATGCAATTTGTATTTTTGCGGTACGAAAGAAAATAAAAAAATAATATATAAATATTGTGATAAGTGATATTCAGTCAAAGTAAAAAAAAAATTTAATTTCAAATTAATACCCTAAAATATTTTAACTTTTTATCCCCTTCCCCTCCCTTTTCGACAACAGCAGCAGCAGTGACGACAGTGGTAGCCCATGGCGGCGGTAGAGGTAGCACGCGACAGATGGAGGGGAGGGAGGGGAAGGGGGCTGCCGGGTAGGATAATGCGGTATTTATATATAAAAAATATTGAGTTATTGAGGAACAACCAATATACTTCTAATGGCGGATCAGGATCAACTAGGACATAAATAAAGCATTGGGTGTGACCGATTGCAGGAGTGGTGCATAATTTTATAGTTTTTTAGGATATCAAGTTGATGCATATAAAAATTTAGACGATTAAGTTGAAAAACTGGAAAAATTGAAATTTAGCCTAAATTTTTTGGATATAAATTTACTTTTATTGGAGTGGTTGTATTGGCTGAGTAACAGGTAGGGGTGAACATTCGGTTTATTCGGTTTAAACCGAACCGAATTAGCCAAAACCGAATAAACCGAAATTCTAAAAATGCAAAACCGAAACCGAACCGAATTAGCTAAAACCGAAACCGAACCGAACCGAATAATATATTCGGTTTATTCGGTTTGTTCGGTTCGAATTAATTGGTCGGACCCAATATTGGAATCGTGGTTAAATTATACTAAAAATTATAATTTTGATACACATATTTGTTGAATTTCGAAATTATGCACAAAGTTGGGCTAGTTGTTAAATTGTCAATTTAGAATTGAAAACACAAACATAGAATTATTATTTTCAAAATATACATTTTCTTAAATTGAAAATATTTACATATTTGTATAATTCTTATTCGGTTTTCGGTTTGGACCGAAACCTAAAACCGAAACCGAAACCGAATATGAAATTATTGTATTTTGAAAACCGAAACCGAACCGAATATTTTTGAAACCGAACCGAATCTCTTATTCGGTTCAGTTCGGTTTTCGGTCCAAAACCGAATAATGCTCACCCCTAGTAACAGGTACACCGTACAATCATACAAATACAATGGATCCGAACCGGAAAGCTAATGGATCTGGAATTATGGATCTCGCCTCTTAGCGGGTCCGGGTCCAGGTCCGGGAAGTGAAGCTGAAAGAAAAAAAAAGGGCGGGGGCGGGAAAATAACTGCGCACAGAAGGAAGAGAGGAGCTGACTAAAACGAACCCATCCCACCACTCAATTATTATTCAAAAATTCCTCCCCATTCATTTTTACATAAACCCAAGGATCGAAACCACGTGCCCCCCCCCACCGCCGCTCCTTATCCGGTTCCTCCAGCTCTGACCGCGACGCTTCGTCGCTGGATCCGCGCGCACTCCGCCGGCTTAAGCTGTTCCGGCGGAGTACCGTACCCCTTTTTCTTCGCCTAGAAAAGTCGTCGACCGCTGCATTTTTTGGACTCTCAAGCACTCTCTCTCTCCTCTCTCTCTTCGTCTATTCTTGTTCGGTGAGTTCATATTCTTTGTTTGTTTGATTCGATTTTTTTTTTTACATACTTAGCTAGATATCTTTTTCTTTTGGATTATTTAGTTGGATTTTGTGATGAAGTTGGGAGAGACTTTGTTCGTCGAGGCGATTCTCGTAATTTGCAATATTCTGCGATTTAGTAGACCAGTTTGATAATACAAGAAAACTTGATTTTTTTTTATTGGTTGTGCTTTAAATTGGTCGATTGTTGTGTTCTTATGCTCATGATTGCTCAATAGTGTGGCTCGATTATTTGATTCTTCAGTGAAGCTCGAAGTGTAGGTGTAATTAAATCTTGCTGGATCGATAAGGGAATGGGTCTTATGCATCAAAGCTATTTGGGTTGAAGAGCGCTAACGATGTGAAGCATAAATTTATGGGATTGGTCCTGGACTTCATAAAGGCTTGGGATTTTTTGACTTTCGTCCTATGAATTTGTACTTACATCCCACTTTTTATCACGGAATTTTTTTTCGTGACAAAATGAATAATTTTTTTTGGCAAACAGTGGGATGTAAGTCTAATAAACATAAAAAGTGGGATGGAAATACGAATTTATGTTAATAAGTGGGACGAAAGTCAAAAATTCCCTAAAGCTTTCCCCCCTTTTTTGCGTTTATTGCTGGAATTCTTCTGGTATAGAAGCCATACTTACTGCCAAACATTTCAGTACAAAAACCAAAGCTTGGGCAGCACCACAACAGTTTGTGCCAAGAATACCACTGTACTAAAATAGGAAAGTTCGGTGCTTTAGATTTTACGCGATTTGTCCTAGAAAGTTTTATGCTTTTGCTCGTTTGATCAGCGTAGACAAGAGAAATTGTAGCACTGAAATTTAGTATACTATGTGGGGCCTTTGTCCTTTCCTTTTGGAATTGATATGGTTGAGGTTGTTAGCACGGAATTTTAGGTTCGCTGAAGTAGTGGTGCTTGGATTCTTATGCAGAACTTCTTGTGTTGGGAAGAGGAAAAATGGCAGCAGGGGGATCTCAGCAGAGCTTGAGGAAGTATCTTGGGGCCATCAAGGACACCACGACGGTGTCCATTGCCAAAGTGAATAGTGATTACAAGGTGAAAAATGTTATTTATTCAGGAATGTTTCCGATATATGTATTTACATTTTTTTTTCCCTATAATTTTTGTTTCCCACTGTTCTTGATTTTTGTCGTTGGTTCTTATATATTATCTAGGAACTAGATGTCGCTATTGTAAGGGCCACAAACCATGTCGAGCGGCCTTCAAAAGAGAAGCACATAAAAGGTCAGTGGCATGCCTGGGTTTCTTTGATCATCCCAGCTGTTTTGACACTTTGTTTACACTTTTGTGAATTTGTGTTGGACCAGTACAAGTTCTATGATTAAGTTGGTTTTTAGGCAATTGTTTATGATACATGTAGCTCAAGACAGCATATTTCTTATTATTCGTCCATATTTGAGATGAATTTTGTCCAACAGAGAATCCTTAACTCCAAGGTGGATAGATATTGGGATGATCAGCTTTTATTGTTGAAAAGCATCATTCGATGCTGGGGCAGAAGGCTCTCAAGTGTTCTACTTAGCAACTGGGCTGCTTTGGCAGGTTTCCAGTTGCAAGGACTCACTTTGGCAAATGCTTCACCCGCAATATTTTAGAGGAACTGTCCTCAGGTGACGGATGGAGGGTAAGTAGTAGAAAAAGGCAAAATTTGGAAAAAAGTTATTCTGGAGAACCCTGGCTTATTGTCTCATTGCAATAAGCATCTCATGCAAAGTCACCATCCCTTTCTTTGTAAGTCGCGACTATAGTTGGCATATCAATGATGCTCGGACTCTTCCAATCTAATGCATCAGCAGAAATAAGATAAGGAGGGAACAGAATGAGGAAAGTTAAAGGAGGGAGAATTAAGAAAGGAAGAACATAAGAAACAGAAAGTATGATGGAACTTTAACAGTCTTCAATCGGTTGGTTATTTGTGTCGTCTCATTCTTGACTAGCTTGTATCCTTGACCTTAAATTCTGTATTTTGTAATACTCTCTCTATGTTACTATCCTCCCAGAGGCATCCATGGCAACAAGACTGATTACATCACTGTTACATGGCCACCAATGTAACCATTAAGAAGGTAAGTTTAGATACAATATAATAGAAGGTATGGCAGTCAAGCAGGTGTAGTAATTCTATGGCTCCTTGGTGGGAATGAAAATCTGGTACCCCTATCACAAGTAGGCATGTTCTGTTGACGGACCACTTTCTGCTGGGGGAGGAATCAAGAAGAAACTTCACATCTTATTCTTTTTAGTAATGGATTTGTAAACTAGTCTATTTCTACCTCTGCAACAAAATTCTAATATTAGGTCCCCAATAATATTTAAAAAAACTCTTTCCAATAATTATTAGAAAGCAAGACCTGCTCTTCATTGAGAATTTGTGGATTCTATAATGGAAAATATGAGGTATTAATAGGTGGTCAACATCCTAATATACTACTAACCTTGAGACACTTGAGGTGTAGTATATTGGATTGGATATGATGCTTTACTAATAGAGTGGTAACTATGAGTGAGTGTGTAACCATTGTTTGCAGGATCGGTATATAGGACCCTTCTTAATTGGAAGTTTTGGGGGATTTAAGTGGTTTTGAATTGGTTAATTTCGATAGTTTTGGCAGTTTTGGTATCAGTATCATCCGATACTGCAACTGTGTGTGCCATTGAAGAGATTTATCTTGTGACAAACATGCACAAGATCATACAATCAATAATTTTGAAGCTCTTTATATCCCATATTATTATTCGTAGCATGTCTACGACACTAGTTACAGTGTAACAGGTAAAGTTAGCCCTAAAGTTGCGAGCATATTCTACTTATATTTTGTCAAAACACACAAACATATATGGCGAAACAGGATATGAGCCAATGGTTCATATTGTAGAATGAGCATTTCATGTTGGACCAATATGAGAAAAGATTTAAAAATGGAAAACAACGTTGCCATGTGTTGGAAAAGAAACGCGGAAACCTTTTCCCAAACCGGAGAGTACCTGCGAGAGGACCGAGCAATACAACGCACGAACCCAAAAACAAACACACAAAACAATCCACGCAGACACAGAGAATTTTTGACGTGAAAAATCCTTGCGGAAAAAAAAACCACGGGACGATCGGAGTCCAACCATGAGAAGCCTCCACTAATGGAATAGAAGAATTACACCCTCTACAAACTCCTCCCGATCTAAATCGGATCCCCACAACACTCAGAAGTAAGAACAATGATTACAAGGCTACGAAGAGCGAGAACGACGAGTAGAGATTACCCGAAACACGATCTCCTTCGAAAACGACCTTCAATCCTCCGTCTTCTCTTCCGAAGTTGTAATGGCACTCTTGCCTCCTTCTCTCTCCAAGTTGTGTTACGTTGCGTTATGGCGTAATGAATTAGGGTTGGAAAATCCCAACTTAACTCCCCAATCCCGCAACCAACCTGGATCGTTGGATTAGATCCAATGATGAAAACTCATCCAAATTCCCGCATCAGCCCCGACGACACAGAGTTCGGCCAGAACTCTGTGTCGGGCAAACAGCACTGGACGGCCAACTTCTGGAAGAGCCAGACCGAGTTCGGCCCGAACTCGGCAGGCCCAGGCCAGAATCTCCCTTAGGAGCAGCAGCAGCAGTAGCAACTCCGCGTCGCCTACTTCCCGAGCTTCTTCGACATACGAACGGCGCTCGTCGCACTCCGGGGTCTTCTCCACATAGGTTGGGAACCCCACCCACTCCAACACCATGTTGGATCATGTGCTATCTTTTCTCCTATTGGTCCAATATGACAATGACTCATTCTACAATGTGAGCCAGTGTCTCGTATCTCATTTTTCCATATATATATATATATATATATATATATATATATATATATATATATATGGAAAAATAAGATACGAGACAATGAGCCATGCACATGTGGACCAATAGGAATATAAATGGACTCCTACATCCCATGTGCAGTAGTACACTCCATTCCTAGCGGTGTCCATATGTGCATTCAATATATATATACACTGAATGATTATTTTGCCAAGCACCTCTAGCTCAAGTTGCTAGGGTGGAATCATCCCTCCAAGAGGTCTTGGGTTCAAGCCTTGGGGGAAGCTCTTTAATTCTCAAGTGGTTGGGGAATTAAAGAGGGCAGCTGGGTGGGTGTTGCGGGCCAGATGGGCTGGGTGCAGGCCAGGTTGTGGGCCAGGCGGGCCGGGTTTTGGGCCTTCAGGCTGGATTTGTAGGCTTTCGGGCTGGGTTTGTGGCCTTCGGGACGGGTTGTAGGCCTTCGGTCCGGTTTCTGGGCCATTCTGTGGTCAAAATTGTAAAATAGTTACCATTAAAAAATATATAAACATGCTGAAAGAAATATTATGGCATGTAAATTGTTCACAGATCGACTATTAGCAAGCTTCTAAGTCGATACTTGTTACTTATTTCGCTACTTTGATATCAATAATTTAATTGTGTTTGATTCTCATTGCTTCCATGTTTGTTTGCAGCTATATTCTATGCCATCTCAGCTTCAAGGCCCAGGGCAGATGTGGCTTATTGTATACATGCTCTCTCAAGGCGTCTTGCAAAAACACGTAATTGGGCGGTATGTGTCCAATCATATTCTTGTTTTTCTTTCTGTTGTTGTCCCATATAATTGGAATTTCGCACCATTTAAAAGCTTGACTAAGAGACTTTAACCCAGATTTACATTGCCAAGCACTGAAATGAGGACAGAGGTTTATGAATAATTTGTAAATTTGCGTGGTATCAACGCAATGGAAACTGTAATTATGGGCATCTTGAAGATTTAAGCGACTAATGGGATATTTCATTGAAACAGTAGCTTTGAACTTTAAATCTTGCATGCAGACAGATGTATAAATTGCGCCGTACTGTTTGCATGAAGGTAATATATTGTATGAGGATGGATTTCGCATTACAGACCTCATTTGGGGGATGGGGATTCCCAGTTTGAGCTTTTATATTTACATATATGAGGGAACTGTTTTCCACTAGCATATACTGTCATTAAATATGAATTTAGGTAAGGCACATTAGCCTACATATATGCTTAGCTACTTTAAGTGACCAATTTAAATGCTTCCTTACTATCTGTATGTTTATCATTTTCACCTTTATATAAATCTACTTTTTGAATTTTTCCTGATCAGCATATGTTGATCTGTAGGTTGCATTAAAAACGTTAATCGTGATACATCGTGCATTGAGGGAGGTAGATGCCACTTTTCGCGAAGAACTCATAAATTATGGGAGGCACAGAAATCATATGCTCAACATGTCCCATTTTAAGGACGACTCCAGTGCAAATGGTATTCATTGCTACTAAGTTCTTCAATGAGGTAGAGGTACATATGGCTCTATATGAACTTGTTATTTGTTTGACTTTCAGCATGGGACTATTCTGCATGGGTGCGTACATATGCTTTGTTTCTAGAGGAAAGGCTTGAATGCTATCGCGTACTCAAGTATGATGTCGAGTCAGATCCTTCGGTATGTTTCTTATTCTATGTTCACATTCTTCTTTGTCTGATAATCCATGTTTTCGTATTTTTGCCCATATGGCTCATTTGGTTGGCATTTCTTAGTTAATTGCATTAGAGTTGATGATTTCTGTAAGATTAATTATTGATATGATCAAATTTTACTGGTGGCATGAAATTGTTGAAGCTGGAAATGAAGAATATTTGTGATGTGGATAGCTAGAAAACTTGAAAATACATATCTCAACAGGAAGACTGCAACTATGCACATTCTTTCTACATGCCAACCTCTCAGAGATTTTTTCTAAAAGTGTACTGGCTAAAGCCTGGATAACACGCTATAGATGAATGTGTGAGAGCAATTATATGATTTAAAAGAATATTCCTTTGCTTTTGACGCTTTGTATAACAAGAAGGGCTATGACAAAAGAACATAAACAGATGTAGTGGAGAATGAAGTAAAAGGTCAACTTCTTGGAGCCAATTTTACCTGTAATATGCCTAAATTGCTGGTCTGTTTTCTTCTAATCATCCAACAGCCAGAAAAGAACTGTGTTGAATCTCATAAAATGAGTCCATATAGAATGCACAATGGGCATACCTTAGTAACAACGTGTTACTTCGACAATACCCATTAATTACACCAAAGAAAATCTTATATAAGATAAGAGTATCAGGTCCAAAATAACAAGCCCATGTGGGAGGCATAGAAACAATAAAACACTGCTGCATTGTGTTCCAGCAATAGGAGCTTTTACTCTAATGTGAGCAGTTAAAATCCTTAGCCTGAAAAAAGTATATAATACTCTTCTAATTTCCATGAACTTTGAGAGTGAGAAACTTCATTTACTCTAGCATTTTCTTTCTATGGACACATGGTGAACAAAACATGTAAATTGTTCGCATACTTCATATGCATTTTCTCTAATCCAGGGAAATACTTGAAGTTACATACAAGCCATACATAAAATTTACAGTGAAGCTCAAGGGAATGAACTTCAAGTCGTGTGGGTCTCTAGTATTTGATATATTGATTCTAATCGCTAAGCAACTTCCATCCTAGATGCTCTGAAATACTGCTCATGGTTGCAGAGCAAACAAAATTTGTCTTGCCAATTTGCAGAGCATACTTTTAGCAAGATGTGAAACTTTGGTAGACAATTCATCACTAAACAACAATATACCAATCTTAGCAATGGCATGCTCTTTCAGAATTAAAAGGTTGCTATAACTTAAGCATGTAAAGCGGGAGGTAATCCCTTTGTCTATGAACCTTACTGGCAATAAATAGAACTAGTTTGAAAGGGATTAGAGCTAGTACCAGAAATGGAGGTACTACAGATTTTGACATCATACTAAATTTAAACTTACAGGAAATTGGGAAGTAAAACAGCTATCATGAACTCAATAAAGTGGCTTCATTGAAATAAACTAAAGAGATTTTGGTTCTAAAATTGCTACCATGTGTAACTGCACCACTTACAAACAAATTATAAAGCATTAGTTACTACCACCAGTCAACCTTCATTTGTGTGATATCACTTAATATTAGGCACTTTAGCAACTAGATTGAATTCTCCTACCTCTTTCACTATGAAAGTGTTTCCTTTTATGTTGAGCACTATTAAAATTAAAGTTACATCGATTATGTATTTTGCTTATTTGAAATCTCCTACTAAAATAGAAATGATTACCAACACAATGTGGTTTTCTACAGAAAACTCGAGAACTTGAAACTGCAGAGTTACTTGAACAACTGCCAGCACTGCAACAACTTCTATTTCGCCTACTTAATTGTCAGGTAAGCTACAAATTGCACAAATATGCTAAAATAAATTAGATCTTATTTTCTTCTCCTTCTATTGCATGTTGTAGTGTCAGTGGACTTGTGAATGCTAATTTCATATGGAATAATTAAACTTGTTTGCAGCCGCAAGGTGCAGCTTCTATTAACTTTATAATACAGCTGGCTCTTTCAATGGTGAGGAAAATTCTCAATTATTTTTGTTATTTTGCGTTGTTTGGAGGTACTTCCTTATTTTCCTTCACTTTATTATTACACACGTGCATATGTCTAGGTCGCTGGGGAGAGCGTAAAAGTTTACAATGCAATTAATGATGGTACAACCAATTTGGTTGACAAGGTATTGTTACTCTATTGGTATCACATTGGAGCTTTACTGCAAGTGAGGTCTTACAGGTAGCAGCTGTGTATAGTTCTAATAACTAATTGCTATTATTTCAGTTCTTTGAGATGGAACGCCATGATGCTATGAAGTCACTTGACATATATAGGAGAGCAGGTCAACAGGTAACTAAAAGTGTTCGACTTGGCTAGTGCATGTATTGCTTCTTACCTAGGAAGTACGGACACTCCAAAAGTGTCGCCATGTTGTGGCGGACACGTATCAGACTCCACAATTACGTATCAGACTCTACATGGACACTCCAAAATACACTAGGACAAACCAAAATAGATGCCGTTTCTGTGTCTCAGTGTCCTTACTGTGTCGTGTCCGTGTCCGTGCAACATAGCTTCTTACTCAACTCTGCCAACATATCAACAAGTTAAATTGTCGTTGTAATGCTGACATGGGTTTTAAACTTTTCTATATTATTAAATGGGAGTTAAAAGAGGAAAAAATATGCAAAAACATTGCCAGCGTTAATGGGGTTTTGTTAGTTCATTTACATTGTGTCCTTGTAAGTTGTAACTAAGGAAGTTATAATTGGGGGACCTCGAAATGTACAAGTTTTGGGGGCTTATATCCAGAAACCCATCATGGTAATAGAGATGGGTATTATTTTTGTGTCATCTTTTTAGAAGTAAGCAGTGAATGAAAATGAAGTCCTTCAATAGACCCACTTGTTATGGTTACTCAAACTTTTCTCTCCTATTCTTCAATCAAGAATCTGAATACCAAAGGCAACCTCAGTTAGACCCTTGACAATCCTTCAAATGTCCAAATTACTTAAAAGCTTAAAGTCTCATGTCCTCTTTTTGTCAATGTTTGATGTATATGTGTAACCTATAACATATGAAATTGTTGCATGTGACTGTGTTCAACTACAAAGTGCGATGGGCACCGTTTGAGGAATCAGAGAAGGCCAGGAGGAGTCGATGCATCGATTAGGGGCTGTCTACAACCAAGCTAATATCATCATAATACTGACAATATATTGCCAGTATATTGGTCAGCGTACCTTTTGTTCTAGCAAGTTCTAGGGAGTCTAAAATCTCCATACAGTATAGTGACAATATACTGATAGGAATAGGGTCAGTACTTGTCTATGTGTGCGGTTTAGATCTAAAGAGATGTTTATTGATGATGAAGATTGCTACAGACTTTAGTGAAGGTTGGGGATCCTATTTACCATTGTTCTAGCGAGTTCTAGGGGGTCCAAAACCCTCCATACAATATACTATCAATATACTGCTAGGGTTGAGACTCGTCTCTTGTGTGTGCGGTTCAGGTCTATAGAGATGTTTATCGACGGTCAAGATTGCTATCGACTTTGGTGAAGGTTGGAGATCCTATTTAAGACTCTCCATCAACCTAGGGGATGGTTGGCTAAGGAAAAAGGCTTATGGCCAAGCACCTAGAGCAAAAGGTTTTTTTTTTAAGGAGGCTATTAAATATTAAGGGAGTCTTCAAGAGGAAGGAGTGAGATCATCGGAGATCTTGTAAGGATAGGGTTTCACATTACGATGTTTTGTATAATCCTTGTAGGTTATATTGTGGATTCTATAAAGTTATTTATCCCCTTGTCCTATAGAGTAGGTTGAGCTTGACCGAGCCATGCTAAATATTGTGTTGTGTTGTTCTTGTTTCCTATTAGTTCGGTTAACTGTGCCTTGTTATTTACTTCTTGTCATTGAAGTTACTATTTGTGTTTTCGCTTCTGTCGTGTTTGGAAAAATTACAACAATTGGTATAAGAGCTAAGGAAACCGTAAGGGATTTCAAATTCTTGAATCTAAGTATTTGTAGGTGGCAACATTGGTCTCCTTCCTATCTTTCTAGATTGAGATTTTTGAAATCATTGGTTCTTTAAGGTCTGAGGAAGATTTTTTTTTTTTTTTTGAATTTCGGGATGACAAGTAACAAGGTTAATAGCATCAAGTTCGAAGTGGAAAAATTTAATGGTAAAGAAAACTTCTCTTTCTGATAGAGAAGGATCGAGGCAATCCTTGTCAAAGAAGGATTGTTTAAGGCCATCGTCGGTAAGGACAAAAGAGCTCATCGTCGGTAAGGACAAAAAGTCTTCTAACATGACGGAGGATTCGTGGGATGACATTGATCCGAGCACACGAAGCATGATAGAGCTTTGTTTGGAGGATGAGGTCAATGTTATGTCAGAGGTTTTTGCGACATGTTTATGGCTGAAGCTCGAGAGCTTGTATATGAAAAATCATGTCTAACAAGTATCTCAAGAAACAACTACATAATTTACGCATTACGGAAGGCACCAAATTCTTAACCATTTGACATCTTCAATAAGATGGTCAATCATCTTTTGTGTCTAGAAGTAAAGTTGAAGGAGGAGGACCAAATGCAATTCCTCCTATCTTCGCTTCTGGGATCATATGACCATTTAGTTGCAACAATTCTTTTATGGGAACAAGACTCTCGAGATGGAGGAGGTGACTACAACTCTTCTTAATAATGAGATGATAAAGAACCAAATCTAATTGAGGAGTTGTCGGGGTTGATTGCTATTAAAGGAGGAAGGTCGAAGAACAAGGCAAAGAGCGAAAGGAGGAAATTCAAATCCGGGACACATGAAGCATTATCCGAAGTATAAGCAGTGGACGGAAAAAAGGGGTAAAGACGCCACTAGAAGCAGTCAGGGTCGAGCAGGTGTTGCTACAGAAGTTGATAAATTATTGTGTGATGTACGTACGATGCATAACAGGAAGTATAATTTCTTTGAAGCTTGAATTCTTGACTCCGGGTGTTAATGTGCCTGAACATGGAGTGGTTCAGCATCTGTTAGGAGTCCAACGGTGGTGTTTTCATGAAAAATAATGCATCGTGTAAGACTATTGGCATAGAGAACATCAAGCTTCATATGTTTGAGGGTGTTGCGCAGACACTCATGAGCACGAGACACATTGGGCGTGTTGGATGCGATGGGATGCAAGATTGTTGGTTAAGTCAATTTACTAAAGGAAATGAATAGCAACCTGGTGGTCATAAATGGACAAATTTTCGTTAAACTTATATTGGTTACACGGGAGCATAATCACAGGTGGTGCAGCCGTCGTTACCGATGTAGTTAAAAACCGTTATATATCGGTTATATAACGGTATCGGTTCGAAACCGATGTATAACGGTATCGGTTCGAAACCGATTTTTTTTGGTAAAATATCGGTGCCGATGTTATCGGCCGATATATACTGATATATCGGTTTTGAAAAAAATTGATATATCACAGTTAGGTGTAGTTAAAACACAAAGGGGTGCGGGAGAGAGAAAAAACTGATATATCACAGTTAGGCTTAGTTAAATCACTGATATATCGGTTTTGAGGCTAATGATGATTAATAGATGTTGAAACTTGAAAGTTGAATTGGGATCTTTTTTGTTTTCATACTAGTTGAATCGTTTTGAAGTGGCACTTTTTATATTGTAATGTTGGTTTGGGTATGAACTTTTTAGTTTTAATGCTTTAAGAAACTTTTCTTGCATATTTTATAATAGATAACTTTTAAGTATGTTGTTTATATATAAAAATTGTGTTAAAAATGCAAACCGATATTTACCGTTATAAATTCAATATATCGGTGATATATCAATAACTCTACTGGACCGTTATCATGAAAAAATCATTTTTAACTGCATAGGTCGTTACAAATAAAAAAGTAGAAGGTTATTGGCCTCGATTATTAGTGGTTGTTTTCAGTTTTGTGCAAGATTGTGGTGGTGATTTAGTTTTACGGTTTTAGTTAAAGACTGTCGCTGGAAAGAACACTAAAGTGAGAGCTAAAGTTAAAAGGAGCACGAATTATCGGCAACATTGTAATAAAATGGCTATTTGAAAAACTCACCAAGGTAGAAATTGTTGTATATGGTTCGCAGGGGCGAGCATTATTCGATTTTGGACCGAAAACCTAACCAATTTGGACTGAAATCCTAACCGAACCGAACCAAATAAGAGATTCGGTTCGGTGGTTCGGTTGAAAAAATTTCGGTTTGGTTTCGGTTTTGAAAATACTAAAATTCCTTATTCGGTTTTGGTCCAAAACCGAAATCCGAATAAGACTTGTGCAATTATGTAAATATAATCAATTCTATGCATCTTTTGTGATTCAAATGTATATATTTTGAAAACAACAATGCTATGTATGTGTTTTGAAATTCAATTTTGGGTACAACTTTGAAATACAACAAATATATATATATATATATATATATATATGACCTCTAGTCTAGTGGTTAAGAGAGATGCATGCGGCCCAAGTGGTCAGGAGTTTGAGCCCCAGTGGAGACGAGTTCGCCACAATTACCCATTGCTTCAAAATATATATATATATATATATATATATATATATATATATATAAAATCACGATCGCAATTTTGTGCCCGACCCATTACACAATAGAAATAGTCCAACCAAACAAACCTAATAAACCGAATCGATTATTCGGTTTTGACTAATTTCGGTTCGGTTCTGGATTTTTAGAATTTCGATTTATTCTGTTTTGAGTCTTGACTATTCTGGTTCGGCTGAAACCGAATAAACCGAACGCTCACCCCTAATGGTTCGTGTTCAAATATAGAGTGCGACAGACGCTCTCTGAGGAATCTGATAAGTTTAGGAGTCAATGCCATCAAAATGAGACTATATAGCCAAACCAGTCTCAATAGAAAATGCTACAGTATACTAGTCATCGCACCATTTGTTCCAGCAAGTTTTGGGGGTCCAACATCCCCCCTTCTCCTACAATATAGTGACAGTATATCGCTAGGATCGGGGCTGGTCTTTTGTGTGTGGTTCATATCTAAAGATATGTTTATCAACGATCAAGATTACTTCCGACTTTGGTGATGGTTGGGGATCCTATTTAAGGCTCTCCATCAGCCCTAGGGTTGGTTGGCTAAGGAAAAATGCTTATGGCCAACTACTTAGAGCAAAAGGAGTTTTCTTAGGGTTTTTCTAAGGAGACCATTAAGGTAGTCTTCAAGAGGTAGAATGAGAGAGTTCATCTTAGATCTTGTAAGGAGAGGGTTGTCTGTGTAATTCCTATAAGGTTCTCTTGTTGATTCACTATTATCTCTCTCCTTGTCCTGTGCAGTACGTCGAGCTTGATCGAATCATGTTAATGTTGTTCTTGGTTGCTATTGGTTTGGTTAATTGTGCCTTGTTATTTACTCGTTGTCATTAAGGTTATTGTTTGTGTTTTTGCTTCTGCCGCGTTTGTGAAAATCACAACATGAAAATTTGTTGTATACTCGAAAGTTTTATTTCACCTCTTTAACTTAAAACCCTACTTGAAGATCCTTTGAGTTAAGCATGTTTCCACCTGAGCCTTCACCCCATCTGAACACCCATAACCTGATAACTCCATCCCCTCTCCACACGTCTGATGCCTCTGGTGAATGATCCTTCCCATTCGAGCAACTTTTCTCCCACGTCTCCCACAACCCACTTCCTGTCTAAGTCTCTAGTCTATTTGACAATGCAAAATCAAGGATATGAACTATTTCTAGAGATCAAGAATATTATAACTTTGCATCTCTCTTGTTTCATTTTACCTATTGATTTGCAGGCAGAGAGATTGTCCGAGTTTTACGAAGTATGTAAATCAATTGATATCAGGCGAGGAGAAAATTTCATTAAGATACAACAGGTTTGATTTTCATCTGTTGTAGCTCATCTAATTTGTCTTTGTTTACATTGGTATACTTACTAAATTACTTGACAACCAATTTGAGACATGTTACTTAAATTGATGGTAATGCAGCCCCCTGCATCATTTCTCACCGCCATGGAGGAATATGTGAAAGGTGCTCCACGAGTTTCAACAATTCACAAAGATCAGGTATATAGCTATTTCAATTATCTCAGGCCATTGTCTGGCAAATCAGGACAGTTTACATTATATAATTGTAATTGCTTCTATAGCAATCATATGGTAATCTAGGTTAGGTAGAAAGACATCTTCATATTGGTGCAGGTAAGCTAGTTGCAGTCAACGAAAGAAAACTAACAGTTCTAGGAATGTACTCCAAACATTATGCTCTACATAAGACAATAATGCAATACTTTCATCTAAACTATTTAATGGTGGTCAGTAAATCATCCGGCTACCAGTAGCTGAGGCTGTAAGAAACCATCTTTTGGTCTCTGCAAAGCATATTACTCTGCCACACCTTGTCCTTTTACCCTTTCCAAGCTTCATTAGAACTGTTTTTCAGCTGTGGTTTTTTAAAGTATTGTTAAGTGCCAATTTGTTCATAGTTGCAGCTTGAGGGACTGCACATCATCTATACCTCAAGATTTTACTCAACTGTTGAAGCTAGGGATGACTTAGACGGCTTAGTTTTCTTTCAATGAAACCTTTAATGAGAGAGCAGTCCGCCTTCAAGGGGCAAAGATTTTAAAGCAGTTTTTTTCTGTTCTTTTTCTTTTGGGAAACAGGAGAAACACCTAACGAGTGTTCAGCTCAGGATGTTAGGGCTGTGTTTGGTTTGGTGTTGATCGAGGGAAAGAAAGGAAAAAGAAAAGTGTTTCATGTAAAAATGGGATCACATTTACATAGGATCATGTTTCATTTTACTTTCATTTCCCTCACTTTCCACCAAACCAAAGCCTAAAGCAGTTAGTCACTTAGTCGGGGTTTCAATCATATACATGCTCAGCTCGGAAGGAGATCTTTATATTTATTTGTATTATCATTGAAAGTCGAATGACAGTTTGTTAGTGGAGCCTCTAGACTCTTGTTTCTTATACTGCACAACTGTCTGGATGGTTTATGAATTATGAGCAAAGGAAATTAATTTTGTAATGGTGAATTTATGGTATCTTTGTTTGGATTTTTCCCTTCGGGCCAAATAGTTGCATCATTCTATGCATACAGTAATAAAGAAAACAGCTAGATACGTATGGAAAACAAAGCTTAGCAAGAAAAGAACAATTTACCTTCCAAACTGCAAGTTAAAAATGATTTTAACTTCCACGAGGGACCTTTCTGTTGACTATCCAACTTTGTAATAACTTCCCGTATATGGTGCATTCTATCATCTTATGCTAATATAGATATGTACGTAATCAGGTGAAAGAGGAGAAGGAAGATCCAAAAGTTGTATTGGCAATAGAGTACAATAAAACTCCTGAAGTGCAAGAAGAGGCACCTCAGCCTCCACCCTCGCCGCCTCCTGAACCAGTCAAAGTGGAAACCCCTGTTTCCACAGAATCTGATTTGCTAGTAATGTTTCATTTCTGGTTTACAAGTGTACTGTTTTATTTTGACCAATTCTAGTTGTCATGACTTGCTGCTACATTGGTCTTACCAGGGATTGCACGAGACCAGCCCAGACGCCATTGAACTTGAAAACCAAAATGCTTTAGCACTTGCTATTGTTCCAGTTGGTAATTACCTAGCCGCTGCCTTTAATATGTATCATATTGACAATTAATCTCATGACTTCCACTTCTGTTGAAATATGCAGACAATCTATCAACCAGTGCCTCAACTGCTAATATGACCTTAGAGAGTGGAACTACGGGCTGGGAATTGGCTCTTGTGACAGCTCCAAGCTCAAATGAAACTGCTACAGCAGCGAGTAAACTGGTACTAAATTTTTAAACATATGATTTTTGTAGCAAATATACTAATCTTTCGCAGCTTAAAGCAAATCCAGCACAATTGACTTGTTTTATCTTAGATATATGAAATAAAGTAGTTCAATTATGAGTTAATTCATTGTTTACATATTTCTTTTACATTGTTGAATATAGCTGGGTTCAACATTATCACATAATTAATTTTTAGCTACATGTCCAATTCTCTTAGACAATAGCTGAACTATAATAGGTAGGGGGCTTCTTTGGATAGATAAACACTTAAGGTGGTAAAATGGTAATATCTACGTATAGAATGCTCTGGTTCCATATTGTGTATAGATATCAACTCTGACATGTGTGCATTCTCCATGACAGGGTGGGGGGCTTGACAAGCTCACACTGGACAGCTTATATGACGATGCTATCAGACAAGCAAGCCAGCCGACAAGCTACAACCCATGGGAGATGAGAGCACCAATGTCCGGTCCTACAATGCAGCCAATGATGGCTCATGACCCATTCTATGCCTCGACAGCAGTCGCAGCTCCCCATTCTGTTCAGATGGCAACGATGGCTCAGCAACAGCAACCATTCATGCTCCAGCAGCAGCAGATGATGATGGGTGGCACTGCTTATCTGCAGCCACAAGCGACTGTGAATCCATTTGGTAATCCATACACAGCGGCTGTGGGTGTCAATCCGTACAGCCCGGCTGTGGGTATGGGCATGCCGCTTCAAGCATCCAATACATATACGGGGCTTATATAGAAGTGGAGGAAGGTGTATCGATAGGTGGCGGTTGGCTTATTCATTCTTGATTAGAGATTCATCTTGTACAACATGTGTAGTGGAAAGGTATTGTTTGCTAAAGGGAAGAATTTCGAGTTCTATTATTTTGTGAAATAGGGGTAAGATGCAATGTTTGCAGAGAATTCATGTGAGAGAATGATCAATCTGCTTAAAGCAAACCTGGGATTACTATGTAGAGAATCAATTATACGAAAGGTAACTCCAATTTATCCGTGTTTTTTCCGTGCATGGCATTAAATTTTGGTAGTTGTTTGTGACAAAGCTAGTGTTTGAATGGTGGAAGCATAAATATCAATCCTTGCTAAAGTTGTTGGAGTTGTTGCACATATGATTCAATGAAGTGTGTTTTTTTTTAGTCTCACATTGGAAAGGATTGGAAAGGAGAAGTCAATCTCCTTTGCATATTGCTTTACCCTCCTTAGTCATGCACTTGGCGTTCGGCATGCGTGCGCATTGCGGATTGGACAAGGAGTATAAAGATAATTGTATGAAGGTAATATTTCTTTTTCTTTTTTTTTGAACTGGTCTGGTTAGTTGTTGGTCTTTCGCGGGCCCGTTCTTATTCTTAAGTAATCACGTTACGACGGGATTAGTGGGAAGATATTACGTGAGATATAATCTGGATCGTATCGAGAGATTTGAGATCAAGCAATCGATTTTTTTTCCTCTTGAAAATCCCTATCGTGCAGAGAAAGGACCACCGCAACCAGAACCTCAAATCCTCCAGAAACTACTACTACGCCTATCTTCTCTTTCGAGCAAGAGCTATGATCGATTGTTAGGCTCGTCACCGGGTGCATGGTGTCGCGAGTCATCGGATTCGTTGTATATCAGGAATATATTGTCGAAACCTGTTGTACTGTTCGTGAGGGGGCGAAATTTTATTCTAAGGACAACTTTGTAATATGCCTCGAATCCTTACTTTGAATTCTTGTTCCTAGTTTCAGCGACTTTCAATTTGTATGCTTTAGAAATTTTATCAACATTCTTAGAATATAAGTTTTTCTCCCATCGTTTTTTAGTTCCTAATAACATGATGACTATCCTAATCGTAGATGAAATGCCTAACAACATTCATAACTCTTCCACACCGGAGAAGTTTGATGGCCAGAACTTTAAACGGTGGTAGCGCATGATGACCTACTGGTTGACCAACCTTAAACTGTCTAAGGTTCTCAAAGAACTAGAAACTTACCTGATCTACACGAACATGCCAGGACCTATGAATTGGAATTCTATAATGAAACATATTTTATCTGCCATGGAAAAATTCTTAGTTGCATGTATGACACATTATATGACATCTATTGCATGACTCCCACGTCCATAGAGCTTTAGGAAGCTCTCGATAAAAAGTACTCCAATGAAGTAGCATGTTCTGAGATATACATAGTAGACAGGTTTTTAGAATTCAAAATGGTTGATGAGAAGTCTTTTGTTGAACAGACTAATTCTCTGCAAACTATCATACACTAGATGTCTAAAAAAAATATGCAATTTGCTTTCTTGATTGCTGCCTTTATTAATAAACTCTCTCTTTCCTGGAAAATTTTTGGTTTAAAACTAAAAAACAATAAGGAACCCATGTCCTTAGACGACCTATTCGTATCTCTCCGCATTGAGGAAGAGAGTATAACTAGGAATAAGGAACCGCTAAGTACAGATTTCGAGGCAAAGTTACACATTGCTGAATCCAAGGAAAAGCCTAAGGACCAACCCTATCAACAGAGAAACAACCCCCAGAACAGGAACTCTACAAAGAAACGATTCCTTAAGCCAAAAACTTTGATTATGATAGATAACAGGACAAAGCAGAAATGTTACAACTGTGGTAAGCCTAACCACTTTGCTAGGCAATGTAGTCATAGAAAGTCAGGGATTTCAAAATCCTGATCGCCGAGCTCCTGTAGACGCCCCTGTCATTCCTCAGGCTCACGTTGTCATAGTCAGGATCGAATCTATCGATACCGATGGTCAAAGGTTTGTAACCATATGTTCTATTTTTGAGGCCTCGTATCAGTCTACTGATTGGTGGGTTGATACATGGGCAAATGTCCATGTATATCCTAACATTGATTCTTTTTCATCTTACCGACAGTTTGAGGAAGGTGAATTAGTAACTATGGGAAACTCGGGTGCTGCCAGAATGCTTGGAAAGAAAAGAGTGAACCTCAAGTTGCCTTTGGGCAAACATTCACCCTTTGCATAATGTGTAGCACGTAGTAGGCCTAAAAAAAAACTTAATTTCTGGTTATTTGTTGAATAAACATGGTTACAAACTTGTATTTGAGTTTAATCGAGTTGTAATATCCCTAAACGGTAATTTTATTTGGAAAAACTATGTTTGTGGGGGTCCGTTTAAACTTTATGTTGACATGCCTTGCAGCACTTTAAATTCTAATTTAATTAATATTGCCTCTACTTCTACTTTTGTTTCAAATGCAATATCTTATAACATTGATAGCTGTGATGTTTGGCATGGTCATTTGAGACATGTTAATTTTAATTCTTTAAAGAGAATGTCTACTTTGTAATTAATTCCCAAGATTGACATGAGCAGGAATAAAAATGCGAGGTATGTACACAAGTCAAACACCCTAGAAATTATTTCATTATGTTGAAAGTTCTCAACTTTTGGAGTTGATTCACAGCGATATTTGTGAATTGTACCGTATTCTTACTCGTAGCGGTAAATGTTATTTCATCACTTTTATAGATGAATATTCAAAATAATATTATGTTTATTTGCTTAGAACTAAAGATGAAGTTTTCAGTAAGTTTGTATCTTTAAAGCTGAAGTTGAAAATCAGCTTGAAAAGAAAATCAAAATTCTTAGGTCTAATCGTGGGGATGAATACACCTCTACTGAATTTGATTCATTTTATGAAATGCATGGTATTATACATGAAGTAACTGCCCCTTATGCTCCTCAAAAGAATATGGTAGCATAAAAGAAAAACTAGAACTTTTTTATATGATTAATTGTCACGACCCGCTCCCGAATAATCGGACACGAGTCGGACACGCCCAGCCTTCGTCGATGGACACGACGAAGTAAGCTGTACAATACTAAAAAAAACTCCAAGTCACAATATAATGTAAACATACACAACTTTATATATAACGTTCCCAGAAAGATCACCAATATCCATCAAGTCATTTTAGTACAAAATCATCCGAAGACAAATCCGGTCAAATAAAAAATACAATGATGAATATCCAAAATACAATCTCCAGAAAAATAAATAAAATAAATACTACAATATCCAATGCAATCACATGCTTCATGTGGCCTCAAGCTCACCTGCAACGTATCCTGTTAGGAAAAGAACAAAGTACAACCCCGACAAGAACAATATACAATGTAATCTGTAGTACAGAATACAAGGTGAAAACCAGAATACCAGAACTGGAAATGAAACTACAGTACCATAAATAAAATGTAAATCTGCAGGCAATGGATGCGACAATCAATATGCAAGACAATGAACACGACTATCAATGAATCAAGACAAAGAACACGACAATCAATATGCAAGTGTGACAATTTGAAATATTAAACTAATGTGTGACCGGCTAAGGACCACAATCAATCAATGAATCAATCAATTCTACAAGATCCGGCTTCATCGTACGTGAAGTGTACGATTAGGCTATCCACAATACCTATGTTGGGTGTGGTCACACAAAAGCTAATATTTTCTCCAATCCCCGCAATAAACAATGACTCACAAGCAATGAACAAGGTACAAGACAATCGTGTGTATCTTGTGTCCGATATGAGAACATGGCACATGAATGTAAGACAGAAAGACAAGGTAAAAGTCAAGTCGGTGTACTTGCCTCGCCTTGGAAGCACGGGAATAGTACTGCATGGATGTATGTCACATGTTATATTTTTGGGTACAAGTTGTTAGGGTTTAAATCAAGGTGTCACGATCCGCACCCTAGAGTAAGGGCACGAGAAGTGGGTACGTCCAGCCTACGCCGCAGTTTCGGCGGTAGAACGCTGTCCTAGATCAATCATCTAACAATATATAAGGTACATGTACAGTATATACACTCCGAATTGAGGTGACATAACAGAATACAGTCTCAATCACATCTAAGGCAGAAAACGATAAGATAGATAGATATAAACGAATCCACACAAGAGATACAATAGAAAGAAGTCTAAGTGTCTATGATAACATCTCCACAAACATCCAGATAAACAAACTCCCAATATATACAATAATGTATCAATGAAAAGACAAGGTAAGAGTCTAAGCTAGCAGTCTAAACCACTGGTGGCAGATCCTCTACTGTAAGTGGGTCCAAGTCACAAGTGTTGTCTATAGCTGCACCATAATAGGTAGACACCAGAGCCTCATCATCCTCTGTAAAATTTTTAACAGGTCCAGTCAGGACTGGAGCGAGCACAATACATCTCACGCAGATCATAACAGGTTAGAAAATATAAACATACAAGAGAGTACGATACATGAAACTGAAAGAAAGTACATGATGTAAATAGAGAGAGAACTGTAATGGAAATATCTACTATAAGTAGAGAGCTACCAGTGACTAGTGATTTAGAGTATAAGGTCGACATGTGAACGGCTGAATTTGCACATGAATATACTAAAGAGGCGCGTATGGATATACTACTTTGGAATTGTTCACATGACTATTTATACTCCCCCATACCCCAATCAATACACAAGGATCCAGACAAGTTATGTTACGCACATGATTTTTACATGAAGGCCCATAGATGAGTGCACATGAAGTATACATGAGGGCTCATAAATGAGTGCACATGAATTTCACATGAAGGCCCATAAATGGGTGCACATGAAGTATACACGAGGGCTCATAAATGGGTGTACATGAATTTCACATGAAGGCCCATAAATGGGTGCACATGAAGTATAGGTTATACATGAAATACACAAGAAACATGACCGAACATGATAGCACATGAGAGTACACGAGCGAGCATGAACGAGCATGAAGCACATGAGAAACATGAATAACATGAGAGCGAGGAATACACGATGTACATAAAACACACGACATGATGTATCCGATGCTCCCGAGGGGGATAACATCGCATGAAAAGATCCATATAGTACCAATTCGTGATAATATCGTGACAGCATCAAATAAGGTAAACTAGAGCATGAATATAATTCTAAGCAAGTTATGAAATGATCAGAGAATGTACTCGCCTGGTATCTGAATGTCTGAAGTAAATGTACTGTCCGAGATGAGATACCTGACTCCTAGTTAGGGCAACACAAGTCAAGATGTATACAGGGGATGATAATTATAATCTACAATGCATCTGCATGCTGTCTAGGTCAAACTAGACTAAAGTTAACACTTGGTCAACTCTAGTCAACTACACTAGTCAACTAGGTCAAGTCCTAGCCCAAACAAGTCTCACTAGACCTAACCAAGCCTAGGCTAGCACTCACACACAATTACAAAGCCAAACCAAGCATCACACATACTAGTATACATACATACACTATGTATAGAATCTCATAAGCTAAGAGTCTAGCATACAAGCAATGTACACACATGTATGCATACATTCCATCCATTATTGCATTATATATACATTACATATATATACAATAGGTAAGCATACACATATGGGCTAATGCCTATATACAAGGCAGTAGGAAAATGTAAACTATGCTAGCATGTTGTGGATAGTGTGAAAGGCTAATGCCTATATATATATATATATATATATATATATATATATATATATATATATATATAGGGTGTGTATTGAGTGTCACATGTACATGGGGTAGAAGGGAAGGGTTAATTTAGTTCAATTCATCATTTGCATAAACAACGTATATATATATATATATATATATATATATATATATATATATATATATATATATATATATATATATATATATATATATTAGAGAGATAGAGAGGGCTAGGTTGCAATGTAGTGTGTTTAAACATGTAGTGTGTGTGTGTAGATAGGCGAGGGTGATGTGTGTCTGTGACAGGAAGGTAGAGGATGTGACTGAACAGTGTGTGATGTATGTGATACAACATGTAGGTTAAATGTGTGTGTGTGTGTGTGTATGTGGCAGTGGTGTGTTCATGAGGGTGATTTCAGGATGTGTCCAAGTGTGAGGTTGAAATGTAGACTAATGTGTGTGTGTGTGTGTGAGTAGTATACATTCACAGGTTTGTGCTCTTGGGTGTGACAGCAAGGTGATCTCAGGTTAATACATTAAGGGGAAAACTCAGTTTTCATGAAACCAAATCCCAAATAAAATCCCAGTTTCCATGTTTCAACCTAACATTCAAACAATTTTCCAAATTCAAATCAAACTCACTTCTCATGTTTAAATCTAACATTCAAACTAATTTCCAAGTTCAAAATCAAATCTCAGTTTGTGTGTGTGTGAAGGTGTGAATATCAATCTCAGGAGTACATGACAGTTAAGTGTAAATAGGAGTGAAATCAATAGTTAGCAGTGTAAATCCTGAACCTATCTCAACAGCAAGTAATTGATAACTCAAAATAAACTGAACTCAAATAACAGAAAGTGAAGAACACTGAAATTGAACTAGGTATGCAGGGAAAATGGGGATTCTCAGGTTCAGTTCAATTGCAAATGTCTTGTGTGTATGGTATTGTGTCAATGAGGTATATGCATATGTGTGTGGGTAGATAGGTTCAGTCAATAGTGTAGAGGAGTGTAGCAGGGGTGTCTTCAATGTGTGTGTCAAAAACAGGAAAATAGTGTGAACAATGTAGAAAAATAGTGTGTAGAATTTCAGATTTGTGTGTAATGCATTGAGTTCAGTCATGCATACATACACAGAGACATGTGTACCTATACAATGCATCTGATTAACATTCAATCAAACATTAGAAACCACTAATTCAGTTTGTTAATAACTGACATCTCAGTTATATGCATATGGGTGTGTGTGTGAGTGTGTAGGGATCAATAGATAGGAAATTAGGATAGGGGGTTGTGTGTATAGTGTGTATATTACAGAGGGGTGTTACTTCTCAGTTATATTCAGGTGAATACATTCGAATTTATACACAAGCAACAACTAACCCTACATTAAAATTCAGAAGAGCTCCAATTTGAACTCGAAAACATCAAATGTCATCCAACTCCATATCTAGATGAATATACTGATCGTATATATATACATTAACATGCTGGTATACTAATTACATGTAAATTAACATTTTAAAACATTAAAATAAATCAGAGATTTTAGAAACGTACTTTTAGGAACACAGTATCAGAGAATAGGGGATTCAACCCAATTTCGAATACAAATAACATAGTAATTGAATTAAAGGGTTGGTAACACATAACACTACTTGTGCACATGTCTTGGGGTATCTTCGTGTCTAGGAAACTGGACATGAAGTGTCCAATTCGAAATGGAAACATCAACTGAAACTGGCAGTGAGGACTGCCTCGTGCAGCCATGTCGAGTCCAATAGGACTCGACACACAACATGAGAAGGGTCGTGTCCGTGTACCATAATAGAGTGGGTCTAGGGCTAGGGAATAGATGTCACGCCCCGCTCCCGTAGGAGCGATCGTCCTCGCTAAGGCGTGATGCCGCACGAGCCTAGATTGCGCTCGTGCAAGGCGGGTTCCATAACGACCGATTTCAGCGGCTGCGACGGGGTCGTCGCACAGAAGTCCCAAGCAGAGACATTGAATAATAGCAGCAAAATTTAGAACAAAACACAAGTTATACAAAGAAGCTCTTTATTGATATTGAAACAACAGTTACATTGGGGGCGCAAGGCCAAGATTACAAGTCTCTCAAGCTCACTCAATCTCACATTACAAGTCACTCAGCTCTCTCTCATCTCTCAATTACAAGTCTTGATCCAGCGGAAGCTTCGAAAAGGCGACGTCCATACATTATGTCCTGTATAAGTCTTTACTCCATGCGGCCGCGCACTTCGAATTGCCAAGGAACTCTGTGCCTCGACGCATCCAAGCGAGCTCCGTGCCACAAGCTTCTACCTGTGCCTGCACATGTAAACTATGTGGGTGTCAGTACTCAACTGTACTGGTGGAATGAGCTCCTCGCCCACCCATACACAACAAACACGTTTGATTTACTTTGTGCAACTTAGTCCCCTTTATGATTGTCTTTCTACTCTTGCCTTAGGATCAGTTTTAGGACCGACGCCTTGGCCTATTCCGTGTCTCCAGACCATCTCGTGCTTGCAACGACAACGTTAACTCATACCTTGCCTCAAGACCCTTCTCGTGCCAACAACGTTAACCTATCGAGTCGTGTTTGCCTTTACGGCTTAAAATCAGAGACGCAACTACGCGATGAGGCTCCATTTTCGTGTGACCGTGCTACAAACCCTTGCTGAGGCCGTGCCTCGCAACTCAATGAGACTCGATCATATCGCCGCCTCGCGGCCCTTGCTACTTTGATCACCAACTGACCCCTCCAACTTGTGAACTAAGGGTTACTCGACCAACTTTGCCTTGCGGCGGTTTCTTGACTTAAACTCAAACAACTCAACCATAACCATGCAACCTATATGCCGACAACATAAGACTCGACGCCACATCTCGTGCCGAAGCACGTCGCCTACGTTGCAGCCAAATCTTAGGCCCAACATTTTGTGTTCCAACTGTACACACACATTCAACTCAACTTCCTTGATATACTACACTCAATACTCGACTCAATCCAAAGGCATACACGCGGATCGCCGCCCATGCTGAGTCATCTATATGAACTAGTCACTAGGGCCCAGCCCTATAATGGACTCCTTTTGAGCTTTTGATTAAACGGACGCTCCTTGCCAGTGCGAGTAGCTAGCTCCGCTGCAAGTCCCCGCCTAACCCGTGCGGTCATCCAGTACAGCTACGAATGTCTCCATCGCAACGGTTTCCCTGGGCCGCCGGGGTCGCCGTTGGAGAAACAGATTTATTTTACCTTGTACAAGTTGTCCAATGACCATGCAAGACTCGACTCAAACTGACGTCTCACACAGTCAAAGCTACTTCTAGTGTTACCATCTCTTTCAGGGCTAAGTTCAACACATCTCACATCTGAGATCTTGCCTCGACGACCCGTGGTCGCGAGCATTCTTCTTTCTTGCCTCAACGACCCAGTCGTGAGCATTCTTTCTTTCTTGCCCTATCATTTCACTCACTCAAGAACAACTATCAAAACACTTTCCAAACTCAATGACTCAACCGTGGCCCGTGCCTGAAAACACTAAGTCCGTGACATCGTGCCTTAAACCAACTTGAACTCTACGCGACGCCACCGCCCAAGATATACTCTATATGACGGGCTTGAAACCGTAAAACTAAGTTGTCATACCCAGCCGTAGAACACGTAGGACCGTGCTTGGAATAACATAGGTCGACCACCATCACTTTGCCTCACCAAGCCTACAACTTAACTCAAGGGACGAGCAAAGGCTATGCCAAGCCTTGCATCATAGAAGCGTGCATGCTTTATCGAACATTTACGCGGGCGACGCCTATGACTTAGGCTACATTCATAACTTCGCCTACTCAACCGACTTTTCTTCTCCCAAGCCACGGGACGAAGGATCGAGTGTCATTTTCAAAACATGCCGTGCACCAACTCTAAGCCGACCGTTGGACCTTTCCATATTCTAACTCAATTCGACCCGTCGGGATTATTCCCTTTAGCTATGTGCATTCGTCTCTTTTATTATCAAGCCTACTTGTGCAAGTTGAAAACATGCGATTTATTATGTGAAGGCTAAGATGAGGCAAGTTCACCGAAACTACCCCACCTGAGCGAGCGGTTGCCTCGACCGAGCGATGTCTTCCAGCAGCCGTTGCAAAGCTAAGGCCGAACGCCATCGGCGTTTCGATTCCTCTGATTGAATGAGCGGGACGGGGCACTACATTATACACCACTCAGAAAAAGTTTCGTCCTCGAAACTAACTGAGTACACTTATCGACTTATCACTTTACTCAATATTTAAGAATTCTCGCACACAATTCTCCTATGTCTTACTCAAATTCGAGCCACGCTCGTGCTACCCTCAATCCTTTCTTCAAAACTTACGATCTCAAAATCCTTGATACTTCCTCGTTCCTCAAATCTTACTTGAATTCAACGTATCACTTAGTATGGATCGTGCACATATCTTAGGCATCCCCAAAATATATGCATTTCAACCAAGCCTCGTGATAGCGAATCCCGCCATCACCACTCGAGTCGGATCGTGCACGCATTCAAGCGTCCTTGATATACATGCATGTCAACCGAGCCTCATGAGTGGTGCCTTCACCATTCCTATCGCTCCGTACCGGAACGTCTGCCTAACTGCTAGGCTATGTCTTTCCGTCAGTATTGGAATCATAGTTCCCAAATAACGATATCAACACTGACCCCATCCTAAGGTCAAACCAAGTTGATAGTACGGGGTTTTCTACCCAAGCTCGCATAACTCCGATTTCTAAACTTCGAGCATAGATTACCTACACACTTCCCAATTTTTCGTCGCACGGGTCCGAGTTATTCAGCAAAGCCATCCTATGACAACTTACGTTTCAACCAATTCCTTAACATATCAATCTCACTCGTTCAACAAGCCATTTCGCATAGTCTATCTCTTTGAACACGTTCGACATAGATCGCCTATCAATCTTTCTCAATTCGAGCACGCTATGACGTAATTCATTGCTAACCAAAATTCCATATTCCATATTTCCTAAGTCATCTATTCCAATTCACATAATCGATCATGAGATCGTCTAGCTTAACAATATGTTGTGTCCCGATCTTACGCGAGTCAGATTTTCCACGGTGGGCATAAATTACCATGCACGCTTCGCGGGATAATCATCCTCATCGGGACGTAACTCTTGTTTTGCGTCTAGACTAGTTCATTCTCGATGTGCGGATTGGACCTACTCAATCCTCAAGTTTCTTTCATTCATTAGTCGCAAGTCCAAACATCCTCGAATTCACCCTCGCGTCAAACTGACAAGTCGAGACAATCAACGTTGCCGCGTCCTGATTTTCCGAGTTCGATCATTCCCGCGACATGAATCACCATGTCAGCGCTCACGCAGAACAATCGCACCAAATTCGACGTAACGCATGTGCGAGGCTGGTGTTGCGCTCGCGCAAGACAAGATCGTCGACGTTGTGGCTATCAACGTAACCATCAAGACACGATCATTTTCATCCAACATTCATCTCGATCAAAATCCTAAGTATCGCATCCAAACGAACCATAAAACTTGTACGATCGTCATTCGCCGAGTCAGAGTACCCCCGAGTTATCGCATATCGATCTTTGATACGCCTCAATACCATCGATGACATGCATAACCTGATGATCTTCGTTTGCAACGAATTTCGAGTCATGCGAACGATGCTATTGTCCGACTGGATAGTCTCCTCGACATTCAAATTCAAGTTCGATCAATATCCCTCAAATTATTCACAACATCAAATTCTTCAAACCTAAATTTGCGTATTCGTTCATCCCTTTATCTTAAGTTATCGAGCAACATTCAATCCAATCCTTAGAGTCATTGCGTAACTTCAAAACTCAAACTTTTCATGCACGCTATCTCCCCGTCGTGCTAACTTTTCGTATACGATCCGTATCAATTTTCTCGATCAACTCATCCATTCGTACACCCTAACTTTTTTTCGATTTGATTTCTCCTACTCAATCATTTTTGCGTTTCATACTTTGCACAATCCTCAATCTCGTGCACGTTCCGTGCACGTCAATTTCTAATTTGTTCGAATAACACATCGCCAAATCTTTTAAGACTATAACTTGTTCAACGATACTCAATCTACGGCTTTGCATATGTGCGACGCTTGCTGCTAGACTCATCGACACCCCGAATCCTCAATCGATCGATCGACATCCCTGAGGCTATCGCATACACCACTCAGGGATGAAGTCATTCAACAAATCCTTAACATATCATTCGATTCATAATCTACTTCTTCGAATTTTCGTCCGAACGATTCCTTAAATTTCAAGCACGCTCATTTATATCGCACCGACGATATCGTCGTTCGATAGCACCCCTATCGATAGTCATCCCATTTAGTCTATCGAGTTTAACTCATTCTTGCTCGACACTATTCAATTTCCGCACTCGACTTTTCTAAGGTCGACGCAACTTTGGTGTATATGCCAGCCCGACTTAGCCAACCGTGCTTACGCGAACTATCTTTTCGTTTTATCAAAAACTGTTCTCCTATGTTTGCAAATTATTTAGACTAATTGTATGGACACCCCGTAGGATAATTGAGAGAAAGCGCACCAACGATATCAACTTTGCGGAAGCAACGATTCAGAGTTTGCGGAAACAACAGAGTTAAAGAATTCAATCGATAGTCCAAGGACGTAAAGCCGTGCTCTGATACCATTATGTCACGCCCCGCTTCCGTAGGAGCGATCGTCCTCGCTAAGGCATGATGCCGCATGAGCCTAGATTGCGCTCGTGCAAGGCGGGTTCCATAACGGCCGATTTCAGCGGCTGCGACGGGGTCGTCGCACAGAAGTCCCAAGCAGAGACATTGAATAATAGCAGCAAAATTTAGAACAAAACACAAGTTATACAAAGAAGCTCTTTATTGATATTGAAATAACAGTTACATTGGGGGCGCAAGGCCAAGATTACAAGTCTCTCAAGCTCACTCAATCTCACATTACAAGTCACTCAGCTCTCTCTCATCTCTCAATTACAAGTCTTGATCCAGCGGAAGCTTCGGAAAGGCGACGTCCATACATTATGCCCTGTATAAGTCTTTACTCCATGCGGCCGCGCACTTCGAATTGCTAAGGAACTCTGTGCCTCGACGCATCCAAGCGAGCTCCGCGCCACGAGCTTCTACCTGTGCCTGCACATGTAAACTATGTGGGTGTCAGTACTCAATTGAACTGGTAGAATGAGCTCCTCGCCTACCCATACACAACCAACACATTTGATTTACTTTGTGCAACTTAGTCCCCTTTATGATTGTCTTTCTACTCTTGCCTTAGGATCAGTTTTAGGACCGACGCCTTGGACTATTCCGTGTCTCCAGACCATCTTATGCTTGCAACGACAATGTTAACTCATACCTTGCCTCAAGACCCTTCTCGTGCCAACAATGTTAGCCTATCGAGTCGTGTTTGCCTTTACGGCTTAAATTCAGAGACGCAACTACGCGATGAGGCTCAATTTTCGTGTGACCGTGCTACAAACCCTTGCTGAGGCCGTGCCTCGCAACTCAATGAGACTCGATCATATCGCCGCCTCGCGGCCCTTGCTACTTTGATCACCAACTGACCCCTCCAACTTGTGAACTAAGGGTTACTCGACCAACTTTTCCTTGCGACAGTTTCTTGACTTAAACTCAAACAACTCAACCATAACCATGCAACTTATATGCCGATAACATAAGACTCGACGCCACATCTCGTGCCGAAGCACGTCGCCTACGTTGCAGCCAAATCTTAGGCCCAACATTTTGTGTTCCAACTGTACACACACATTCAACTCAACTTCCTTGATATACTACACTCAATACTCGACTCAATCTAAAGGCATACACGCGGATCGCCGCCCATGCCGACTCATCTATATGAACTAGTCACTAGGGCCCAGCCCTATAATGGACTCCTTTTGAGCTTTTGATTAAACGGACGCTCCTTGCCAGTGCGAGTAGCTAGCTCCGCTGTAAGTCCCCGCCTAACCCATGCGGTCATCCAGCACAGCTACGAATGTCTCCATCGCAACGGTTCCCCTGGGCCGCCGGGGTCGCCGTTGGAGAAACATATTTATTTTACCTTGTACAAGTTGTCCAATGACCATGCAAGACTCGACTCAAACTGACGTCTCACACAGTCAAAGCTACTTCTAGTGTTACCATCTCTTTCAGGGCTAAGTTCAACACATCTCACATCTGAGATCTTGCCTCGACGACCCGTGGTCGCGAGCATTCTTCTTTCTTGCCTCAACGATCCAGTCGTGAGCATTCTTTCTTTCTTGTCCTATCATTTCACTCACTCAAGAACAACTATCGAAACACTTTCCAAACTCAATGACTCAACCGTGGCCCGTGCCTGAAAATACTAAGTCCTTGACATCGTGCCTTAAACCAACTTGAACTCTACGCTACGCCACCGCCCAAGACATACTCTATATGACGGGCTTGAAACCGTAAAACTAAGTTGTCATACCCAGCCGTAGAACACGTAGGACCGTGCTTGGAATGACATAGGTCGACCACCATTACTTTGCCTCACCAAGCCTACAACTTAACTCAAGGGACGAGCAAAGGCTATGCCAAGCCTTGCATCATAGAAGCGTGCATGCTTTATCGAGCATTTACGCGGGCGACGCCTATGACTTAGGCTACATTCATAACTTCGCCTACTCAACCGACTTTCCTTCTCCCAAGCCACGGGACGAAGGATCGAGTGTCATTTTCAAAACACGCCGTGCACCAACTCTAAGCCGACCGTTGGACCTTTCCATATTCTAACTCAATTCGACCCGTCGGGATTATTCCCTTTAGCTATGTGCATTCGTCTCTTTTATTATCAAGCCTACTTGTGCAAGTTGAAAACATGCAATTTATTATGTGAAGGCTAAGATGAGGCAAGTTCACCGAAACTACTCCATCTGAACGAGCGGTCGCCTCGACCGAGCGATATCTTCCAGCAGTCGTTGCAAAGCTAAGGCCGAACGCCATCGGCGTTTCGATTCCTCCGATTGACTGAGCGGGACGGGGCACTACAATAGACACCCTGAATCGGGTCATGGCCGTGTCGTGTCCGAACTGAACGTACGTATCAGTGAGGGAGAATTTTCGCACGTGCACACAGTGCGTGTCCAGTGCGCGCGTGATTTCTCCTCGTATGGTGAATCATATGCTCCCAAAATTTGGGAGCATAGTGTCAGTGATTGCCCCAACAACTCCACAAAATTTTACGTGTCCTGGTGTCCTGTGCATCGAGATCTCAGTGTCGGACTGCAGGGGATACCCTAACCCGCGCGCGGGGCTGTGTCCACGCCATCGTATGGATACGACACGACACAGAAACATGGTTTAGGTTTAGGGAAATCAGAAGACACATTAAAAACAACATTTTTGTTCAAATACTTTTCAAAATTAGTGAAAAAGAATCCTCACAGGCATTTCATCAAACACATGTGTACAAGTCATGATACGTGTCCGAAACGGACACGAAATGGACACGACTCGACACGAAACCAATACCTACAGCTAGGGGACACCTAGGGCTATCCAAATATGCAAAGAAAACTGAATATCTAATGAGTTTAGATAGGGTTACCTATTGGTTGTTCTTCTTCAAGAAAACTCCTATAATGAGGATTCCTCCTTGCTAGCCTAATGCTCCAAATTGCTCCAAAGCTGAGGTTTCTCTCCATGGACATGAAATAGAGCTGGATTAGGAACTAATGCAAAAGACTAGAGTGGAAAAGAAATTAAAATGAAGAAACTAGGGCTTGAGGAAGATTTCTATACCTCTCCTTCTTGTAAACTTGGAAACTTTCTTAAGGAGGCTACAACTAATGGAAGAGATATTATATAGGGGTGGGATTCCCTATGTTGGTTGGCCAAAACTCTAAGGTTAGGGTTTTAGTTAGTTGGGCCATGGGCCTCCCTCTCTTGGTGGGTTTCTAGGCTTCCTAGTTAAAGGCCTATTCTCAAAATACCTCATTCTAACTAATAAGCCCAAAAGCAATTATCTACCAATTTTCTAACCATGACTTAAACTAACAAGTCCCACTTAGTCTATAGGTTAAGTCTCACTTCTAGGTTAGGTCCATTCTAGGTTAAGGACTAACAAGACACCAAGCAATTATTTAAATAATAAGTCAAAATGATCAAATTACCCCTAGGCTAAAAATAATAAATAAATATTTCAAATCACATGGTTAGGCACTAGGGTAGACAGTCTCTAGGGTTTCACTACCTGTACATCAAAATCACAAGTCATAGTTTTAAATAGTTTTAAATTGATTAAAAATTACCAAAAATCATATTATTACTTAAATATCATAATGAAATAATTAAAATCATAAAATTTTAAAATTACCCTCATTTTAGAAAACTGGGTGTTACAAGTCTACCCACCTTAGAAAAATTTCGTCCTCGAAATTTAAGATGGTAGTATTCCTTCTAGGTCAAACATAGTCAAGGGTCAACCACTAGTCAATTTATCAACATCCAAGTGCTTGATCATCAACTGGTCAACTTCTTAGGGTTTCACCTATGCTAGCTATCTAGGTGTTGGCAACTAGAGATTAGCAAAAAGAAAAACTCTATAATAGACAAACTCTTAACTTCCAATCTTATCAAGTCACCCATAAGTAAATACCCATAATCTAAGCACACAAATCCCAAATACCATATATACATAAGCTCAAGAACAACAATCCATTACATATATCCTAAGTATATCATCTATATATCCATACATATATAACTGATCATCAAGGGTTAAGGTAGACTAAACTTATAAGGAACTGAACAAATGCTCAGAAATTAGGCTAAGGATGAATGGTCTGAAACATCAATGTAGGCAAAAGGAAATGATGCTAAGGAGACTGAATTTATAAGCAAAAGGACAGGACATCTAGTGAAGGGTCTGCACACTGCCTATAAAGGTTGATCTATCATGCCTGAACTCATCACAAGGAGAACTTAACTAAAATAGAAAACTGAACCAAATATAGGCTAAACATCATGTCTATAATCCTATACAATAATGGCCTATAGATATACCAACCAACCCATATCCCATATGACAATATCATCTGCAATCTATCTATATATATAGACCTCTCAGTCTTAGGTGAACTACAACTATACTCAAGGACATGCTCTGGTCATGGGTGCCTTACTAGAAAGGACAAGGGAAAATAATAACAATCATCAAGGCTGCAGAGCAGACTAACATCCTCTATGGAAACTGGTAGGTATTATAAATAACAGGAGAATCATATACAATGATTTACTATTCTAATACCAATGCTAACTATCATCTCTAGGGTACAACCACGCTACAAGTCATCATATCATTACACTATGAAAGAACTACATATGAATAAGCTCTATAAAACTAAAATATCCCTACTCCTAAGTTATTTGATGATGGAATACAATTTATAACAACAGAAGGGTACGATAGAGATGATATGTTTAAAAACCTTCTCAAGATACAATCTGATAACATATATGTCTGTCCAAAATCATGTTACTCAGAGCCCTCGCCATGCCAGTAAGCAAGGCTGCGATAAACTATAGATTCCATAACTGGGGCATGCACCTCTATAATCATGTCGTCTGGAATTCTCGCTATGCCGACTAGTATAGCTGCGAGAAATTCTAAATCTCATAACCAAGATACGTACATCCGAAAGTCAGGTCTCTATGTTTCTGCCACGCCAGCTAATATGGCTGCGATAAACTACAGGTTCCATAATCAAGTAGACGTTTTACCAACCCTGTTATTTTCGTCAACATATGTTATCAGAAAATATCGTAACTCAGGCCATAAAATTCATCTCGATAGGAAAATCAAAATCAACAACGATCCATCAAAATCAAATTCAATAATCAATGAGTGAGAGGGAACAAAACAAGGGAAATGATTTCAAATTGAAGTTTAAATAAGATTCTCAAGGGTCATCCCAGGAATCTCTCAAGGAGTCCTAACTGTGATTGAGTACCTTCAAAAATATATCCTAATCCTACTGCAGGCTGTAGTGATACTCTAGTTCGAATACCACTACATAAACTCGACATGCATGGGCTACCACTAAAAATGTGTCATGACCCGTACCCTAGAGTAAGGGCACGAGAAGTGGGTACGTCCAGCCTACGCCGCAGTTTCGGCGGTAGAACGCTGTCCTAGGTCAATCATCTAACAATATATAAGGTACCTGTATAGTATATACACTCCGAATGGAGGTGACATAACAGAATACAGTCTCAATCACATCTAAGGCAGAAAATGATAAGATAGATAGATATAAATGAATCCACACAAGAGATACAATAGAAAGAAGTCTAAGTGTCTATAATAACATCTCCACAAACATCCAGATAAACAAACTCCCAATATATACAATAATGTATCAATGAAAAGACAAGGTAAGAGTCTAATTAAGCTAGCAGTCTAAACCACTGGTGACAGATCCTCTACTGTAAGTGGGTCCAAGTCACAAGTGTTGTCTATAGCTGCACCATAATAGGTAGACACCAGAGCCTCATCATCCTCTGTAAAATTTTCAACAGGTCCAGTCAGGACAGGAGCGAGCATAATACATCTCACGCAGATCATAACAGGTTAGAAAATATAAACATGCAAGAGAGTACGATACATGAAACTGAAAGAAAGTACATGATGTAAATAGAGAGATAACTGTAATGGAAATATCTACTATAAGTAGAGAGCTACCAGTGACAAGTGATTTAGAGTACAAGGTCGACATGTGAACGGCTGGATCTGCACATAAATATACTAAAGAGGCGCACATGGATATACTACTTTAAAATTGTTCACATGACTATTTATACTCCTCCATACCCCAATCAGTACACAAGGATCCAGACAAGTTATGTTACGCACATGATTTTCACATGAAGGCCTATAGATGGGTGTACATGAAGTATACATGAGGGCTCATAAATGAGTGCACATGAATTTCACATGAAGGCCCATAAATGGGTGCACATGAAGTATACATGAGGGCTCATAAATGAGTGCACATAAATTTCACATGAAGGCCCATAAATGGGTGCACATGAAGTATAGGTTATACATGAAATACACGAAAAACATGACCGAACATGATAGCATATGAGAGTACACGAGCGAGCATGAACGAGCATGATGCACATGAGAAACATAAATAACATGAGAGCGAGGAATACACGATGTACATAAAACACACGACATGATGTATCCAATGCTCCCGAGGGGGATAATATCGCATAAAAAGATCCATATAGTACCAATCCGTGATAATATCGTGACAGCATCAAATAAGGTAAACTAGAGCAGGAATATAATTATAAGCAAGTTATGAAATGATCAGAGAATGTACTCGCCTGGTATCTGAATGTCTGAAGTAAATGTACTGTCCGAGATGGGATACCTGACTCCTAGTTAGAGCAACACAAGTCAAGATGTATACATGGGATGATAATTGTAATCTACAATGCATCTGCATGCTGTCTAGGTCAAACTAGACTAAAGTCAATACTTGGT
This sequence comes from Iris pallida, assembly GCA_029216955.1. Classification (NCBI taxonomy): domain Eukaryota; kingdom Viridiplantae; phylum Streptophyta; class Magnoliopsida; order Asparagales; family Iridaceae; genus Iris; species Iris pallida. The sequence continues at coordinate 16,204,313 of JANAVB010016800.1, read as the reverse complement.
CAACTCTAGTCAACTACACTAGTCAACTAGGTCAAGTCATAGCCCAAACAAGTCTAACAAGTCTCACTAGACCTAACCAAGCCTATGCTAGCACTCACACACAATTACAAAGCCAAACCAAGCATCACACATACTAGTATACATACATACACTATGTATAGAATCTCATAAGCTAAGAGTCTAGCATACAAGCAATGTACACACATGTATGCATACTTTCCATCCATTATTGCATTATATATACCTTACATATATATACAATAGGTAAGCATACACATATGGGCTAATGCCTATATACAAGGCAGTAGGAAAATGTAAACTATGCTAACATTGTGTGGATAGTGTGAAAGGCTAATGCCTATATACATGTATATATATATAGGGTGTGTATTGAGTGTCACATGTACATGGGGTAGAAGGGAAAGGTTAAGTTAGTTCAATTCATCATTTGCATAAACAACATATATATATATATATATATATATATATATATATATATATATATATATATATATATATATATTAGAGAGATAGAGAGGGCTAGGTTGCAATGTAGTGTGTTTAAACATGTAGTGTGTGTGTGTAGATAGGTGAGGGTGATGTGTGTCTGTGACAGGAAGGTAGAGGATGTTACTGAACAGTGTGTGATGTATGTGATACAACATGTAGGTTAAATGTGTGTGTGTGTGTGTATGTGGCAGTGGTGTGTTCATGAGGGTGATTTCAGGATGTGTCCAAGTGTGAGGTTGAAATGTAGACTAATGTGTGTGTTTGTGAGTAGTATACATTCACAGGTTTGTGCTCTTGGGTGTGATAGCAAGGTGATCTCAGGTTAATACATTAAGGAAAAAACTCAGTTTTCATGAAACCAAATCCCAAATAAAATCCCAGTTTCCATGTTTCAACCTAACATTCAAACAATTTTCCAAATTCAAATCAAACTCACTTCTCATGTTTAAATCTAACATTCAAACTAATTTCCAAGTTCAAAATCAAATCTCAGTTTGTGTGTGTGTGAAGGTGTGAATATCAATCTCAGGAGTACATGACAGTTAAGTATAAATAGGAGTGAAATCAATAGTTAGCAGTGTAAATCCTGAACCTATCTCAACAGCAAGTAATTGATAACTCAACATAAACTGAACTCAAATAACATAACAGTGAAGAACACTGAAATTGAACTAGGTATGCAGGAAAAATGGGGATTCTGAGGTTCAGTTCAATTGCAAATGTCTTGTGTGTATGGTATTGTGTCAATGAGGTATATGCATGTGTGTGTGGGTAGATAGGTTCAGTCAATAGTGTCGAGGATTGTAGCAGGGGTGTCTTCATTGTGTGTGTCAAAAACAGGAAAATAGTGTGAACAATGTGGAAAAATAGTGTGTAGAATTTCAGATTTGTGTGTAATGCATTGAGTTCAGTCATGCATACATACACAGAGACATGTGTACCTATACAATGCATCTAGTTAACATTCAATCAAACATTAGAAACTACTAATTCAGTTTGTTAATAACTGACATCTCAGTTATATGCATATGGGTGTGTGTGTGAGTGTGTAGGGATCAATAGATAGGAAACTAGGATAGGGGGGTTGTGTGTACAGTATGTATATTACAGAGGGGTGTTACTTCTCAGTTATATTCAGGTGAATACATTCGAATTTATACACAAGCAACAGCTAAGCCTACATTAAAATTCAGAAGAGTTCCAATTTGAACTCAAAAACATCAAATGTCATCCAACTCCATATCTAGATGAATATACTGATCGTATATATATACATTAACATGATGGTATGCTAATTACATGTAAATTAACATTTTAAAACATTAAAATGAATCAGAGATTTCAGAAACGTACTTTAAAGAACACAGTATCAGAGAATAGGGGATTCAACCCAATTTCGAATGCAAATAACATAGTAATTGAACTAAAGGATTGGTAACACATAACACTACTTGTGCACGTGTCTTGGGGTGTCTTCGTGTCCAGAAAACTGGACACGAAGTGTCCAATTCGAAATGGAAACATCAACTGAAACTGGCAGTGAGGACTGCCTCGTACAGCCATGTCGAGTCCAATAGGACTCGACACACAACACGAGAAGGGTCGTATCCATGTACCGTGATAGAGTGGGTCTAGTTCTAGGGAATAGGCACCCTGAATCGGGTCATGGCCGTGTCGTGTCCGAACTGAACGTGCGTATCAGTGAGGGAGAATTTCCACGCGTGCACACAGTGCGTGTCCAGTGCGCACATGATTTCTCCTCGTGTGGTGAATCATATGCTCCCAAATTTTGGGAGCATAGTGTCTGTGATTGCCCCAACAACTCCACAAAATTTTACGTGTCCTGGTGTCCTATGCATCGAGATCTCAGTGTCGGGCAGCAGGGGATACCCTAACCCGCGCGCGGGGCTGTGTCCACGCCATCGTATGGACACGACACGGAAACATGGTTTAGGTTTAGGGAAATCAGAAGACACATTAAAAACAACATTTTTGTTCAAATAGTTTTCAAAATTAGTGAAAAAGAATCTTCACAGGCATTTCATCAAACACATGTGTACAAGTCATGATACGTGTCCGAAACGAACACGAAATGGACACGACTCGACACGAAAGCAATACCTAAAGCTAGGGGACACCTAGGGCTATCCAAATATGCAATGAAAATTGAATATCTAATGAGTTTAGATAGGGTTACCTATTGGTTGTTCTTCCTCAAGAAAACTCCTAAAATGAGGATTCCTCCTTGCTAGCCCAATGCTCCAAATTGCTCCAAAGCTGAGGTTTCTCTCCATGGACATGAAATAGAGCTGGATTAGGAACTAATGCAAAAGACTAGAGTGGAAAAGAAATTAAAATGAAGAAACTAGGGCTTGAGGAAGATTTCTATACCTCTCCTTCTTGTAAACTTGGAAACTTTCTTAAGGAGGCTACAACTATTGGAAGAGATATTATATAGGGGTGGGATTCCCTATGTTGGTTGGCCAAAACTCTAAGGTTAGGGTTTTAGTTAGTTGGGCCATGGGCCTCCCTCTCTTGGTGGGTTTCTAGGCTTCCTAGTTAAAGGCCTATTCTCAAAACACCTCATTCTAACTAATAAGCCCAAAAGCAATTATCTACCAATTTTCTAACCATGACTTAAACTAACAAGTCCCACTTAGTCTATAGGTTAAGTCTCACTTCTAGGTTAGGTCCATTCTAGGTTAAGGACTAACAAGACACCAAGCAATTATTTAATTAATAATAAATTCACATATATTCCAATAAATAAATCAATAATTCTAATAAGTCAAAATGACTAAATTATTCATAGGCTAAAAATAATAAATAAATATTTCAAATCACATGGTTAGGAACTAGGGTAGACAGTCTCTAGGGTTTCACTAGCTGCACATCAAAATAACAAGTCATGGTTTTAGATAGTTTTAAATTGATTAAAAATCACCAAAAAATATATTATTATTTAAATATCATAATAAAATAATTAAAATTATAAAATTTCAAAATTACCCTCATTTTAGAAAACTGGGTATTACACAAGGCATTAGCTAATCATATTCAAATTAGTTAACAGTATTTAGAAAAATATATATTACTATAAATGGATCAAAATAAGCATTAGAAAAATACTTTTAAACAAGAAACCTTTTTAGAAAATATATATGGTTTTGATAAAAATAAGTACTAGTATAATACCTTAAAGTATTATTTGGAAAATATTTTCAAGTACTTTAAAAGTAGTAGTATTAGTTTAATTAATATTTAGAAAATAAAAGCTTGTTATAAAGTAATTTGGAAAAACTATTTCCTTAACTAAATTCTTAACAAATTCATATTTAAACCATTATCGTATTTTAGCAAGAAAATATTTAATAAACAACAATATTAATTTAATTTATACTAATTAATATTCATGAAATTATAAGACTGTCAAACTCAACCCGTAAACCCAAGCCCAAAGTCCAGCTCAATATAAGGTTAAATATAAATTTTTGAAACTGAATTTATAGCCAAACTACAAAACTGGCCCAATTGACCCATTACGAGAGTCTACTCACAGCTTATTTGAATAAACTTCCAACCTACTGTTCTATTCTTCTCCAGTTCTGTCACTATTAATAATATACTAAATCTCCACTATTGTTCTCACTTCATAATTCATCAATTCATAGTGATAATTGAGAACAAGTCCAAGCTAATACTACCTACTGTGGGTATACATCCTACCAGTAAACCTTAGTCGGCCCAGTCCACACCCACATACCCAAAAAAAATCCTAACAAAATTTGAAATGGAACAACACCTAGGTTAGACAGCTATACAAATTCAAATGATGGAAAACACACGTGATTGACTCTTCAAAATTTTAAAGAATCCACCCAGGTCAACTTTTCAGTTTTTTTGAAAGGACAAGTTGACATTAAATGTAAGCGAGACCTATTTCTCTATACAGCAGACCACCAAACCTAACTCAAATATATAAAAAAATATTCATCACTCTCTCACATCCCTTACTTAACTCAGCCAACAGAATGAATCCACTCTATTCCTATTTCATTCATATTCTGTAGGAGCAAACTAACCCCATTTAAACCACTACTTCACACAACACTCTCTCTCATCCCTATTTCATTCACAGCCAATACTCCAGAAACTTCATCTTCCCTAAGCCGACTCCATCTGGAAAGAACCCTAACCACTGAACAACTTCTTCTTCATCCTCTCCTACCCACTCTTCTCCTTCACAGACTTCTTCTTCCCCAACCGATGGAAACCCTAAAGTCTATCCCCCTTTTCTCTAAGCTCTGTTCAGTCGCACACTACGAAACCCTAGCCTAAATTCTCATCCACCAACCCCATAATCAAACTAGAAAACCCTAGATCCAGAACCCTAGCAACACAAGAAGGGGAACGAGTGGATCGAGGCGGAGAACTCACCGGCCGGTCGGGGATGTCGATCCACGACGAGCGGAGCTCGCGGCTACGAGCAGACCGGGTGGCGGCAGCTTCGTCGAACTCGGTTGATGACGGTGTGGCTCCTCTGTGCAGATATAGGTCAGCGAAGTTCTCCGGTGGCAGACCACGACGGCTAGGGCGGCGTGGTCCACGAGATGGCCACTCGTGCTTGAAGAGGCAGCTCCAACTTCGAGGGCAGCGACACGGTCCTCGAAGGCTCGTCACGCGAGGGCGGCTCGATCTTCGAGGAGGTGGCACGGAGATCCAACGATGGTGGCGGAGACTTTGATCGGTGGCAGTGGCACAACTCCCTAGGCATCGGTGCAGGAGTCAAAGCGTCGGGCACGAGACTCGAAGGGGTGCGCTGGAACCGAGGAGACACTCGTGAGAACCGAGGGCGCGGTCTGCGAGAGGTAGTGGCTCGGCAGTCGAGGTGTCAGCCTCGTCTAACGAGAAAGCGGCGTCGCGGCAGTGGACTGGTGGCGTAGGTCCGATGATGCTCGCGGCGACGCACTGCTGTGCTCAGCCGAGAGTCCAGAGAGGAGAGAGAGAGAAAATAGAGAGCGAAAGAGACTGTGTGTCAGAGTATCAGAAAAATAATAAAAAATTTAAGGATTGTACTATATTTATAATAAAATATTCTGTATGTGCGTGTGTGAGAGCTGAGTGGCAGGATTGTAATTAACTATAGATCTGAGGGTGTTAGTACAACTTATAACAGAATTTTAAATTTCAAAATATTAACAAAATTTTAAAATAGAAAAAAGATTTTTAAAATTCAAATATTCTCTTCAACAATTTTCAAAAGATTTCACTAAATTTTAACAGATTCCTAACTACTTTATAAATTCAGTTAGCCACCAACTAATTTATAAAATACTGTTTTTGATCAACAAAACTGTTACTCTCATAAAACTAATATAAGTTAGTTAACTAACTAATAATTAGTTAATTAAATTACTGCAATGCAATAAATTAAGTAATAATATCATAATTAACTAAATTAGAAAAAAATTCTTTAAATAATAAAATTTTGTTAATCAGGGGTCAACCATTCTTGACCTAATCATGCTATAAATTAAATACTTGTACATTGACCATAATTATCTATTAAAATTATAGTTAGACATATTTAAATAACATTATTAAGAAAGCAATAGGAATACTATTATGAAATCGAAGATATTCATGTAGGAATAGATTTTAGCTACAAAATTCGTTTTATTATAGCAAAACAATTACTTGATGCACTCTATTAGGAAATTTCTGACATAAATTAAATCATTAGAACTATAACAATAGTATTCAAAAATACTTTTCAAATTGAGAAAATCTATTAACACTCAGAATTCATTTTAATCAACTCTTCAATCAAACTTAGATTTTCATAAAATAATATTAAATCCAAAAAAATTAGAAAAACTCAAATTTACCAAATATGATTTTGGGAGTTACAAATCTACCCCCCTTACAAAAATTTCATCCTTGAAATTTCAAGGGTTTGTAGGGGTGCACAAAATCAAGCAAACTTTATTAGAGACAACGAGAAAACTAAATGATTTATTTATGGAGTAAAATAACAAGGACTAACAAGTAGTCACTAGACAATATGAAAATAGTAAATGTAAGAAAAACTCAGAGACAAGCCTCAAAATAGGCAATATAAAAGAAATCTAGCTACTACAAGCAAGTAAGAAAGATGACGGTCCGTCCGGCTGCGCTCCTGCGGCTACTACTGATCCTCAAAGACTTGGTCCTCCTGCTGCTGTTCTGGTGCTGGTTCCTGACGAGTGAAAGCTGCAGGACAATCTCCCACTTTATGAGTGACAGATCCACAAACCAAGCACTGCCCTAACTTCTTGCGGCATTCCTCAACACGGTGTCCCGGCCTCTTGCAGTATGCACAAGAAAAGTATATCGGAGTCTGAATCTGTCTCTGCTGCCTCGGTGATGTCGGTGCTCGAACATGAAGATGATGCTGATGTGCTGGCCGCTGCTGAGTGTCGATCCACTTCGGTGGACCCTAGGAACTGCTGGCGCCAATGTCTTGGTCCCGCTTAAGCTTCGGGTCCATCTCCTTCTCCACTCCCTGAGCAACTTTAAGGATGCTCGCATAGGTAGTGGCCTGGCCGATAGCCACTGCATGCCGCAACTCCCTGGTGAGGCCCTTCTTAAACTTCTAAGCCCTCTCCTGCGGTGTGCTGACTAGGTTCTCCGCGAACCTGCTAAGTCGAGTGAACTCTGATGTATATTGTGCCACAGTCATACTCCCCTGCTGTAATGCCTCAAACTGTATTCGAAGCTCGTCCCGCTCCACATCCGGGAAGAACTTCTCCTAGAATAACAGTTTGAAATCCTTCCATAGAACTTGGGGTTCAGCCAACTGAGGCTCCTCCCTGTACCAAGCTCTAGCAATGTCGAAAAGTCGCTTGCTCGCAACTTCGACCTTTAGATCATCCGGGATCCTTGCCATCTTCAATGTCCGTTCAACATTTTCTAGCCACTCATCTACGTAGACTATCCCCTCATGGCCCCAAAAATCCATAGGCAGAGGTTTTGATAGTCTTTGGCAGTCCCTGGCCTCGGCGGTGCTGGCGCTGGTGGTGCCGGCGGTGCTGGCGAAGCTGGTGGAGCTGGCTCCCTAACTCGGAGCACGTCCATGATTATCGCTCGAAACTGCTTGGCCTGGTGGTTCTGCGCCTCCATGAACTGCTGGAACATGGCCATCATCTGCGTGCCATCGAACGTCATCGTCGGATGAAGCGGCTGAGGCGGAGGCGGAGGAATCTCCTCCTGTGCATCGGGTACAGGCTACTCGCTAGTCCCCGCTTTCGTCGTGGCGACCTTCTTGTAACAGAAAATAAACTGTTGATTGCTATGTCCTAGAAAAATCATAAACTAAACCTAAAAAAATCATAAGTAAAATCAAATTTCAAATTTATATATCAATAAACATAAACCATTTTCCCACGGTTCCTATGCTATGATGAGTTTTCCTTAGCTTCGCTGGTCCTCCAATAACACTTTATTGCCTAAGTGTCATTAGGATAGACCTGCATGGGCCACCACTAAAAACATGTCACGACCCGCTCCCAAATAATCGGACACGAGTAAAACACATCCAGCCTTCGTCAATGGACACGACGAAGTAAGCTGTACAATACTAAAGAAAACTCCAAGTCACAATGTAATGTAAACATCCACAGCTTTATATATAACGTTCCCAGAAAGATCACCAATATCCATCAAGTCATTTTAGTACAAAATCATCCGGAGACAAATTCGATCAAATAAAATATACAATGATGAATATCCAAAATACAATCTCCAGAAAAATAAATGAAATCAATACTGCAATATCCAATGCAATCACATGCTACATGTGGCCTCAAGCTCACCTGCAACGTATCCTGTCAAGAAAAGAGCAAAGTACAACCCCGACAAGAACAATATACAATGTAATCTGTAGTACAGAATACAAGGTGAAAACCAGAATACCAGAACTGGAAATGAAACTACGGTACCAGAAATGAAATATAAATATGCAGGCAATGGACGCGACAATCAATATACAAGATAATGAACACGGCTATCAACGAATCAAGACAATAAACACGACAATCAATATGCAAGTGTAACAATTTGAAATATTAAACTAATGTGTGATCGGCTAAGGACCACAGTCAATCAATGAATCAATCAATTCTACAAGATTCGACTTCATCGTACGTGAAGTGTACGATTAGGCTATCCACAATACCTATGTTGGGTGTGGTCACACAAAAGCTAATATTTTCCCCTATCCCCGCAATAAACAATGACTCACAAGCAATAAACAAGGTACAAGACAATCGTGTGTATCTCGTGTCCGATATGAGAACATGGTACATGAATGTAAGACAGAAAGACAAAGTAAAAGTTAAGTCGGTGTACTTGCCTCGCCTTGGAAGCACGGGAATAGTACTGCATGGATGTATGTCACCTGTTATATTTTTGGGTACAAGTTGTTAGGGTTTAAATCAATGCATTAGCTAATCATATTCAAATTAGTTAACAGTATTTAGAAAAATATATATTACTATAAATGGATCAAAATAAGCATCAGAAAAATACTTTTAAACAAGAAACCTTTTTAGAAAATATATATGGTTTTGATAAAAATAAGTACTAGTATAATACCGTAAATTATTATTTGGAAAATATTTTCAAGTACTTTAAAAGTAGCAGTATTAGTTTAATTAATATTTAGAAAATAAAAGCTTGTTATAAAGTAATTTGGAAAAACTATTTCCTTAACTAAATTCTTAACAAATTCATATTTAAACCATTATCGTATTTTAGCAAAAAAATAATTAATAAACAACAATATTAATTTAATTTATACTAATTAATATTCATGAAATTATAAGACAGTCAAACTCAACCCATAAACCCAAGCCCAAAGTCCAGCTCAATATAAGGTTAAATCTAAATTTCTGAAACTGAATTTATAGCCAAACTACAAAACTGGCCCAACTGACCCATCCCGAGAGTCTACTCACAGCTTATTTGAATAAACTTCCAACCTACTGTTCTATTCTTCTCCAGTTCTATCACTATTAATAATTTACTAAATCTCCACTATTATTCTCACTTCATAATTCATCAATTCATAGAGATAATTGAGAACAAGTCCAAGCTAATACTACTACTGTGGGTATACATCCTACCAGTAAACCTTAGTCGGCCCCAGTCCACACCCACATACCCAAAAAAAATCCTAACAAAATTTGAAATGGAATAACACCTAGGTTAGACAGCTGTACAAATTCAAATGATGGAAAACACACGTGATTGACTCTTCAAAATTTTAAAGAATCCACCCAGGCCAACTTTTCAGTTTTTTTGAAAGGACAAGTTGACATTAAATATAAGCGAGACCCATTTCTCTATATAGCAGACCACCAAACCTAACTCCAATATATAAAAAAAATCTTTATCACTCTCTCTCATCCCTTACTTAACTCAGCTAATAGAATGAATCCACTCTATTCCTATTCCATTCATATTCCGCATAAGCAAACTAACCCCATTTAAACCACTACTTCACATAACACTCTCTCTCATCCCTATTTCATTCACATCCAACACTCCAGAAACTTCATCTTCCCTAAGCCAACTCCATCTGGAAAGAACCCTAACCACTGAACAGTTCTTCTTCATCCTCTCCTACCCACTCTTCTCCTTCACAGACTTCTTCTTCCCCAACTGATGGAAACCCTAAAGTCCATCCCCTTTTCTCTAGGCTCTGTTCAGCCGCACACTACGAAACCCTAGCCTAAATTCTCATCCACCAACCCCATAATCAAACTAGAAAATTGTATCCAGAACCCTAGCAACACAAGAAGGGGAACGAGTGGATCGAGACGGAGAACTCACCGGCCGGTTGGGGATGTCGGTCCACGGCGAGCGGAGCTCGCGGCTACGAGCAGATCGGGCGACGGCGGGTTCGTCGAACTCGCTGATGACGTCGTGGCTCCTCGGTGAAAATCTAGGTCGGCAAAGTTCTCCGGTGGCAGACCACGGCGGCTAGGGCGGCGTGGTCTACGAGATGGCCGCTCGTGTTTGAAGAGGCAGCTCCAACTTCGAGGGCAGCGGCACGGTCCTCGAAGGCTCGTTACGTGAGGGCGGCTCGATCTCCGAGGAGGTGGCACGGAGATCCAACGGCAGTGGCGGAGACTTTGATCGGTGGCGGTGGCACAACTCCCTAGGCGTCGACGCAGGAGTCGAAGCGTCGGGCACGAGACTCGAAAGGGCGTGCTGGAACCGAGGAGACACTCGTGAGAACCGAGGGCACGGTCTGCGAGAGGCAGTGGCTCGGCAGTCGAGGTGTCAGCCTCGTCTTACGAGGAAGTGGCGTCACGGCGGTGGACTGGTGGCGAAGCTCCGGCAATGCTCGCGGCGGCGCACTGTTCTGCTCAGCCGAGAGTCCAGAGAGGAGAGAGAGAGAGAGAAAATAGAGAGATAAAGAGACTGTGTGTTAGAGTGTCAGAAAAATAATAAAAAATTTAAGGATTGTACTATATTTATAATAAAATATTCTGTGTGTGCGTGTGTAAGAGCTGAGTGGCAGGATTGTAATTAACTATAGATCTGAGGGTGTTAGTACAACTTGTAACAAAATTTTAAATTTCAAAATATTAATAGATTTTTAAAATAGAAAACAGATTTTTAAAATTCAAATATTCCCTCCAACATTTTTCAAAAGATTTCACTAAAATTTTAATAGATTCCTAACTACTTTATAAATTCAGTTAGCTACCAACTAATTTATAAAATACTGTTTTTGATCAACAAAACTGTTACTCTCATAAAACTAATATAATTTAGTTAACTAACTAATAATTAGTTAATTAAATTACTGCAATGCAATAAATTAAGTAATAATATCATAATTAACTAAATTAGAAATGTTTCCTTTAAATAATAAAATTTTGTTAATCAGGGGTCAACAATTATTGACCTAATCATGCTATAAATTAAATACTTATACATTAACCATAATTATCTATTAAAATTATAGTTAGACATATTTAAATAACATTATTAAGAAAGCAATAGGAATACTATTATGAAATCGAAGATATTCATGTAGGAATAGATTTTAGCTACAAAATTCGTTTTTATTATAGCAAAACAATTACTTGATGCACTCTATTAGAAAATTCCTAACATAAATTAAATTATTAAAACTATAACAATAGTATTCAAAAATACTTTTCAAATTGAGAAAATTTATTAACACTCAGAATTCATTTTAATCAACTCTTCAATCAAACTTAGATTTTCATAAAATAATATTAAATCCAAAGAAAATTAGAAAAACTCAAATTTACCAAATATGATTTTGGGAGTTACATTAATGCCATGTTGGGTAGCTCTAGTTTATTTGATAACTTGTGGGGGGAATCATTACTTTGTGCATGTCATATTCTTAATAAAGTTTCTTTTTAAAAGTCTAATAAAACCCCTTTATGAATTATGGAAGGGCAGAAAGCCATATTTGAAATATTTCAAAGTGTAGGGGTGCCTTGCTAAAGTTTATGTACATTCTACTTAGAAAAAAAATTGGGACCCAAGACTGTAGGTTGTGTACTTTTGGGTTATGCCCAAAATAGCATTGTTTATATATTTCTTGTAATTAAAAGTGAGGTTAATGGTATTGATGTAAATACTGTTATAGAATCTAAGGATGCTACATTCTTGAAATGTTTTTCCGTTAAAAAATAGAACTCCTAGATCTTATATACCAACACAAGGTAATATTGCAACCTCTAGTTCAAAACCAGAGGATAACACCCTAGTAGAGCCTAGGAGGAGTAAAAGAACCAAAAGGGAACAGACCTAGGTGAAGGTTTCTTTACTTACCTTGTTGAAAATGACCCTATATCTTATCAAGGGGCTATGTCCTCTGTAGATTTCTTGTTTTGGAAAGAAGCCATAAACAATGAATATATTTCGTTTTGTCAAATAGAACTCGGGATCTAGTTAACCTTTCTGTAGGTTGCAAACCAATAGGTTACTAATGGATATTCAGGAAGAAGTTAAGTCCTGATGGATCTATTGAGAAATTCAAAGCAATGTTAGTAGCTAAATGGATTAAACAGAGGGAAGGGGTATATTTCTTTGCACTTACTATCCAGTTACTAGAATTGCTACAATTAGAATGTTAATTGTTATTGCATATGTTCATAAACTGTTTGTTTATCAGATGGATGTAAAAACTGCTTTTCCGAATGAAAATTTACATGAAGAGATTTATATAGAACAACCTGAAGGGTTTGTTTTTCCAGAGCAAGAACACAAGGTATGCAAATTAATTAAATCTCTTTATGGGATGAAACAAACGCCAAAGCAATAGCATGATAAATATGATAAGGTAATTCAATCTTATGCTTTTGCTATTAGTGATTCTCATAAATGTGTATATAGCAACTGTTGGTTGCTCCTGTGTAATATTATGCTTGTATGTTGATGACATTCTTATTTTTGCTACCGCCATGAATATTATTTACGATGTTAATCATTTACAAAAACTTTAATATGAAAGATTTAGGACCTGCTGATGTGATTTTAGGACTTAAATTAAGTCGTATTTCTGAGGGAATTGGTATCTCCTAATCTCACTATATAGAAAATATCCTAAAAAGATTTAACTATTTTGATTCTAAACTTGTAAGCACTCCATATGATGCAAGTAGCGGGTTGAAGAAGAGAACAAAATACATAGGAAAGGCACCAACCAAACCCTAACAGCCGCCATCCACTTAATTCGGAGATAATTCCTACGGATAAGGTGTTGTTAGTAACCATTATTTCTAAATCCCTAAGGTTAAGGGGCGGTTATAACATATTATCCACAAAAACAGAAGCCACACACATAATTTCTGCAGAGACCATATTTCCGTATGAACACCCTCCGTGCAAAACTTTAGCGCACATGTGTGCGCGCGTAGAAGTCTTTGCGACACTCGTACTGCACCCGTGCAAAAATCCACATTGAGCTGCGTTATGGCTGTACGGAAGCTCATGTTGTTCCCGCATAGGAACTCACACAAAATGGCACAATGATGTGCAAAAGTGCCCGGTACATACGTGCTCCATCAAAGCGTCACTTTATGCCTTTCGCCCACGTCCTCGTTCGAGTCCAAGTCTGAGTTCGATTCATTGAGGCTTAGCTCCTAAAGGAACTCCCCAAGAAATGAGTGACAAAACATAAATATTTCTTGGAGGTCTTGATCCTTGCCCTCTAGGAAAATACTCCACCATACCAACCACATAGGCTACTACTCCCCATGTGCACAAGTCAACAAATAAGAATCTTATATTGAAATACACACTTAGGGTTATGGATGTGTATAGAGTTTAAAATTAAAAATCCTAAGAATCTCCTACATAGTTCAATATATGGGTTGACCGTTCCCCATAGTGACTGGACATAATGCATTAGAATACATATCGCTTACGAATTGAATCTTCCCGTATGGGTCAAATAAAAGTACGATACAGATTGTACTATGCTTTAAATTCTATAGCTAATATCTTTCCACTCATACAGTGACATCAATTGTACCTTGATCGCATATTAAAGACACTGTGCTGACTTGGTATCTGTGTACGTATCTTGGGTGTCTACAAGTTTACCTTCGAGAGATGGCATGTATCTCTGTTCATACATATATGTGAGTTCTTAGAGAGTTCAAAAATCCAAACATGAGGCCTTTCGCCTCTTTGCAGTGCTACGCCGCTGTGATATGGCCTGAAGTTGAGGTCCAACCTCTTGGTGGTGTCATACCACAATAGTATGAGGCCCATGCTTCTTTGTAGTGTTGGACTACTAATTTTTTCAACATTAGGCAACCTACCTTTATTCGATGCTAAGCTGTTGTGACATGGCACAAAGTCGAGGTCCCACCCCATATGGTGTCAACCACTATAGGATGGGATAATAGCACTTTTATAGTGATGAGCTACCCGTGCTTCCTGTAAAAAATGCTGAACATTCTAACATTAAGGCTTAAAGCCATCCTCTTGCATGACTTGCTCTATACAAAGAGCAAACAGTAGACCACAAAAGTTCTGAAACATCCCAACAATGTCCCAAGGACTAACCTAGGTAGCTAATATTTTTCCAATTAATGATCCAATAATATATGAATGAAAAAAAATTCTGACCCTTGCTTGGAGGATAAATGATGACATATATTGGTGGTGGTACCAAAGCCAACTGGTAAGATCTTGATTCTTGTGGCAGCGTGAGCCCCTTCTTGGTTAAGACTCGATATTAAACTAGAGGCCTAGAGCTCCTCGAGCAATGATGCTGGTAACGTGCTTGGAGGATAAATTCTTTATTATCATTCACTCAGCACAATATATTTATGCAAACATGTTGATATATGTAATGCCACAATCCCAAATACGTAGGACAAGAATGTATATGCCAACCGTATAATAAATATACGTAAGCTATAATTTTGTAGTATATAAATAGCCATGACTTCACTAAATCTCATCCGCAGAAATAAAAGAATAATGATATCATAAATCAACTATGAATTCTCATTGTACAAGTTGTTGGGTGGAGACAGATCCACTACCAAGTATTTTAAATAAGAAGTAATACATACCAAATGAAAGAATTAGTCCAAAAGTAGCAACGGTCGATCCAAGAGCAAGACATCTTCGGTAGCAAAGAGAAGATCACGGCCTTGGCTAGAACACCTGCGATAAGTCATAAAAACCCACAACTAGAGAAATCACCAGGTCCTCGGAGGGACGTAATAAGATACATATAAATATGCCATATAAACTGAATATAAATATGTCACAAGTCATAATGAAAAGTCAAGTGTTTCAACCATAACATGGCCCAATATTCCCTCATTGAAACAGTAGATCACCCTACCAAACAAGGACAAGGAGTGTTATACTATTCCGTGATGTGATGTTGTCCCATGCCATGACTAGAACGGAGTATGACGAGACATACTAAGGTCACCTAACCATTATACTGTGTTCATACAGTTAAGAACAAACCTTCAACGCATGGGCACTCTAGCTACAGTAGGATTGGTATGGCCCCCTCTATGGGCACCAGGGACCTCAAAGTATGACATTCCACGAACATCAGAGGCCAGCAGGAACATGATAAAGGGGGAAACGTGGACCGTAACTCCAGCGGAGCTTCCGATAATAAAGGAAAGTGCATACTTGGCCCATACGCTAAGGAACTGTTCTTCCCACCCTATGTACCTAACTAAGTCGTATCCACGACCATGTACCTCTACTAACTGCTAAGTCTTCTAACATGCATCTTATTAGCAGTTAGACCTGTCACGACCCGTACCCGTTTTTTCCGGATACGAGACGTGTCCAAGCCAGCCTACGCCGCAGAGTCAGCGGTAGAACGCTGTCACGGCCATGATGATCAAAATAAATAAAACAATGCTCATTCACAAAACTAATTTAACTTACAATATTCACAAGTTTTACATTTGTAGAAAATATAAACTCGTACAAGTATTGGAATGACTACAACTCATCTATCTAGTTAGTCTCTAGGATTTTGTCTGCAAGTACACCCGTATCTTCCAATGCTAAGTGAATTCACGGCTAACCTAAAAAATACTGGTTTCCAGTCAGGAATGGAACGAGTACAATTCACTGAATGCAGTTTCAATAATTGAAAATGACTATATAACAGAGGTTAGCCTTTAGACATATGATTTTTATAAATAAATAAAGAAAGACAGAATAAAACTAAATACCAAGAACAGAAATGAAATACAATAAAATACTCACCGACTGACCGACTGAAATACCTTTGATATGTGATCGATCTCGGAACAATTATGCGACACTGTCTACACTGTCTAAAGTTATACTGTCTACATTGTATAAATTATACTGTCTAAAGTTACACTGTCGACATTGTATAAATTACACTGTCTATAGTTACATTGTCTACATTATATAAATTATACGGTCTACACTGAATAATGCAATAAAAATTACTCTCTACACTATCTAAGGTCAGATCACATATCTTCGGTACTTCACCTCCCCCGATATCACAAGAATAAAAACAACATAAAGACTGAAATCATATCTCTATCAACTAACAATGATGCATAATAAAGATCAATACTAAAAACAAACAATAAACTGTACTCGCCTGTGGTCCTTTGCTGGTGAAACCGGTAATCCAAACCACTCAGGGTGCCACAATAGTCAAAACCCGTACAACAGTCTCCGAATACTGAAATAGACATTATCAATGTTCTTAGATTAGTCAAATTAGCTAGAATTGCCTGTTCTTAAGTCCAATTCTGGACACATGGGCAAAACGATAATTTTGGGTCAAAACGGTATCCGCAGTTGGACCCGCTTTGCACCGAAAAGCGTGTCAGAGTCAATGGTCTCTAAAGTCGTCAAACTATATGTCTACGAATTTGTTTTGATGATATGAACCCAACCGTATGTCCAAAGTTGGATTTCGACAGGCCGTGCACAAAATTGCCCGTTGAATCGGACCGTGGGGCCCGCAAAACGCGATCCAATCAACTGTCTCAGAATCGGACGAAACTTGGCATACATGACCAGAAAAATGATATAGTCTGTTGGCACAAGTTTCGTCTCGATCTGACGAACATGCACAAAGTAATTAGGAAATTTGCATAGGGTCGATACGGTAGATTTCGACGGATACGCATCAAAACTCGTCGCACACACGCAACCAATTTGAATTTCGTCAAAGCCCAACGGCCACGAAGCGTTACGCACCTTTCGATGCTTTCGGTTCGCGACCACGTCGCCCGGATTGGCGGAAGCATGTCGTATCGAAGAATTTTTCAATATTTTTAATATTTTAAAATATTTTTCTAATCTTTGGGGACTGTTTATTCGGCACCAATGCATGAATACAGGAACAGAAAGAAGGGTTTCCATCCTCCTATATATTGACATAAGTGTCTTCAACTAGAATTTCGAAATCGCATGGGTTGGGAGAGAACTGACCACAAACCAGAGTAGTTGTTGAATGGTTTCTGTCCTGTTTCGACAGTTTTTCGTCGATCTTCACATCGACTTCCAGTCGAGCTAGAGCAAATCGATCCATACTAATACTAGGCTTCTAGATGGTTAGTTTATGGTCGCATATGTGAAAATAAAACAAGAATTGATCGTACGAGGAAAAGAATGGTTCACCTGCGAAGTGGGGGGTCGGATGTTGTCGTTGTTGTTCATTTCTAGCGTTCGCGGCGTGGTCGGGTTCACGCGCCTGGCCGGCGGTGCTCGTGCGGCACGGCAGTGGCGCTCGTGGGGAGGGCTTCGGATGGGGTCGGCGCTGGGGTGGATAGGGTTTGGGATT
>JANAVB010016800.1:16155374-16178717 GCA_029216955.1 Iris pallida | reverse complement strand
AACTAAATTTCATCCATAATGAAAAGAATAATAATATAAAATCAACTTGAATATTTATGATACAATCGTTGGGCGAGACAAGTCCACTACCAACTATCTCAATGAAAGAAATGTACATGAATCAAAAAATGGCAAGACGAACCAAGCGCAATCGTCTTCGAAGGAATGGAGAAGACCACGGCCTTAGCTAGGATACCTGTGGAAGACATAAACACACACCTGGGGAAAAACCAGGTCCTCAGACGGACGTAGCAAGATACAAAGAAGAACAAGCTAATATGAACTATCAGAATAATAAATAATATATAAAAGACTATTCTAGACACAATATGCAAGGAGATTCTAACCGCCTAATGTGCAATTTAGAGGACAACTTTTATGCACATGGGTGGGATTTTAGGCTATGTGTACGTAACGGCATCCAGTCATCTGTATCGGCCGTAACGTCCAAAACGTCAGAGGGTATCGCAAATAAATCGCCACAGTTCCATCCGGAGACGTGGTTACCTTTTGGCTTCCCATATGCATAGCGACTGTCCTCCCCCAATATTTCCCATACTGTTCAAGTCATGTCCATGGCTCGTCCAGTTTTGTAACTGCTTGAGTCTCTAAACCCTAGTCATAGCAGTTTACAATCATCTATCCGTCACACGACTTTAGAGATAGCTCGTCAATAAGTCGTGCCCCTAGCAACATGTCTCCAACCGTGTAGTGCGAGTGTCACAGCCAAAGGAGATATAAGGATATCCCCCAACAGAAGGTAGTCCGCTACACTAAGTCAACATGCATAAAATAAATAACGACTAATAAAGTCGATTGCACCCAAGTATGACTTGGACGCGCAATTTATAACAAATAAATAACAAATATGAAACAAGTAAATACATGCTGAAAATAAATAATATGACAGTTAATTAGCAAGGTAATACTTGCCTGATAAGACGCCTGGTGCTGCGATGATCAATGTGGCACAAAATATACCTCGATGTTACAACTACCAAGACGGCCTCCAATGATGGGTCCAGGATAATCAAGTAGCTAGGGTCGATAAGGGGAGGTACATATTGGCAAGGATAGGAATAATGGGCTAAATCACAAGATGGAGAGAAATTGAAGGAAGTTAAATAATACATTATTTTTAGAATATTTTTATAATATTTGAATATAAACTATTAGTCAAAATATGCCCTCAAACAAATACCCGAAAAATCGAAAATCATTTTAGGACGAACTCAAAGTCAAAGTAGTATTTTAGTTTGAACATATATCTCTATAAAATCAAAATATTATAAGTGAAACAAAAAATAAAATTTTTTTTGTGAGTCAAATTATTCATAGAAAAATACTAAAGTAAAAAAAAACCGTTGTTGACGAAATTTCTAAGTGACAAAAATATGATTTGAGATAGAAAAAGTATATTTTATTTGTTAAAAATAAATTTGGACTAAAACTAAATATTGCAAGATAGCAAATTTATAATTCAAAGAGCTATAGATGAATTACTGGTAATAATTATTTTTCACAATTATATTACTATACTCTTTTATAAAATTACCAAAAATATTACTACTAATGTTAATTATGACAAAATATTACAATACCCTATATATATTAAATCATAACAATCGTACTAAAAGCATCAGTCTACAAAATAAGACACTAATAATAAAATATATAATAATAATAATATAATAAAAATAATTAATAATAATATAATAATAATAACTGATACAAAAAAAAACAATTAAGAAACAAAACAAAAAAAATACCAAAACAAAATCAAAATAAAAATAAAAAATACCAAAATAATTAATACTCAACAGGCTACAGCTATCCTATTACTAGAAGAGAGAGAGAGAGAGAAGGGATAAAAAACGAGAAGAGAGAGGAGCGGTTTCGAGAGGGGTCGCCGGCGGCATCCGGCTCGGCGGAGATGGGCGATGGAGCGGGAGAGGGGCTGCGGAGCTGCGACGGCGCAGGCTAGCCGGATGAAGTGGCTAGGGCGGAGCGGAGGAAAGGGGGCACGGAGGGGCGGTCGATCGGAGGGGTTTTCCGGCGAGGGTCGAGGGGGTCGTCGGCGGACGGGCGCATGAGATGGAGGCTAGGGGTGGAAGACGATGGGGTTTGAGCGGGGAAAAATCGGTCGCTCCGGCGGGCGGCTAGGGCTGGCGACGGCCGGGCGTGAGAGGGAGAAGGTCGGAGGGGCGGAGATATTGGGAAGTGGCTATGCGGAGGAGGTCGCCGGAGAACGGAGCAGGCGGAGGAAGGGAAGGCTCGGTGCTCGGGGTTCCGGTGGCCACCGGGAGAGGAAGCGAGCGGCTGTGCGGCGGGGCGTGTGCGTGCGCTGGGAGAGGCGGTTGGCTCGGGAAGCGGCGACAGGGGTTCGGCACTGGAGTTCGCCGGCGCGGGGAATCACGGCGGCGGAGGGTGGGCGCGCTGGAGGTGAGTTTAGGATTATGGTTTTATTTTCTCTTCTTCTACTGGTGATGGTGGTGGTTGGTGTTGTCGCTGGTGGTCGTGGTCGGGATTGGTGGTCGGGCATATGGTCGGGGTTGATGGTCGGATGGAGACCGTGGTGGGTTGCTAGGGGATGGCCAGGGTGGTCGCGCTAATGGGGTTGCTGGTAGTGGCGGTGGCCGTGGGACTTGGCCGGAGTTGGCCGGACGCGACGACGGCGGGGATGGCGATGATGGTGAGGTTGCTGGAGGAGAGGGTGTTTGGCGAGGGTCGAGTCAACCGGGGATGGCTGTGGCGGAGATATCGACGGCCATAATTTAGGGTTAGGGTTTATTTGGTGTATTATTGGTCATGTCGGGATGGATGTGTCAACACGGACACGGAGAATGGCAGTTCTGTGTATTGGGACTATGTCAATGTAGGATTTGTGTTGTGTGGACACGACAAGGATAGGGTTTGTGGATGGAGAAGGGATGTGTCCGGTGTGTCGGATACGGGAGAGGAAGATGTAAATGTAAAATTGGAATAAGATTGTAGACGGGGAACACGGACACGATGCACGTTTGTAGTGGATTTTGTGGAAGAATAATTATGGAGAAATAATAGAGGAGTACCCTGCCTATTTATAGGATGTGGGAATTCCCATTTGGATAGGATTAGGAAAAGATTTAAAACCCAATTAGATAATTCATAATTTAGTTTAAAAAATTAATCAAATCCAAATCCAAATACAAATACAATTAAATTTTTAGTTTAAAAAAATCAAATGGGATAAATCAAATTGCAAATATTTAACTATTTAAATAAATCCATAATTTCAAATCAAGATTTAAATGCCACAATAATTTCAAAATATATTTTCTAAAATACTAATAATATTAATTTCGAAAATTACATTAAAAATAAACTAATAAATAATTATAAATTTATATGTATGCACAAATAATGTTTTCATAATTATGCTTAGTATACAATAAAATATTATTTATGATTAATAATTGCTAAAAATAAAAAGCTTTTCATAGCAAGAATAATAATTATATATAATATTTTGAAAGCGTAAAATAGAAAAAATGTTTTTCTAAAATATACGCTCGCACATATTCGCACTCGACGAGCAAGAAAAATAAATTTCGTGCGCGACGTACAATTCGACTACGCGACGTACAATACAAATTTTAAATCAATACCAAATTAAAAAAATAGTAGAAATTTAGGGGTTTTACACACCCCCATCCCTGACTAATATAGTGGATCCAGTCATGACACGTATTCTCTGTGAAGTAGCTCTCCTTCACAGGAATCGTGTCTATACAATGAACAAGGAAGACTTGCACAAGGCATACCATATATATAAGAGGAATAACATCTTATGACGGGATCCAGACAAATACCAATCTGTGTGAACCATGTGTCAGGAGAACAAGGATATCTACACTAAATACTAGAAACAAAGACGATATCATAAAACAGAAATATTATTAGAGAATGGACTCGCCTGGTACCCTGAATGACTGATGAAAACAAATGTCTGAACTGGAGTCTCAAAATCCTAGTTAAGGCAATACAGGTTATGATGTATTCAGAAATAAGGTAAATGAAGTATACGATGCAATCTATATGATTTCTAAGTCAATCTAGGCCAAAGTTAACTCTAAGTCAAAACTGGTTAACTTGGTCAACATCTATGGGTTGGTCAAACTATAGTCAACAAGTCAATTCTAGTCATTAAAGTCAAACCTTAGATAGCTAGCCTATATATAACATATATCCTAAGGTATGTGTATTAGAGTAAACTCTAGGATTTCTAACATATATATATATGTATCCACACATCATTTATCCAACCAACCCTATCCTTACCTATATATATTACACTTAGGACTAATATGGAAATGTAAATATGTACCCAAGACATATGGATGAAACCCCCATACCAAGCCATATCACTAAACATTTCCTTAATATCCTACATATAGGATACTCTCCTCATCTCTCAAACTTCACTCTCATAATCCCATACTCTCTAAACTCTAAACTAAAATCAAGATACTCAAATCAAGGGGAAAAGAGATTTGGGGCTGCCTAGTGCAGCCCCTACTGCTGTACTATTGGATAACAAACATGCCAAGCCAGGCCAAGAAAGGCCAAGGAAGAGCCAAGGAAGGCAGTGGCCTTGCTCACTGCCTACAGCTATTGCTGCTGTAGCAACTGTCCTGCAGCAACTGCTGCTGCAAAGTCTGCTCAAGAGGCAGCACACTGCTGCTGTTGGCCCTCCCTCTCTCTAAAACTTGAGAAACTCTAAACCCCCAGTTATTTCAGTCCTTAAAACTATCTCTAACAATTCTCAGGTATCAGGAATACCTTTACTCACTGAGAATCAACTCATAAACCTCAAACTCATTTCTAAATCCTATACTCCAACTAACACTAACTCACAGCTCTCTCATCATCAACCAACATACATCTATACTTATATATCTTTCCCTCCTAACATCATATATATGTACATATATCCCTCTCTCAAAATCACACTCTCTCAATCTCACAAGCCCCTGAGAACTACTCACAGTCATCTACTATCATATATAGACATGATTTACCTATATACCAAATACAATAGATACATATATGTATATATACATATAACTTACATATATCATATACCCTGAGACATACGTAAATATATATATGTATACAGATATCTATATATATACATACATATGTAGACTTGAAACCAATCCTAATATCTAATCATACACATTCAAACTTCTTAACTAAAACTAAAAGAAAGAAACCTATATATATACATTCAGATTTTAAGATAACTTCTAATACCCCAAAATCGAAGTATTGAACATACATATATGTAAATAACTTATAAACTGAACATATATTGAAATCAAATGAAACATGAAAACAGAATTTCATTTTGAAACCAATCACTGAATTCGAACCCAATACAAATGATGAAAACCAATTTCGAAACAAATTGAACTCGGGTGAATCATACAAAGACTCATTTAAAAAACCTTAGGATTCGAATTGAACATTTAAATCCATTTTCAAAATGCCAAATACCTGTATCAGCAAAATCCCACATTTGAAAACAAAATATAACAGTATCAGCCTTTCCAAAATCGAACCAAAACCATTCGAATACCAATCAAATCATTCGAAACAAAGGGGAAAAAATATATGCCAACATAGGGGGGGTCAGTCGTGTCCTCCTGTGTCAACAAAATGTGTCCAACAGTGCCACAAAACCTGGTCGAACTGGGTGTCAGAAACAGTACAATACACTGTCTCGTACACGCGTATCGGCTCATTCAGGGACACGTGTGTCCACTAAGACACCAAGTGGTGGTGTCGAATGGGTAGCCTAGGTCTTTGTCTAGGGTTAGGGTAGCCTGACACGAGTCCAAGTGTCTTCGTGTCCGCGCACGAAGTGCGTATCAAAGGCACTTGTGCGCGCGCATGTGTAGTGTGGTCGAGACAGTGCAGGTCGGATATCTCTCAAACCACTTGACGAAATCCAATAAAACTTTGGAGGCATGTTGTCAGACATTGCCCCAACGTGTCCATTAAATTTTGTGTCAAACAAAGCTGTGTCATGTCCTACAGGACACTCGAGCAGTAGAACACTGCATGACAGTGTCGTGCTGAGTCCCCGTGTCCAATAACAGTGTCCAAAATACCCTAAAATCAACTCAGTCATAATAATATGTAATCTACACCTAATTAGCTACAAATCCATGTAATTAATTTTAAAAATTACTAAAATAAATTTCTATGTGCATTTCACCAAACACTTATTTAAAAACACTGATACGTGTCCGATACAGACACCAAACCAAGTCGAATTCCTACCAAACTTGGGCTACACCTAGGGGAACCCTAAATGAATGCATCTATGAAGATAAATCAGGATTTTAATAGGTGTAGATAGGTTTACCTATTGAGAGTTGGAATCTCAATATAAAGAGCCTAGTATCGATATTTTTCCTCAATTTGCAACGGTCCCGAAGCTTCCAACCCTTACTAGCTATCCCCCAATGGCTTCTACTATTGTTGTGAATCTCTATGCAAGAGAGTAGCCTCAATTTGGGATCAATTTGGATAAAGGGGGAGGAATTTAGGGAAGAACAAATTAGGGTTCTTTGTAGGTGTTAAAAAGAGGTAAGGGCTATTAAATGTGATACTTATAGGAGGGGGATACTATGTTGTGGCTGGCCAAATAGAAATTAGGGTTAGGTTTAGATGTAGATGGGTGGCTAAGGCTTCTCCACATAAGTTCAAGTCCATTCATTGGTCCAATTTAATCCTAAGGCTTTCTTTCTATAAATATCTTAAAGAAAATATCCTACTACAATAATATCTAGATATTACTAACCTTCTAACTAAACCTCCATGGATATCATTAGCATCTAGGTTAAGTCAAAACTAGGTTAGTCTCTAATTAATAATTAGCACCATAATAATCAATCAAAATTCATTTTCACCAATAAGTCAAAAATGACCAAAATACCCTTAGGCTAAAAAGTAGTAATATGACATTCTAATCACATGACTAGGCTCCCTTGGTCATGGTTAGTCTCTAGGCTTAGCAAAACTAGGGTCGTACTAGAAAAATACCAAAATCATAATACACCAATTTAAATGGTATTAAGTAAAAATCAAAATTCACCAAAATTATAGAAAACTGAGAAATGACAAAATTAACCTTGATTTTGAAAACATGCAGTTACATCTACGGTCTCTAAAGTCATCAAATTATGTGTCTACAGGTCCGATTTGACGATATGAACTCAATCGTATGTCCAAAGTTGGATTCTGGTGAGTCATGCACAAATTCGTCCGTTGGATCGTGTCGCAGGCTCGCCAAAATAGCGTTCCGGTCGACCTTCTCAGAATCGGACCAAACTTGGCTCACAGGACCAGAAAAATGATACGAGTCTAGTGGCATAAGTTTTGTCACGAGATGACGAACGTGCAGGAAGTTGTAGGTCAGTTTGCAAAGGGACCGATACACCTCGATTTCGTCGCGCACACACAACGAAATCGAGTTCCGACGAATACCATACGTCCATGAAGTCGATACGCACCTTTTGATGCTTTCGGTTCGCGACCATGTCGCCCTGTTTGTCGAAGCGCATGTCGTATCGAACTTTTTTTTAAAAATGTATTGTTTTTGAAATATGTTTTTGTATATTTTGGGAATCGGTTTTCTTGACGCATAGTCGATCAAATCGAAATCTACAAAAAGGGTTGTGAAGCCCTATATGTTGTCTACAAGTCTGTTTAATTATATTTCAATATTTCTCGAATCCTGTCTGCAATTCATCTTCCAATTTAGGGTTCAAAAATAGTTTTTGGTTTCCTATTTTTATGGTTTTTCCTTGATATTTTAAGAACTTCCAAAATTAACCTAGGACAGATTAAAGTGATCTATCCGAAGGAGTTTGCAGGTGGTCAACTAGGCTAACGGTAGAAATTTATGGATCGAAAAATCATTGCGCATAATGAAAGAAAACCGATGACAAACAGGGAGTACCTGACTCGGTCACTGCTGCTTGTGTCAGCGTCCTGTTGTGCGTGCTGCAATTTCCAGCGGTGGCGACGACTCGTGGGATGCGTTGGGTGGTCGACGATGGTCGCAGGGGTTGGGGAAGGCCGTCAGTCGATCGCGCGGTTGGATCGTGGCGGAGGCTAACATGGAAGTTTTTAAAGTTTTTGTTCGAACATCGCACCCTATAGAATCGACATAAAATTTGGATTTAATTCAAATATAAATCCCAGTATGATCAGATTTAGGTGAGATCGTATGGATTTGATTGAATTTGAATTTAAGAGAATAAAAAAAGATTGAAAAGATTCCTAGATTTAAATAATTTGCTTGGAAACTGCTGGGTGAGGTCAGGATAGGAGGGATCGCGAGAAATTGGCAATTTCTCGCTTGAAATGGGTTTTTCTCTTTCTTTTTCTATTTATACATACATGTATTTATATACACATTTATATATAAAAAAAATTCCCAAAATTATTTTAAAAATCATGAATACTTCTACATAATTGATTAGGTATCATGCACAAGTTTTTACCTAATATACAATTTCTTGTTACTTGTGCCATTAATAGAAAAAATCAATACTTGTTACAATATATATATATATATATATATATATATATATATATATATATATATATATATATATATATTCAAATTATTTCACTAAAAATATAAATAAATTAAATATCCTAAAATTCCAAAAATATTTGAATAAATATTTTGTACACTTCACCTATTTGAGAATAACATAACTATTAAATAAAAATAAAATACAAAGCTATTAAAAATCTAAATACTATAATTTAAAAATAAATATAATAAAAATAAAATAAAATAAAATAAAATAAAATAAAGTCTTAAAAAAGAATTTTGGGGGGTTACATCCTATCCAACTTATAAAAATTTTGTCCTTAAAATTAAAATAATCTTAATATCAAAGAACAACGAGATTATTACGAAGAGAGAGTAAGTACGTCCAATCGTATCCCGGTTTTCGAAAACATGGAGGAGGTAGTCATAAAAAGGAATCTAATTTGTCGCATAATCTACAAGATAGGGTATCCTTAGTTCAAGGCCCTACCCAACTTAAAGAAGTTGGCTAACCGTGAAAATCGTAATTACAAGGCTTCTAGATAGGATAGTTTCTAAAGAGAGGCATGAGAATATTGAACACTTCTGACCGCAGTCACGAATTCTAAGTGAGTCTTGATATTGCCATGACGTTCTTGGTCAATAACTTTTATAGGAGGATTATTACAATCTAATATCGTTCCTATCGGCCATGCTTTCAATAAGATGATAGGACTATCTTGTTCGAATATAACTAGAACGTGTCGGTTCAAAGAAATTTTAGCCTTCGCCTAACATGGGTAACTAAGAGATGAGAGTCTATAATAAGCACAGAAAACCTTTCTATAGAATTAGCCTTGAAAACAAGGCATGATTAGGTAGGCGTTTGGAATCTTTTTAAGTCATAATGACTAGTGTGTGCGGGTTGGTGTTTGGTGTCGTGTAGGAGGCATGTGCTTGTTTGAGTAGAATATAAATGTCATGGGTGTCACGCCCCGATCCCGCTAGGGTCGTTCGTCCTTGCTTTGATCCATGCAGGATCGTTTGTCCTCGCTAAGGCGTGATGTCGTGCAAGCCTAAGTTGCGCATGCACGAGGCCAGTACCTGTACAATACAACTAGACAAGACAAAACACACGCACACAACATATTTAATTACAGAAAACCAAATATTGGACAGATAGATTTGAAATAGAAATACTTTTTTTTTATTGATAACTTGATAAGAATACAAGTACAATGCTTTGCGACTCAGAATGCCATAGCTTGGCTTACATATTTCTTTTTTGAAAACTCTCTTTGAAAATAGCCACAATGCCCATACATCATATCCTTTTATTACATACTCGAAATGTAAAGACACATTCAAAGGAAAAACTTGTAACTTGACTTGAAATAAAAATACCTTCGAGGCGATCCACAAGCTCTACAGGGCTGGACGAGCTTTTAGCGCTTCACCTGAAATTCTCCTATCTCCTTGCTATCTGAAATGATGCCCACAACGTGGGTTAGTATACATCATGTACTGGCGAGCGACTTTTGGTCGAACTCACATAAATCTGCACTAAGTAGACAGTGAAGCTAACATACATTTATTATGAGGTTTTTCTACTTGTCTAGGTTCTTTTTAACAATTCATAAGAAGCATATACAGTAGAAAACACTTGCACAATAAATTTTACCCATCGTCGACAGTCATCCCTGCACAAGACAAGGATTAGCACAATTTGCATATGTATATATAAAGCATACTATTCGTCTCTTTGTTCAGTATTAAATTTTGCAATAAGAATTTGTTCATATGCATGCACCTAACTATATGGTGGTCCATGGGTCCATTCCCACGATTAGCCACTGAGACTCACGGTTCAGCTCGTCGCTAATAGACACAACACCTCATGTTCGCGAGGTCTAGCATTTACCTCAGGG
Source organism: Iris pallida (assembly GCA_029216955.1). Lineage (NCBI taxonomy): Eukaryota > Viridiplantae > Streptophyta > Magnoliopsida > Asparagales > Iridaceae > Iris > Iris pallida. Next base: position 16,168,193 of record JANAVB010016800.1, on the reverse strand, counting down.
TGCTATTACAATCTCTCCTAGGTTGATCGATCCCCCAGTGCCCTAGGAAACGTCGAGAGACTATTACCTTGTGCACAAGTTGTCCGAGACCGGTGCACGAACTATTTATTCTATCATATAAAACTTAGCAGTGCAATAGGTAGCAACATGTTCATTTCGTGCCTTATTTATTCGATCATTCATTAGCATTCAGTTATCGATCAGTCATCATTAACATTTATTCTATTTCGATTCAACATGTATAAGTACTTCTATACACGTCTAACAGTTAAGCATTCTCGTAAGGAAACATGTAACCATTCATTTGAACAGATAAAGCAGCACTCATAAAACTTAGCATACGATTCATTTCTTATTCTTATCTTTTGTTGTTACGATATTATTGATCAGAGGGATGCAACAAAAGAGTGGACTAGAGATCATTTTTATTAGGGCATGGATATAAATGTTAGCCCGGTTAAAGCAACTTAGCAAAAATAATCTTATTCGAGAGAAGGAGGGACTTCACGTGCCGTTCACGCTCCTCCTAAGCGTCCTACAATGGCACCAATATTTGATTAGCATACTTCGTCTCTTTCTCTCAAGATTCGGAATGAATGCGAAATGCGATGAAAGCGAACAATAAAAACCAATCATCAAAAATCAACATGAAAACGCATTCATCAAAATCAAGCATCGAAAGAAAATATCCAACAAAAACTCTTGGGTTCATTTCCATAGAAGTTGATCCATTAGTTGAAAAGTTTCCTTGCATTTCATCTGTGATCAATCGATACCGGCAAAGGTTTTCCCAAATACTCAGTTCAAGACTGAGCTAGCAAGATGTGGGTATTACATAGTGGACCACGAGGAGCGCGACACTACAATGGGTGTGGTGTGTCTTGCATGGATCATGGGTATTCAGTTTGCTTAAGGGAATGAGTTGACAATGCATGGTTAAAATCAAGTGGAACAAAAATGGCATCTATGTTTGTTCTAAAGGAGAATATGTCATACATGTGGTATATTTGGAATGGAGCACAGGAAGGTGTGTTTATGTGGGACATGTATGTCATGTGTGTAACTTGACTGGTCTAGTTCGCGAGTGTGAAATTTGTTGGAAGGAAAAGACTAGTGTTGTGCTTCAAATATCAAAGTCACGGTAGAGGTCATTAGATGATACGGATAGGAGTGGACGTTATGAACCATTATTTTATTAGTTCAATTGGAACCAATCTATCCCAATCATTTGCTAATTCAAGAAACCCTATGTTCTTAGAGAGGCTTGGAATCTATACACCTCAGAAATTTCGTTCTCGATTTAAACTAAGACACGATTCTATGATAGAATGGATTTGAAGAATCAAGGTTGCGATCTTTTACTGCAGTTATCTAAACGCACAAACAAAAGGATATAAAATGCAATACGAAGATCATGTCGCAACTTCCAAACAAATGGAAAGGACGGTTACGGATGACATCTCATTCTAAGAGATAGAGTACACTAAGTTCATAGTTCTACCCAACTTACAGAAATTGGTTAATCATGGAAAGCACAGTAATAGGACTTCTATGAATATCAAATTTTAAGGAGATGTATGAGAATATGAGATACTACTGATCGTAGTCATGGACTCTAAAGGAAGCCTAGGTATTACTTATTTAACATTGCTTATATATTGACCATGTTTCATCAAGGCAGTAGGAGAGGTGTAACCTCCGTTAATCGGATTTTTGAATTTTTGTACTTTTCTATTTTTTGAATTGCTTTTCTAAAAATGTTTGAAAACGTAAATGTTGATATGAACGCATTTTCGATCGTGAAATCATAATTTTGATTAAATCTTTTGAATTGGAGAAATCGTACTATATAAATTTTTGCCCTAAAATAAAATTCTTGTCCCCTTTCTAAAATCTTATATATATATATATATATATATATATATATATATATATATATATATATATTCTTATAAGAAATAATTTGAAAAAAAATTATTTTAAATATATACTTTATCTATTGTGAAATATTATTTCAAAATCTTATAGTTGAAATGATTTGAATTATTTTCTCGTATCGGATTAGACCATTTTGGTTCTAATCCTAGCCTACCAAGCCTAGGCTTGGATTGCGGGCTACGGTGAATGGATAGTAGCTAAATAGTGATTAGCTAATAACTAAATAACTAGTTATTAATATCTAATTTATAAATAGCTAGTGAGTATTTAGTATTAATTAATAAATAACAAAAAGGTTAGTAGTTAACAGTTAGTGTTAGTTTTTCACTAAATTTCTAATTTCTATTACAATTACATTTTCCTTTAGGGTTTTTCCTACCTACCCTATAAACTACACATTTTTCAATATTCCAACGAATTCCCTAAACATAACCCTAGGAAAGAAACCTAACAGCCGCCAAAAGGCCTGCCAATAACTCCAGCCGACCATCCTGTTCCACCACTCGTCGTCACCACCACCTTGGTCGTTGTCTCCTGGCCAGTCCCGACCAAATCCAGCCATCTCTTCGGCTGTTGTCGGAGCTCCGCTCGACCGTCCCCTATTCCAGCCATCTCCCCATAATACCACGCTCAGCCAGTATCACCACGGCCACCATTAATCCCAAACCCGCCTAGCCCATCCTCGCCTACACCACTGGCACCCCTGTCGACACACACCCACCACCACCATTTTTCCCCAGGTCCGGCCAACTCCGGCCCAACGTTGCCGTCACCACCAAGTCGCCATTCTCCGCCGCACCACCACGGGTGTTCCACACCTTCACCACCAAAAACCACCATAAGAGACAGAGTGGAAGAGAGACCCAACCTGAGATCCGCCGCCGACCACCCAACGCCATTCGTCAGACGCACCTCCCCGACGAGCACGAGTCCGCCGCTCCACCATAGATCAGTCAAGCCCGGCTAAGCCGCAGGCCCCTGCAGCGACCATGGCTCCACCTTTGTTCAGCGACCGCCGCCCCCCCGGCGCTGCTCCGTCGACAACCCGTGTAAGCCTTTTCGTCCCCCTCTTCCTCCTCTCCGATTAATTAAGAATTTGGGAGAGAGAGTTGTTGAATTGAAACCCCCTTTTTATTTTATAAGTTAGAAGAGCAGCAGCAGCATCAAGCCTTCCTTGCAATACTTTATTATTTGGTTTTTTTATATTATTGATTTGGGTTGAGTTATAATATAACTTATATTTATTATTATTATTATTATTAGAGAATGGTTTTATTAAATAAAATCTTTCATTGATTAATCCTTCATTAATTTGATCTTTTCATTAATTAGATCATTAGGGTTAGGGTTGCAAGTTAGCTTGATGGGCCGGAACCCTAGCTCTGATGGTATGGACTTTGAGCCTATACATATTTTATACATGTATATAATATACGTAATTGTGTATGTATACGCATATATATAGAGCAGTATAGAATATTTTTATAGTAGTATATATATATATATATATATATATATATATATATATATATATATATATATATATATATATATCACACACACATGTGTGTGTGTGTGTGTAATTCTAAGTATTTGATTATATTTAGCTAATATAAAGAAATGGGTTCAAACTTCTAGGGTCTTGGTTATAGTTCTATATATGTATATTGGTGTACGTATTTTCTAGATATTGTATATTGGAGTATGGTGTGTAAACATATTATATGTATATAATGTATATGCATTATACTTTTATTTTTGTTATTACTATTAATGTTGTTTATCTAGAAAATTATATAAAATATAAATAATATTTCTAAAATGTTATTGTTAGTTTCAACCTAAATTATATTGTGGAAATTTTGATACAAAAATGATTTTCTGGTTTATCTAAAACAAAGTTGATATGGTTTCAAAATATTATGAATGCTTTTGGTTATACGTTTTCGGTCACGCTTTTTCCTTAAAAGTTAATTACGACTATTATAGTCATTTCTTATTTCTTAATCTGATTATTGTACCAAACTCTGATTTTGGACTCCTATATACCAAACTAGACTATTTGGGCTATTCTGGACTCAATGGAACTACATGTGCTATCGTTTGGGACCATCTTGTGGAGCATAGCATCGTACCTATCCCGTGTCGATACGTTCATGTCGTACACGTTGACTCCAACCAAATCAAGGCGAGTACATTTTTTGATAATTTTTTGTTTATGTTATTTTATATGTTTCATGTATTTAGTGTAGATATTCTTGATTTCTTGACATGTTGGTCACACGGATTGGTATTGTCTGGATTCTATCATGTGATACTATTCCTTGTTTGTCTTGGTATATCTTATGGAAGTCTTGTCCTTGTTCTTGTGCATTTTATAGATACGGTTCCTGCGAAGGCTCCTGACCTTCTCAGAGAATTTGTGTCATAATGTGTCATGATTGGATCTACTATATCAGTCGGGAGAGGAGAGTATTAGTGTAGATGTATGGTTAATACCCTCCTTGTGCAAGTATTGTTTCTTCTGAGTGTTAAACATACACCCACGTGTGATTAACCAGGCCATAAAATTTTGTGCAAGTTTCCAAGCCGGCCACATGTCAAAGGTAGTATTCACTCACATAGTTAGTGTAGATTTTTAACATTTGTATATGATATAACCTGCTTTACTCTTACTTGCTCTAGTTTACAGTTTTACCATGCCATGCTACTTTTATGTACACTTTACTTATTCTCGTATATTCTCTCTATTTACTGTTATATAGTCCTTATCATTTACTAGGAACTGCTGTTAGTGATGTGCTCGTTCCAATTCTGACTGGATAAATATTTTTAGGTAATGTTATGCCCCACACCCTGGACTTCATGATGACAGATCTTGATTCACTTTAGATCGTGAGTTGACCCCTGGAGAGCTCTAGGCCATTACCTTTTATTCAGATTGTATTTTGATTTATGTTTCGTTATCAGATTGTCTCTGATACATTCTGAACATGTATATTCATTTGTAGACTATAGTTGTTTCAGAGTTATTGTTATCTTTTCTATTCCATATCTCCCTTAGCTTTTGTGATGTAAATTAAGTACATTTGATATTATGGGTTATTTAGATGTTATAGATATTTATTGGGTACTTGACAGTGTTCTACCGTCGATACTGCGGCATAGGCTGGGCGTGGCCCATGCACTCGTGCCCGAATATCCGGGTTCGGGTCGTGACACATTTTTATGGTGGCCCATGCAGGTCAGTCTTTTCAACTATTGCGAAGTCGTGGTAGTACTTAGGCTTAGTCGTACTACTGCGAGCCTGTCCTAGGATTAGGATTTAATTATAGAATATTTTTGAAAGTTTGGTACTTAATCACATATTAGGGACTCTTGATAGATTTCAGGGATGACCCATAAGAATCTTACTTCGAAACTCTTTTGAGTCTACTCCCATTTACTTCTGCTCGTCCTGATTTCGAATATATGTTCGTTATCGAACCCCATTCTTGTATTAGGATGAGTTTTATAGACCCAGAGAGAACTAGAAAGTAGAAGTTGAACGTATATATACCCTTAGGTTGAGGAGAGAATGATTAGCCAATCCTATATAGGAAGATTAAGAATTATTTTAGGCTATATTCAAGGAATTTTAAATTTGACCAAGATAGTACCTTTGGTATGACCCCTGAGAACCTCTCTCTAAACTCTATCTCGAAATCCATTTTCACTTGTTTCCGTCTACTCTTTCTTGTTCGTTGATTGAATCTTGATGTTCGTCGTTGACTTTGATTTTGTATTTAGATAAATTTTATTGATTGAATTAAGGTATATTCTGATAACATATTTGATGAGTATAGTGAGAAAGGTAAATGTCTGCTTTAGTTATGGAGTCTAAAATTTATCGCAGCCATACTAGCTAGCATAACAAGGACATAGAGCCTGATTTGGGATATACTTATCTTATTTATGGAATTTAGATTTTCTTGCAACCATACTGGTTGGCATGGTAAGAATTCTAGATAACATGATTATAGGGTATATACCTTAGTTATGGACTCTATCATTTATTGCAGCTATGCTTACTGGCATGGCAAAACTTCTGGCAACATGATTTTAGGAAGACGTGTATGGTTATGAGATCATATCTTAAATCGGTTTACTTCGTTATTACCAAGAACAAAATTTATCATTATTTTTTTTCGTCCTACCATTGTTTTCTTGTTTTACCATTATTTCTTCGTCTTAATTAACTCTGTCCTAATTACATCGATCAACTATCTCGTATCTACTTCTGTCAGCTATACTTTAAAATCTCTGAATTCTCGTATCTCTTTACTTGGGAAAGGTCGAGGAAGTATCGTAATCATCTAACTCGGAAAAGGATATAATTGTCATCAATAGTGATCCTGGTAGGAATAAAGAATGATGGATATTGAGATAGAACTAGTGGAAGAAGGGTATGATTGAGATTAGAAACAAGAAGAGACCGGTAGTATCAGTTTAGAAAGGATTACACTAGAGAATTATTAGGAGTATGAATTATATGGAAGGAACGTAGGAGGATTTCGAGTAAAAAGTGGAAGTAGAATGTGTATTGATGATTAGAACGGTAATATTTCATAGATGTATTTTAGAACTAACGAGGATATTCGAGGTCGAAATGTTTTTAGAATCGAGATATTTTTAGGTTACTGATCCTTGAGATATTTCATATTAAGGCTATGATACCAAATTTAGAAATTTAAATAATGGAGAAAAGATTTTAACCGCATGTGGTGATGGTACAAAATTGAACAAAGATTGGTAAGAGAATGACTAGGAACATGGAGAAGACAAAAAAATTTGAGTTAAAGAAAACTCTTAGAGATTTTGTAAGAATTCTAAATTTAATAAGGATAATGTTTGAAGGTATAAGTTGAAGGAATTGCGAAAGCTTATTTTTATAATGAAGGATAAATTTTATATGAAAGTAGTGACAATAGACTTGAGCAATACAAGAGTATCAATTGGAATAATGATTAAGGATTTATAATCCTTAATTCAGGAATTTTATATCTAGGTTAAAGATAAGACGAAGGAATTTAGACTTCAGAATGACTAAGGGGATAATGAACTACAAATCAAGGAGAGTAGAAAATTTTGAGGAGTTCTAACAAGAATATACTTCAAGGGTTAGTAACCTTGGAATAAAGGTCAAACCTAAGGTATTATAGCAGGGTTCAATCTTCATGACTGAAGATTATAAATTTTTGTAGTAGTCACATCAGGGTTGATTTTCATGATTGAAGATCATGATTTACAGTGGTACGCCTGGGCTTGTAAGGTAAAGTATATTTGGAAAAAATGTCGATTTGGTATACTTGGTAGCAGTCAAGTAGAGTAAAGTGATTACTGGACTTCTTTAAGAAATTGATTTTCCTATCCTAGTACAAAATTTTTGACTTCCTTATCCTTGAATTATTTCTTAAATTCAATATCGCTGAAGTTTGATCCTCCCTAATTGTGACCAACCAGTTTTGGTCATCTTCCTATATTGCGACGACCTTCTCGATTCTTGACTATATCCAAGTGACTTAAATTCGATCGTGACTTGGATTTAAATCCTATATTTCTCGTGCCTAGACTACGATTTTATTGTTCATCATATCTAAATACTGCTTTGACCAAGGTTAGACTGATCTCATCTATGATCGTATCGAAATTTCGATTATGATCATGTTTGGATTTTAACACTCGTGCCTAAACTCTTTTCTGACCATGATTGATTTTCTAATTGTATCTAAAATTCTCGTGATTGGTTGTGCCTAGATGACTTGGCATGACTATACGACTTTGATTTTCACGATCATGATTCTAATAATCGTGACTGTACGTGTTAACCTTAACCACAAATCGTGCCTAAAATTTTTGATCTTTAATCATGACTATGTCAGAATAAATCTTCTATCGTACCTAAATTTTGATTCTCTAGTCACCCGTGCTCAGATTTCATTCCTAATCATGACTAGGTTTTAAAATTTTGTCGCCCTATCCTAAATCGTGCCTAAGCGATTTGAGTCATTCCGAAGTTCTTCAGCACGTCCGAACCTTGATTTCACTCGTGACCAGGTAGTTTGATCCTTGGTCATTGATCGTGCCAAACATTTCATTATTCCTAACGATGCCCAATCGCGTCATTTTTTGTATTTGATCGTGCCTATATAACCTTAAATCTAACTTCATCGAGCCTAGATCTTATTAATCAATACTTCGGTATAATTCTAACTAAAGCGTAACTAAACAATTTTGATTTTTCTAGTCGTGACTTTGTGCTTAAATAACTTGAAATTATTCTAAATTGTGCCTAAAACCCTGATCCTCGGTCACGACTATATGATAGATTAGTCATGCCAGAATATAGACTTTGATTATGTCTGAACCATGTTCTATTCCTGCCGGAATTCGATTCTGTAGGTACTCATGCATAGGTTCCATTCCTAAAACATGTCCAAGTTTTGGTTTTCGTAGTTGTATCTTAAATCGTGCCAAGTGAACTTAGATCACTTCCAAATTTTAATCATGTCCGAACTCAAATCGTATTCCATGACTTAATTAATCATACTCATTAAATTTTCGATCGTACCTATAAGACCTTGACTCAAATCTTGATTGTACCTAAAATTTTATCTCGATCATAACTAAGTTTGATTTTGATCGTGCCTGCGCGACTTTGAGTCTGATTTTCTGCAAACCTAAACTACTAAATCATTCCATATTAGAATTTTAATTCTATCTTCGATTCTTCTAGCCATGATTTAGATCGTGCCTGAATAACCTGAATTTATTCCCAAACTGTGTCTAAACACTGTTGTTCATACCATGATTCTATCGTGCCATTCTATTGTGCCAAATCATTAGTCGTGCCTAAGTAATTTTGAATTGATTATCTTGATTGTGCCAAGTCGTCGTTCCTTGATCGTGCCTAAGGCACTGACTGAACTCTCTATCATGTTTTGAATCCTCTGTCAATCTTAATTTCGAGGACGAAATTTCTTTAAGGAGGGTAGATTTGTAACCTTCGTTAATCGAATTTTTGAAATTTTTGAATTTTGTACTTTTCTATTTTTCGAACTACTTTTCTAAAAATATTTGAAAACGTAAATGTTGATATAAGCGCATTTTCGATCGTGAAATACTATCATAATTTTGATTAAATCTTTTGAATTGGAGAAATCGTACTATATAAATTTTTGCCCTAAAATAAAATTCTTGTCCCCTTTCTAAAATCTTTTTATATATATATAAAATATTCTTATAAGAAATAATTTAAAAATATATATTATTTTGAAGATATACTTTATCTATTGTGAAATACTATTTCGAAATCTTATAGTTGAAATGATTTGAATTATTTTCTCGTATCGGATTAGACCATTTTGGTTCTAATTCCAGCCTACCAAGCCTAGGCTTGGATTGTGGGCTACAGTGAATGGATAGTAGCTAAATTATGATTAGCTAATAACTAAATAACTAGTTATTAATATCTAATTTATAAATAGCTTGTGAGTATTTAGTATTAATTAATAAATAACAATAAGGTTAGTAGTTAGCGGTTACTTTTCTACTAAATTCCTAATTTCTATTACAATTACATTTCCTTTAGGGTTTCCCCTACCTACCCTATAAATTACACATTTCTCAATGTTCAACCGAATTCCCTACATACAACCCTAGGAAAGCAACCTAGCAGCCGCCAAGAGGCCTGCCAACAACTCCTGCCGACCATCCTGTTCCACCACTCGCCGTCACCGCCACCTTGGCCGTTGTCTCCTGGCCAGTCCCGACCAAATCCAGCCATCTCCTCGCCCGTTGCCGGAGCTCCGCCCGACCGTCCCCCATTCCAGCCATCTTCCCACAATACCACGCTCGGCCAGTATCACCATGGCCATTATTAATCTCGACCCCGCCTAGCCCGTCCTTGCCCACACCACTGGGACCCCTGTCAACACACACCCACCACCACCATTTTTCTCCAGGTCCGGCCAACTCCGGCCCAACGTTGCCATCACCACCAAGTCGCCATTCTCTGCCGCACCACCGTGGGCGTCCCATACCTTCACCACCAAAAACCAAAACATGAGACAGAGAGGGAAAGATACCCAACATGAGATCCGCCGCCGACCCTCCAACGCGATTCACCGGACGTGCCTCCTCGACGAGCACGAGTCCGTCGCTCCACCGTGGGTCAGTCGAGCCCGGCTGAGCCGTACAGCCCTGTAGTGACAATGGCTAACCTTTGTTCAGTGACCGTCGCCTCCGCCGGCATTGCTCCGCCGACAACCCGTTGTAAGCCGTTTTGTCCCCCTCTTTCTCCTCTCCGATTAATTGAGAATTTGGAAGAGAGAGTTGTTGAATTGAAATCCCCTTTTTATTTTAGAAGTTAGAAGAGCAGCAGCAGCATCAAGCCTTCCTTGCAATACTTTATAATTTGATTTTTTTTATATTATTGATTTGGGTTGAGTTATAATATAACTTATATTTATTATTATTATTTATTATTATTATAGAATGGTTTTATGAAATAAAATTTGACATTGATTAATCCTTCATTAATTTGATCTTTTCATTAATTAGATCATTAGGGTTAGGGTTGCAAGTTAGCTTGATGGGCCAGAACCCTAGCTTTGATGGTACGGGCTTTGAGCCTATACATTTTTTATACATGTATATAATATACGTAATTGTGTACGTATACGCATATATATAGAGCAGTATATAATATTTTTATAGCAGTACAGATAAATATGAGTATATATATATATATATATATATATATATATATATATATATATATATATATATATATATATATATATATATATATATATATATATATATATATATATATATATACTTCTAAGTATTTGATTATATTTAGCTAATATAAAGAAATGGGTTCAAACTTCTAGGGTCTTGGTTATAGTTCTATATATGTATATTGGTGTACGTATTTTCTAAATACTGTATATTGGAGTATGGTGTGTAATATATTATATGTATATAATATATATGCATTATACTTTTATTTTTGTTATTATTATTAGTGTTGTTTATCTAGAAAATTATATAAAATATAAATAATATTTCTAAAATGTTATTATTAGTTTCAACCTAAATTATATTGTGGAAACTTTGATACAAAAATGATTTTTTGGTTTATCTAAAAAGATAGTTGATATGGTTTCAAAATATTATGAATGCTTTTGTTTATACGTTTTCGGTCACGCTTTTTCCTTAAAAGCCAATTGCGACTATTAAAGTCATTTTTTATTTCTTAATCCGATTATCGTACCAAACTTCGATTTTGGGCTCCTATATACCAAACTAGGCTATTTGGACTATTCTGAACTCAATGGAACTACATGTGCCATCGTTTGGGACCATCTTGTGGAGCATAGCATAGAACCTATCTCGTGTCGACACGTTCATGTCGTGTACGTCGACTCCAACCAAATCAAGACGAGTACATTCTCTGTTAATTTTCTATTTATGTTATTTTCTATGTTTCGTGTATTTAGTGTAGATATCCTTGATTTCTTGACACGTTGGTCACACGGATTGATATTGTCTGGATCCCGTCATGTGATGTTATTCCTTGTATGTCTTGGTATATCTTGTGCAAGTCTTGTCCTTGTTCTTGTGCATTGTATAGACACGATTCCTGCGAAGTCTCGCGACCTTCTCAGAGAATTCGTGTCATAACGTGTCATGATTGGATCCACTGTATCAGTCATGGACGGGGAGTATTAGTGTAGATGTGTGGTCAATACCCTCCTTGTGCAAGTATTATTTCTTGTGAGTGTTAATCATACACCCCACATGTGATTATACAGGCCATAAAATCTTGTGCAAGTTCCCAAGCCGGCCACATGCCAAAGCTAGTATTCACTCACATAATTAGTATAGATTTTTGACTCTTGTACATGTAATAACCTGCTTTACTCTTTCTTGCTCTAGTTTACAGTTTTACCATGTCATGCTACTTTCATGTACACTTTACTTATTCTCTTATATTCTCTCTATTTACTGTTATATAGTCCTTATCATTTATTGGGAACTGTTGTTAGTGATGTGCTCGTTCCAATTCTGACTGGATAAATATTTTTAGGTAATGTTATGCCCCACACCCTGGACTTCATGATGACATATCTTGATGCACTTTAGATCGTGAGTTGACCCCTGGAGAGCTCTAGGCCATTACCTTTTATTCAGATTATATTTTGATTTATGTTTCGTTATCGGATTTGTCTCCGATACATCTGATTATGTATATTCATTTGTAGACTTTAGTTATTTCAGAGTTATTATTATCTTTTCTATTCCATATCGCCCTTAGTTGTTTGTGATGTGAATTGAGTACATTTCATATTATGGGTCATTTAGATGTTATAGATATTTATTGGGTACTTGACAGCGTTCTACCGTCGATACTGCACCGTAGGCTGGGCGTAGCCCACGCACTCGTGCCCGAATATCCGGGTGTGGGTCGTGACAAGAGGTCTTGGTCAAGCATAACCAGAAACAAGTTGGTACAGTCGGATTCCATTCATCGCATAACATAGGCTACGAAGAGATACGGTTAAAAGATTTATGGAGATGGGAACTACATAATAGGTGTAGGGACCTATTTCATAAAGTTTGATTTTTTATATTCCAAATATGGTGATATACATGTATGGGTTTAATTGGGTTTTAATGGGTTCCCTGATTGGACATCAATCTTTGATTGAATGAATCTTAGGTTTTAATCTATTTGGCTGGACAAGATTTCATAAAAACCAATCTAAATCGTTTCTATTAGGTTAGGGTAACCTAGAACGGGTTCTAACCCAAGTAGTTGGGCTAACTGCCAGT
>JANAVB010016800.1:16142874-16150374 GCA_029216955.1 Iris pallida | reverse complement strand
TATGTTAAAAAAATATTACAGATGCTGATGAGGAGGATTGCTGTACCTACTACGGTCCGGTTGACGTTGTGGTCTTAGACTTGGAGACCTTGGTTCAGCAGGGCTTAGCTCCGTCCGACGAGCCTCTAGCTTAGTTTAGTTAGAGTAGATATTTTGGACTGGAACTTGTCTCCAGCTTGCTACTTATGTTATGATATTATATTAGGATTGTATAACTATATTACCTTGTGTGTCTCTCTCTCGTTGTTGAGCTGGATATTGCACTTGTGGTTTTTATCTATCTAGTTTTCGTGCCTTGATTCTTCCTTCTAGATTATGATTGATTTTATCAGTATTTTATATTATATACCTCCGTGCGGAGATGACAGGTTATTATATACTGTTTGTTGGCTAGTAGACCTACAGCGTTCTACGCTGTTTTTACGGTGTAGGCTGGACGTTGTCACGCACATGTGCCCCTATTTAGGGTACGGGTCGTGACACATTTTTAGTGGTGGCCCATGCAGGCCAAAAGTCATAATTAGTGCAATGTCGTAGTGGCGCTCGACTTAGAGTGTTGTTACGAGCCTGCGGTACGTATCTATGATAGGATATAGGCTAAGTTACTCAATCACAAAATAGGAAAAACTTCCACTTGCTGATCTTTTAACTGTCCTTTGATATTGATTCTTGCATTCTAACTGTCCCCCTTGATATAATATTTCATGTGCCATATTGATTTCCTTTTTTTATTCTATCTTCAGGATGGTGCAGACCAGGTCCCAGCATCCTGAGTTCGCGGACGTGGAGAGGTCTGCTATGACTCGCGGACCTGATCCAGATACTCCTGTTGCAGTCGGGGTGTCGACAGAAGCTCTTGGGGGCGCTCCTCCGCCAGTTTCGAGGGTTGACCCCGGGGTTGCTATGACTATTCCGGCCGCAGTACCAGTGGTTGATATGGGCGCTCTTCCTTCTCCTGCACAGCGGATTCCTCTGCCAGTTGCAGACGTACTTCTACCTCCACCTCCTCTGCCTACAGACGTGGGGCAGATGCTTACCTTCCTCCAGCAGATGCTGGAGACTCAGAGAGCCCATGCCGAGGCTCAGCAGAGGCAGACAGACGCGATGCGTCAGGGCATAGAGGATGCCCATCAGTTGGCCCTTACAGCCGTAGAGTAGAGGGCTCCGCATCATGGGACGCGTCCGAGGTACGGAGATATATAGGACTTCAAGAAGCTCGGGCCCCGTGACTTTAGCGGGACCGAGGGTGTGGTCTATGCCGATGATTGGCTCGAGGATATCGAGCGGCAGATGAGGGCCTCCCACCTCGCAGACGACCTGAAGGTCGAGGCGATAGGTTTGTAGTTGCTAGACATTGCACGTACCTGGTTCAGGAATGAGCCAGCCCTAGCTGTAGAGGGCCATACTTGGGCAGAGTTCAAGCTTCTCTTCAAGAAGAAGTTATTTTCCCCTACAGACAAGATCGACCTGGTGAGGCAGTTCCAGGATCTGCGGCAGGGCAGTTTATCTGTGGAGGAGTACGTCGCAGAGTTCGGCCGTCTGAGCCGATACGTGGAGTACATGGTTCGTGACCCGGAGATCAGGGCGACCCGTTTCAGGTAGGGGATGACCTGGGATATCAAGATCCTTATTTCCTCCTTTTATGAAACTTATACCCAGATCTATGCGGAGGCCCACAAGGTAGAACGGGAGTGGGGCTTGAAGCCCAAGAGGGATCACGATCTCTTCTCGGGGGCTACTAGCAGCGCGGGGGCTGCTAAGCGCCCTCAGCTTCAGCATCGTTCTTTCCAGCATCACCAGCCGCAGGTTCAGGCCAGAGCACCGGTTCAGCAAGTGCAGCACACTCAGCAGAGACAGGCACAGCATGGGGCTTTTTGCAACTTCTGCAAGAAGCCGGGTCACACTTTTGAGGTTTGCCGGAAGAGGCTAGGAGTGTGTCTCTTTTACGACGGCGCAGGCCATCAGTTGAGGTAGTATCCAGTGAACCCTCGTATTACTGGTACAGCTCAGAGGGCACCGACGAGAATACCTACAGTACAGCCGAGGGGTCCACTTCTAACCCAGCAGCAGCGGTTTGCACAGCACCACCAGCAGCGGGGTGTTCTGGGCAGGGCTTTTACTCTTGCAGTCGAGGAGATCGAGCCAATTGCAGATTTTGTTGGAGGTTCAGTTCTTCTTGATTCTTTTTCTGCCTTAACATTGTTTGATTCAGGTGCTACACACAGTTTCATGTCAGTTTCTTTTGCACTTAGGCACAACATTATTGCTGAATATCTGGGTAGGACTTGCAAGATTATGACCGGGGGAGGTATTATCCTGGTTAATAATATTTACAAGGGGCGGAGAGTTACTCTGGGAGGCCGGGATTTGAGCACGTGCTTGCTCGTAATGCCACTTCCGAGGTACGATGTGGTACTCGGTATGGACTGGTTGAGCAGGCACCATGCTAGCATAGATTGTAGAGCAGACAAAGTATTATTTAGTCTGCCAGGAGAGCCAGAGTTTCAGTTTGTCAGGGGAGCAGCGGAGCTGGGAGATGGATTCTGTGGAGCCTTGTTGGCGGGGCAGGAGTTGCCGCATCCATTTATTACAGATTTCTTGGATGTCTTTCTCGAGGAATTACCGGGGATGCCGTCGGACAGAGATGTTGATTTCACGATAGACTTGATGTCGGGCGCTGAGCCTATTTCTCAGCATGTCTATCGGATCAACAACAGCGAGTTGGCGGAGCTGAAGAAGCAAGTCGACGAGCTGCAGGATAAGGGCTTTATCAGATCCAGTTCTTCGCCTTGGGGCGCGCCAGTCCTGTTTGTCCCGAAGAAGGACGGTACGATACGGATGTGTATCGACTACCGAGCGCTCAACAACCTCACTATCAAGAACATGTATCCTTTGCCCAGGATTGATGACTTGTTTGATCAGTTGAGCGGCGCAAGGGTGTTCTCGAAGATAGACTTGCGATCGGGGTACCATCAGCTGAGAGTGAAGGGGGATGACATTCCGAAGACTGCTTTTCGTACCCGCTATGGCCAGTATGAGTTTACCGTCATGCCGTTTGGGTTGACTAATGCCCCGATGGTATTCATGAACTTGATGAATAAGGTATTCCATCCATACCTTGACAAGTTCGTGGTGGTCTTCATTGATGACATTCTCATCTATTCGAAGATGCCTGAGGAGCACGAGGAGCATTTGCGGGTTGTGCTGGAGACTCTGAGGAGGGAGCAGCTGTATGGAAAGCTGTCGAAGTACGAGTTCTTCTTGGACCGAATGGAGTTCCTGGGCCATGTTGTATCTGGTGATGGGATTTCAGTAGATCAGAGGAAGATTGCGACGGTAGAGTCTTGGTCAACACCCAGTTCAGTTGTCGAGATTCAGAGCTTTCTGGGTTTGGCAGGCTACTATAGGAAGTTCGTGCATGACTTCTCTCGAATAGCAGAGCGATGACGACTCACCAGGAAGGACGTGGAGTTCGTCTGGACTGATGAGTGTCAGGCTACTTTCGAGGAGCTGAAGAAGAGGTTGACGTTGGCTCATATTTTGACGTTGTCATCTGGGTCCGGAGGATTCATGATCTACAGTGATACTTCGGGGAAGGGTCTGGGTTGCGTTCTACAGCAGCATGGGAAGGTAATTGCTTATGCATCTAGGCAGTTACGACCATATGAGAAAAACTACCCGACTCATGATTTTCAGTTGGCAGCAGTCATATTTACTTTGAAGCTATGGAAACACTATTATACGAAGAGCATATGGAGAAATTTACTGACCATAAGATCTTGAAGTACGTGTTTACCCAGAAGGAGCTGAATATGAGGCAGAGGCGATGGTTAGAGCTGATGAAGGATTTTGATATATCCTTACAGTACCATCCGAGAAAGGCCAACGTGGTTGCGGATGCTTTGAGCAGGTATTTCGTGGCCATGTGTTTAACGATGGATCGTCACCTTCTGGCAGATCTGGAGAGTTTGGGCATAGAGGTGATAGTTCCTGGGTTTGAGGAGCAGATGTGGGGTCTTCAAGTGCAGTCAGAGCTGATGGACAGAGTCAGAGTAGCTCAGTTTGAGGATGAGTCTCTGAGGGTCATCAAAGAGCAGGTCCGGGCAGGACTGTTGGATGTGTTCTCTATAGCGGGAGATGGGTCGTTGAGGTATGGTACCAGATTGTGCATGCTGAGCGGAGGACTTCGGAAGGAGATTCTTCAGGAGGCACATCGTTCTCAGTACTCTATGCATCCTGGAGCCAACAAGATGTATAGAGACTTGAGATAGCATGTTTGGTGGTATGGCATGAAACGCGAGGTGGCTCAGTTCATTTCTAGATGCTTGGTGTGCCAGCAGGTGAAAGCCGGGAGACAAAGACCAGGTGGATTGCTCCAGCCACTACCCATTCCTGAGTGGAAGTGGAAGCATATCACTATGGACTTTGTGTCTGGACTTCCGCGTTCTCCAGGAAGAAAGGATGCGATTTGGGTCATTGTTGATCGATTGACCAAATCGGCCCACTTTTTGCCTTTCAATGTGGGTTTGTCTACGGAGAGGCTGGCCGAAATGTACGTGCGGCAGATAGTCCGATTGCACGGGATTCCCATTAGCATAGTCTCAGATCGGGACAGCCGATTCACTTTCCACTTCTGGAGGAGTTTGCAGCTTAGCTTGGACACATCGCTCAAGTTCAGTACCGCATACCACCCCCAGACAGACGGACAGTCGAAGAGAACGATTCAGACCCTCGCAAATATGCTTCGTACCTGTATCTTGGACTTCGGGGGATCTTGGGAGGACTACCTTCACTTGGTAGAGTTTGCTTACAATAACAGCTACCAAGCCAGTATAGAGATGTCACATTTCGAGGCTCTATACGGACGGAGGTACCGTACTCCCTTGTCTTGGGATGATGTCGGCGAGAGGGTTTTGCATGGCCCTGAGATGGTAGTGGATGCTGCGGAGAAGGTCAGGGTTATCAGAGATAGACTTCGGGTAGCACAGGACAGGCAGCAGTATTGGGCCGATAGCCACCGGAGGCCATTGGAGTTTGAGGTATAGTTTAGATTTTTCTAGTATTTGAGTCTGATTGTGATTATTTTAGATCAAGCTTTAAGTCTTGTATTTTTGTTCTAGGTTGGTGATCTTGTGTTTCTACGGATTTCTCCGACGCGGAGCACGATTCGTTTTGGTGGAGGCGGAAAGCTTAGTCCACGATACATCGGACCTTTCCGTATCTTGGGCAGGGTCGGTGCAGTGGCTTACCAACTGGAGTTACTACCCGCATTAGAAGGAGTGCACAACGTGTTCCACGTGTCGTAGCTGAGATGGTACGTGGCAGATCCCAGTCACGTCTTGGACCACTCCGAGATCGAAGTGGGACCGACTCTCAGCTATCTAGAGAAGCCGGTCGAGATCTTGGACCGAAGAGAGAAGGTGCTCCCGAACCAGGTCATTCTCTTGGTTCGCGTTGCATGGAGGCACCACTCCCCAGGTGAGTCTACCTGGGAGAGAGAGGACAACATGCGGGAGCTATTTCCATATCTTTTCGAGCCTTGAGGTAAAATTCTTTCTTTTCTTCCATTGTTCCTTTATGTTGCTGTGATAGTTTCGCCTTCAATTTCGAGGACAAAATTTTTTTTTAAGGTGGGTAGACTTGTCACTCCCACTTTTCATAAATAGGGGTAAAATGGTCATTTTGCATTTTTGGGAATTTTAGAAATTTTTATTTAATTTTATTGTTATTTGGGGATTTTTAGAGTCGGGTTCGAATTTCAGCTCATTCCGACTTGTATCGGAGATCCGGGGTAGCTTAGACTCTGATCGGGACCCAAACTTAAGTTAGACATAGCCCATAAAATCTCACAAATTAGTCTGGTACCTTTAGACAATTTTCCCATGACTTAATCGGTCAATTTGCAGATTTTAACTTGGTTTTTTCGACCCCGAAAAATTGTTTAAGTCGATTTGACCTAAAGGAGGCTTGGAGGGCATTTTGGACATTTGCCAAATGCCCCAAGCCCCCTTACATGGCCGGCCACCATGGGGAGGACCCTCCCTCTTCATTCACTTCATTTTCCACTCTCAAGTTCTTCCCCCTTTGTGTTTTCCCCCAAAAACCTAGACCTAAAGTTGTGATTTCATCTCTTAATCTTTTATTTTTTTCCCCCAAATTTCTTGCATAGATCCTCTCTATATCATCAAGGGAGGGAGCTACCAAAGTTTGGAAGAAAAGTGCAAGGTGGAAGTGTCCATTCTTCAAGAATCTTCGTGTCAGAGGAAATTTCATTAGGATTCACTCCTAATTGGTAATTACCTATTCTCTAAATCTATTTCCCATAAATTTTACTTGGTTTTGGAACCCATAGGAATTACCCATGGTTGTGTCCCTTTATGTAGAGATTAGAGGCCTATGGGAGACTCCTAGGAGGACTAGGATTAGTGTTTATGTCCTTGTCTATATATATATATATATATATATATATATATATATATATATATATATATATAAAATATATATATATATATATATATATATATATATATATATATATATATTTAAAAATATATATATATATATATATATATATATATATATATATATATATATATATATATATATATATATATATATATATATATATATATATATTTATATATATGTGTGTGTGTCCATATATATATGTGTGTCCATGTGTGTGAGTGTGTGTGTGTGTCCATATATATAGATATCCATATGTGTGTGTCTATATATATATATTTTATATATATATATATATATATATATATATATATATATATATATATATATATATATATATATATATATATATATATATATATATATATATATATATATATATATATATGTATGTGTGTGTGTGTTTATATATATGTGTATGTAGATATGTATGTGTGAGTGTGTGTATCTATATATGTAGATATGAATGTGTGTGTGAGTAAAATATATATATATATATATATATATATATATATATATATATATATATATATATATATATTTTTATATATATATATATATATATATATATATATATATATATATATATATATATATATATATATATATATATATATATATATGAGTGAAAAAAAAAAAATATATATATATATATATATATATATATATATGAGTGGGATAGAGGATTTATAGAGAGAATGAGAGGGAGTTAAGAGATATTAGAAATTAGAAGGGAATTAGAGAGGATGAGAGGAAGGAATTAGAGGGTGATAGGAAGAGATTAGAGAGGAAGAGAGGGAGAGCAAACAGCAGCCATGGGGGGGAGGGAATTGGAGCTGCTGCCCCCCCTCCAGACAGCAGCAGCAGCCTGTATTAGCAGCAGCAGCAGCAAGCTTTAGCAGCAGCAATAGCAGCAGCAGTAGTAGCACCAAACAGCCCCCCATTAAACCCCCTTTTAGCCCTAAAACCCCCTCTATATATATACCTATATACCCCTATATATATACGTATATATACCCCTATATATATATATAC